>JBBBVU010000019.1:15369941-15381468 GCA_037177055.1 Atherinosoma microstoma
GTGTGTGTGTGTGTGTGTGTGTGTGTGTGTGTGTGTGTGTGTGTGTGTGTGTGTGTGTGTGTGTGTGTGTGAGCGAGAAAAGAAGAAAAGGATTCTGGTGACACAATCATGTTTTTATATTTAAAGAAAAGTTGGGTGTGTGGCGTCAGGAGTCCGTAGGGGCTTCTGCAGTATGACAAAGAGTTAGTTTGGCGTTGTGTGTCCAGCTCAGAAGAGAGCTGATGAAGGAGTAAGAAGTGGCTTTAGCAATCAAGAGTAGCCACTTCCTGATGCAAGACATCTGGTCAACCAGAGAGCAGAGAAGTAAGAGAAAAGAAAGGAAGAAGAAGAAAGAGTGAAGATGAGGAAGCAGTTCCTGCTGCCAGTCAGCAGTCATCAGAGCCAGATCCGCTTTGACCTGCAGGTCAGCTCACTAATCAGGCTGAATGTCGGGGGGCCACAGAGCTGTGTGTGTTTGCGTGCTTATATGGAGAATAACCAGGTTCTGTGTGTAGACACAAACAAGCTTTGTCTAATTCCTGAAAACCTGAAAAAGATGAGTTTAATTGGTTTGGATGCAAAGTGTTTATAAATAAACTTCGGTTCCTTTAATTTAGAAAAATACTACATTTTTATATCAATAAAATTTAATGGAGAATTTCAGATAACCATGAGCACTGACAGGAAAAGACGGTGTACTACTGGATTATTTGAAATAGTTGTCATGTTAGTTTTCTTATCCAAGGTATTTTTTTGATGTGTAAATGCTACACGTTTAATCTTTTTCTTTGACATTTTTTATTTCACTGTCTGTTGAACCTCTTGAATATCTTAGACATTAATAACAATCAATCTGCCAATTATTTTCTGGCTTAATTGGGGAAGGACGCTCAGCATATTTGTGCGCCCAAGAAAAATTGTTCGAGCACAACGTTAATAGTATCAAAACATGGAAACATTTACGTAGATATGAACTTTTGTAGCAACATCTGCTGTAATGTAAAGCTTTGTTTGTTTTTTGCTTGAAAATTAAAACAATTAATTGATTATTTAAACCGTTACAGATTTGTGTTGAGGTGGTTGACCCATTGACTTACCTGCTCATTGCTGCAGTAACTATCACTCATGATCGTTGTCTGCGCTATCATGTGGAGTCTTTTGTGAAGTGATGCACAAGTTTTGTTTGTCAGCTAGTAGAAGTCATGTGAGCACAAACATGCAAGGTGTTTGTTTGTGTGTGATTGTATGCATGTAGCCTGTTTACTTTGGCAGCCGCGTCTCTTTGCTTTTTGAGTGTCTGGAGGGAGGTGCCAAGATGGGAAAGGGTTGCGACAGAAAGAAGACTTGAAAAAGAAGGGACAGAGAGACTGGAGTGGCGACCTGGTGGGGGTAAAAGCTGGGATTGACTGTCTTAAGTAGAGGGGAGTTTGTGTGAGTGTTTAAATGCAAAAGTGTGTGTGCATGTGTGATTCATTACTCTCACTGAGGAAAATGAATAGAAGCGTCTGGCCAGGGGCCCAGAGGGAGGAGAGAGAGAGACTCTCACAGAAGGTGGAGAGTGAGAGAGGGAAGCACATGCAGTTTGAATGAACGCTGGTTGTAAAAGAGATACAAAGAAAGGAAGAGGTTTGTAGGAAATAAACATACTCTCATAAAGCTTACAGCACATTTAATCTCATCTGAGGAGAAATGTGTAAAACTTGAAAATGTTTTGACCCTCTGTCTACTCTTGTTTTCGTCACCTCAAACTTAAGTGGATAACTCTAGAAACAGCAGCTGCATCAAAGTGCTGATGAGCACAACCGAACTTTAAAAAAAAAAAATGTATGGCAGTCCTGTAAATTAATCTATCATATGTCAGTTTTAGAATTATAAATGATAAATACTAAATCAACCATATTTTTCTGTCCGCTGTTCATGAACGTCCACATGGCCCTTTCTGTAACTCAGTGCTAATCAGCTCTAATAAAAGACATCTAAATCTGGAATTTACACAGCACGATCACTTCCAAATAAGTCTGTCAACTGATGACAAACCATTGTATCTGAGCACGTTTTTACAAATGTGCTCAACGTGAATTTGTCATTTTCTGTTGCAATAAAATTTTTATTATCAGCTGAAGATTGTAATAACATTTGCAAATGCGGTGCCGTAATAAGTTGAGCTGTTTAAGAGTACCTAAAATCTTTAAAAGGCAAGCAGAAGAAATCTGTGTTTAAAGTTTTTGTTTAGCTGTATTTGCATCATTAACCATGTAATAATAAAAAACTTAGCCTTTATTTGTATTTATATTTGTATCAGTTTTTTATCCACATAAAAACAAAAATTATTAATTGATGTATTTATATATTTTTTATTCTTTTGATAATGTGCCCAGTAGTAAAGAAATAGTGATTCTATTAGCAGTTAAATGTGTTTTTGTGTTGTCTGAAAACAGAAATGCGATGGTCAGAGGATCTAAATGGTAAGTTCCGCAGTGTCAAAGTGCAGATGCTGGCAGGCATGGGGTGAAAAAAGATATTTAAAGGGCCTGTTTGAATTGTTTGACAGAAATTAGAAGAAAAAGAAATGATGTATTGTGAGATTTGTTTAGAAAAACTCTTTGAAATTAGTTGTTGGTGCATAAATTTCTAGCACTGCCTGTGTAGCTTGTTCTTAGATTGTTCAATGGATTTTTCGTGTGTGTTTGTGTGTACAGATCAGGAGGTGGGAGATAGCAGCAACAGCGGCGGCGGATCTCAGGGCTTCTCCATAAGAACTTCTCCCAAGACCACCCCACGGTGAATCCACACACACTCCCTCTCTCAAATGCCCTCCCAGCCCTCCTTCACCATTTACATTCCTCACTGCCCCCCTCCCTGCTTCACCCATCCCCCCTTTTTTTTTCTGCTTTTCCCTTCACTGGCCCCTCGTCTTCCCCCTCTACCTCTCACACACACGCATTTTCTCTCTTTCGCTTTTACCCCTACAGGCAATTCTCATCCTCTCAACCAACGATAACTTGTGTTTTTGAAGGGGGTAACCATCCTTCAAGTCAAGTTAGATTTTTTTCTTTTCTTTCTTGGTTGAAATCACACATGAAAGGACAGCCTGGTGATGTACTGTTTCCTCACCATTTGGGAATATTTGCATGGATTTCTGAGGATGCAAATAGCAGACACACAGATAGATTTTTGTTGGTTTGTAACTTTGTGGGATATGTGAAGTCACTTGAGAAGGTTGGTAACACTTTTACCATTGATATTGCATCCAAATTATGTTCTTACATATTAGATGGCTGACATTTAATTTAGAAGTGTATATTTGGTCAAATATGGTGACTGTTGACAATTACACGTTGGAGATTTTTTTAACTTAACATTTAGATTCCTGGATGTAAATATATGAATAATTGTATTTTTTCTTACAGTTCAAACTTAATTTTCAGGAAAGGGTGGAGCCATGTCATTGACTTTCTTAAGAGAGAGAACTTTTCTGTGTGTTGTTTTGTTTTATTCCTCTCAAAAAGTCTAAATTTCTTGCTGCTACTTTTTCCACCATGTTGCACATCTCTATTTCTGTCCTCTGTGCTCTCTCCTGCTGCCCCTCATTTCCCCTCTTTCACACTCAACAGATTGTCTCAGCACACACCAAGATTTATCACATCAAGACATTGCGCTTCCCTTTCTGTCCGTCTCTCCCTGTTCCATGTCCTCTTTCTTCCTCCCTCTCCTCGTCTTTCTCCAGCTCTCACACGCAGACAGAAAGCCTGGCCCCTTTTCATTACGGGCCACTGTAACAACAAATTGATGTAGTTTTATAGCCAGCAGTGTCTATGTTTGTCTGACGTTTATGTTGGGTCGTTAATCTCCCTATTGACCTCTCCATCTCTTCTTTTCTGTCCATGCTCTCCCTTTCCCTTCATTCAGCTCTCCCATTGGTGGCCTGCAGATCCGCTATGACTCTCCGGGGTCGTTGCTGGGGCCGGGGCTGGGGTTGCTAGGGGCTGGGGGAGGCGGCGGAGAGACGCTGCCCCCGGTGGCCACCAGCATCGAGCAGCTCCTGGAGAGGCAGTGGAACGAAGGGCAGAGCTTCCTGCTGCAGCAGGGAGCGCAGGGAGACGGTGAGAGTGCGCACACACTACATATAATGTATGTTTTTGTGTGTTGATTGGATTTAAAACTTGTCCACTCTGTCACCAAAACAGCATCAGCTCAGTCTCCTAAGACCTCCAGGTGTAAAGTGCTTACACACACATTTTAATCTTAAATCTTTTTTTTGTGTTTTTGTCCCGTCAACTAATTTATCATGCTTTTTCCTCTCAGCTGTTGCACATTTGTGCTCCCTCTTTGCCATCACTTTATCTTTCTTTGTTGCTGCTGTCGATGTCTGTCAGCTATCTGCTTATCTGAACATCCCTTTAGGAATCAATAAAGTGAAAATGAAAAAGTGAAGCAATAGCAGCCTTGTTATTAGAAAGGCTGTCCTTCATCTGCAACAGTCAGACTTAAAAGTCCTGTGCCTGCAAACACTCCTCATCTTGTCTTGTTGTCCTTGAGTCATGTCAGGCCGCAGGGCAACAATGGTTGATATTGACCTCTGACCTCCCTGACCACAGTCAGTCGAGTATTTGAACATTAGGTGTGTTGAGGCAGGGCTTTTACATGGTTTTGCTTTACGGAACGGTTAATCTTATAGAAAGTTAGGACATAAGTGTTCGCACATGGGAAAAGATTTTTCCAGTTACATGTTCTGTTGATAAAATCCTGTTTTGACCAGAACATTTTTCAACCTACTTTGCTTTGTGAGGAGAACCAAATTTTTAAAAAATAAGGTTCAATGCAATAAGATAGCAGAAAATTTTGAGCTGAAAGTCAGTGTTGTTTCTTTAATTTCTCTCTTTCAGTGGTGGGAATGTTGAAGTCTCTGCACCAGCTGCAGGAGGAGAACAGGAGGCTGGAGGAGCAGATTAAAACTCTGACCATGAAGAAAGAGAGACTTCAGCTACTCAGCGCTCAGCTATCAGTGCCTTTCACTCCCACAACTGTTTCATCTGGTACATGCACACAAACACACATTCTTTAAAACTTGAAATAAAAATAACTGTTCAAGTCCCTGCACTTGGATCCACATTTTTCCCTTTTTCTTTTAATGTGTTTACAATACATGGACATATTGTGTTGATGCACATCTAAACTTGTGCTTATTCATTTTTGCATATGTCAAAGGAGCACAGCATGGAGCCACTGACTCCTCCTTACCTGTGGCAGCTCAGGTAAGGACCAAATGTTCACAATTTCAGTTTAAACACTATGGAAATAAAATCAGCACAGTAATGTGTAATAAATATATTAGCTGAGATCATGCAGCCACTATGGTTTTATATTCCATGCTAAATTAGACAAACTGCACTGAGCACTTTAGATTTGTAATAAAAATAGTAATGAATGGCCTTCATCTTTCTCTGTCTGCCCCTCAGGACACTGCATCATGTGGCGGTCACAGCAGCAGTGGCTCCACCTCATCCCTTTCCACACCTTCCTCCGTCTCCCAGAGTCCACCTCAGCCAGCGCTCAACGGGGTTGCAACTGTGGGGCCGACCACAGCTAGCCTGGGAGGGGTGGCGGGGCTGATGGGCGCTCTGGGCGCAGGAAACGCGCTGGGTATAGGGGGAATCGTCGGAGCGCTGAACGGTGTGATCCAGGCACCAGCGGGCACAGCCAGTCCTCACACACACACTACAGGAGCAGCTACTGGTGTGACACTGCCCATTAATAACAGGTATGTTACAGCCGCATTAATCGTCCTTTTCACGCGAGTTTAATGCTGTTTCGTTTCCCTGATGATCATAAAATCAATGCATGTGATGTCATGTGACACAATCCAACAAATCAGCTGAGTCTTACAAGTAAAGCACTTTCCTCCCCTCTTTTACATCTTGAAGACCTTATTTGTAATGTCAGGGAACTTTTTTGTGTGTGTCTTGGAGGAATGAATAGGAACTTAATTGCGTCCTCTCCTTTCTTCTAATTTATTCCTTTTGCCTCCGTGTTGGATTGTTGCAGCTCAGCAACTAGTAAGAACAGGTGAGACATGTCTCCAGAATACTGCAGGAACCTGCAGCTTTGTTGCATTCATATGTGGCAGATAAGCTGAATGATTGTTGTCAGGAAGCATATTTTCCTTTCTGAGGTTCTGTGAGTTTATCTAGCTCTGTTATTTTCTATTTTTGTTGCTCTTTGGAAAATAAAATGTGTAAACAGTGAAAAATCAGATGATGATTTCGCCATTTGTTGCATGCGATTTGCATTCTGCAGCCTCCTCTCTCTTTGTTAGCTCTGATACTCTGCAGGCAGTGTGCATTGTGCTCATCTGACTCATGTTTTGTTTCGTCAGCGCTGCACGACTCGGCCTGCTGTCTGAGCAGCAAAGACTCCTCCTGCAGCAGCATCAGCTCCAGCAGCTGCTTTCTTCACAGCCCTCAGCGGTAAGACACACATACACATGTAATTACCCAGCACTTACACAGAGTTAAACACACAAATGAGAAACAATTTTTCTTCGAATGTTAGTTTATATACTAGCTTGGTAATTACCCTCATTTAAAACACCCTTTTTTAAACTTTTCCATCCCTTCTTGTCTTTGACCTCCACTTTATCTTTTCAATTTCCTCCTCTTCCTTGTTTCTGTCTTCCTCCCTCCCGTCCTTGCTCCATACACACCCCCCACACACAGGAACAGCAGCAGGTGTTGTTCTACCAACTGATGCAACAGCAGCAGGACCTCCAGCAGCTGCAGTCCCTCTCCTCCTCAGCCCAGATTCCCTCCATCCCGCTCTCGTCGGCTCAGCTGCCCATCAACAACCTGCTGCCTGGCGCCCAGAGTCAAGGCCAAGGCACCATCACCGCCAACCCCTTCCTGGCTCTGCAGCATGCGCACGCCGACACTCACGGCTCAGGGGCACAGAAGCCTCGGCTAGCCGAAAAAGCTGTGGGCGTTGCAGGGCAGGAGAAGACATGACAACATATCCTCTTTTGTTTTTTGTTTTTTCCTAATGAAATAAATATGCAGAGTTTTGGGATCAGACTGTTGGTCAACTTTGTAGTTCAATGATTTGGACATTGGTGGGAGAGAAATCTCTGTCGTTGGTAGATTGCTCTTTCCAGTGGTGCTTGTTAAAACCAGAATAATATAAGAATATAGCAGTTTTGTCTTTTACAGTCACTTACATCGGTGGGCCTCGCTTGGTTGGTTTTTGCAGCTTTTTTTTCTGGTTCTAGTTTTGACTCAAATTTCTGTGTAAATTTCTGCTATTTATTGTGATCCAGCTATAGATTTTGTACCTTTAAATTTCAGTGCTGCTTCTGGTTCCTATGTTTGTCTTTTGTCTAGTTTAATGTTTTTATTTAATATTCCTGGTAGTAAGTGTGTATTAGTGTCGGTATGTAGCACCAGATCACTTGGTGTGTTTTTGTCCATTTAACTGGTAAGCTGACTGACAGGTCAGCTTCCCAGAAATGTTTTTTTCTGTTTTCTCGTTCTCTTCTTCATTCTAATTCTTGATCCCACTTCCTGTCCTTTTTTTCTTCTTTCTGTCATGGCCTGGTCTCTCTGCTGTTTCACATTCAGGGGCTTCAACTAACCAGAGCTGTTCACTCAACACTTAAGCTGGTGCACACAGAACCACAGACATGAAATAATAATTTTAGAAAATAGCATCAATACATGAATGAATTAAATAAAAAAAAATATATATGTATACACACACACATACACAGTTTCCCTAGAATAGCACTGCACAGTAGCAGATGTATGTTTGACATCTGTCTGGCAGCAGTCCCAGGGGGAAACCTGGGTCAGTGTCATGAAAAAATCCCACACGTTATTGCTGCTGCCCGTCTCCCAGTGTGTCTTTCATTCTGTGTTTGTAGATCCATTAATGTCTGTGAGCCAAGCCTCCTATGGTTACCACAGAAGCCTTGTTTTTGACTGTCTCTTCTCTGGGCCAGATACAGAGGGTTCAGTCAGGGACATGAAATGTCTAAAAAAAAGAAAAGAAAACAAAGATAACTTGAATGTTCAGAGGGATACATCAATCCGCATGGCACTCAAAAAAGAGATCACAAGTTGGTTGTCAGGATGTGGACGTATTTACATTTCGTCTTCCCAGTTGAGCCTCCTGATGCACCTACCTCTCCAGCAGGACCAGCCTATCAGGACCTAAAAGGCCGACAGCAGCGGCCACTTACAAACCCACCACAGTCAGGACTGGCCAGTCAGGATCCAAACCGAAGTGCCTGAGGCAAAACGGAGGAAGGCAAAAAATTTTGTTTTCCTTTTACGTCATTATCACTCAGCCTAATTTTTCACAATGCTACCAGTGATTAAGCTGCATCGCTAAGGCAACAGATTACAGAAAAACACTTGGTCCATCAGGCTGGACTAGCTGTCTCTTTAATAAAACTAGGAAACTAAATTCTGCTGCGTTCTTTAATATCAAAGCCAACTTAATGTTGTGCTTTTTATTTATCTGGAGTTTTTGTGTAATGGGCATAAGAAAATATATTTTAAAAGCCCACTGGTTTTGCGATTTAACATCATTTTGTACTACTGTGTACAGTTTTTTTTGGCTCCCCCCCCTTCCTACAGTCTAATCTTGCTGTAAACCCTACAAATGACTTCTACTCTGTGTCATGTGTTTGAAAGCTAGAAGCTACTACATAGTAGACTGATTGGGGAGGGTGGGGCTGGAGGTGTATATAACAATTTGTAAGGGGGAGCAAGTGTTTCAGGGGAGGGAGGGAGGGCAGGCAGGCATTCAGTGGCACAGTTTTTACCTCGTTAAGTGTACATAAACCTTTGTCATTGGCCGTTGGTGTACATAAGTGATAGTGCTTTGGCAGTGCTGGTGTGAAGGAAAGCCAATGAAGCCTCAGTTTGTTTATGTGAATCTTTAGGACCAGACAAGTAAGATTGACAGTGACCGGATACACGAAAGTATTAATTTATTTTTATATGTGCAGGGAAATTGTGTTTCTTTTTTAAGTTTTGCACCATTTTCTTGATGATTTTATACTCTGGGCACCATGTTTTCATCTGTGCACACATTTGTTTGGATTGATTTTTTTGTACAAATGGAAAATATTTGGGGGGGGGGATTTTGACATTGTATTTAAAAAACACAAAAAATAAAGAAACACTCTGGATTAAATAACGTGACCATTCAGTTTTTGTCATTGCGTTTGTAGAAGAATTGTGAAGTGATTTGCACTGTGCACACATTCATTAGAATTTCTTAGAAACACAAATCTCTTTAATAACAAACATACATGCACACACACACGTTTATGTCAGCATTTCATTTGGCAGGCAAATGCACATAAGTGTAACTGAGAATAGTACAGCATACAAGTCTGTTTTCATTGTGATTTTCTCCAGAGCAACAGTATATAACATGATCTCATCTTAAATTAATTCAGTTTAAACAGTCAAATGATAGTACATTAAATGACACTGTGTTAAACAGGAATAAATACTAGATTGATAACATAATCCTCTGATCAGATTATAATTATGAGGTAAATGCAGAGGAAGTAAAAATTAGAAAGTGTTTCTGATAAATGGTGTTATCCAATTTGAGGTCACTCGGGTGAGCCGGTAGTTATGTTGTATTTTTTAATGCACCGTATGGTGTAATGGCTTAGCGGCTTCATACAACTTATATACTTCATACACTTATAACAAGTGGTTTTGGCAGCAGGATGGATTTTATTCAGAAACAAAGGCAAGAAAAAAAAGATAATTGTCTGGCTGAGAAGTGACAATAAAACTGAACATGTTTAAATTTAAACAATGTGCTTCAAGCTTCCTGTCTTAACAAACACACACACTCACCAATGCTGATGACTTCCAGCTGCCAAGAAATACAAGTGTGTGTGTGTGTGTGTGTGTGTGTGTGTGTGTGTGTGTGTGTGTTAAGCTTGGGGCACCATTCTGTTACATCTGCCTCTGCCCTGGTAATTAAAAGCTCACTTTCCTACTGCACTCTCCAAGACCCACATACACACACACCTCCTGCATTCGCGTGCATACACACGCACAATCTAACCCCCCTCCCCACAAGCACACACACCTTTTCTCTTCTCTTTACCCAAGCACTTGCTCACCCCCCACTCTCAGAGTCCTGTCAATCAAAGCCAGGCTGTTTAAACAGCACACACCCCTCCTCCCAACCGCCACCACCCAGTACCTTCTCTTTTATAAGCCTCCACCATCAGAGCTGCCTCCCCTCTACTCCCTGTAAGGAGCCGCTCCACCCTGCCTCTTACACATACACTCACATAGGGTGGAGCCACCGTGTCCATCATCGATCACACTCCCACCCCTCTACAAGAGACCCTCTGCAGGGGTAGGAGGGCTTAACAGCTGATGGAGGACCCCCATGCAATGCCCAACCAGGTGCCTGATCACAAAGTCAAAACATAGCTAAGCCCTGTTGTTGGGAGACTCAGACATACTCAGACTGAGTAGATAGCAGAACAGCAGGAGTTAAGCCTCAGATGATTAGACAAATGTAGGGCAGATATCTGTGGCTTCAGAAGCTGACTGGGCTGCTGTCACCGAGGAATGCTCTGCACTAATAAAGATACCTATCTATCACTGATGAAGAGGATTCCAAAAAACATTGTCCTTAAAATAATTTCAGATTATTCCAACAGTTTGGACTTTGTTTTTTGGAAAATGCATATATAAGAAAATTTTAAACCGAGCCAATGTGTAGAAGAAAATCTGAAAAATGTTTGTAGGATAAGTTGGAATAGGTTGTTGTATCAACCTCTTCCTCTTAAAAAATAAAGCAAGATCACAGTAAAACATTGTCAAAGAAGTTTAAGAACTTACAGTATTTTGGTCATGTCCCCTAATGGTTGAGTAAAAATTAAACAATACTATGAAGTTTTTTAAGTACCACTACTAATTCCTGCACAGGTTTTCACATATATTTGGAGATTAAGTTAAATTATTTAATTACACATCACCCTCAAAGAGGGAGAGCAATAAAGCTGAGAGAGGCTCCGGTGTAATAAACCATTAGCAGAAGGAAGCAGCCGCTGGTGTGTACAGTAATGCAGTGTAAATCATCACAGAGTGGCTGCCATTAGGAGGCTTAATCCTGGCCAGAAATCTGCAGTCAGCTGCCAGGGGCCCTGATCCGGTACAGAGTGGAACCAGATCCGGCAAGCAAAGGTGTTTAGGGCCGTTAGTGTAGGAGGAAAAGGAAGGTTGCAGGAGAGTGTTGGAGGGGAACAGCTGAGGAGATTCTCAGAGTACAAGTGTGTGTGAGTGTGTGTTTGTGTGTGTGTGCCTGCCCCCCACAGGTCTCTCTCCTGCAGGATAATGGTGGCAAGGAGAAGCAGCAGGATTCAGCCTCATCCCTCTTCATTCTCAGACAGCTTGTATTCTTCAGCTAACTGACTCTCCTCTGCACCCCCACAGCTCACACAAACATACACACACACACACACACAAATACAACTGACAAGTCTACAGCATGCTTGTCCCATACATTA
>JBBBVU010000019.1:15385020-15397031 GCA_037177055.1 Atherinosoma microstoma
GTGTGTGTGTGTGTGTGTGTGTGTGTGTGTGTGTGTGTGTGTGTGTGTGTGTGTGTGTGTGATAGAGAGAGAGAGAAAAAAAGAGAGAGAGGCTGACCTCCCTTCCCTGTTCCTCCACCTCTCAGCAAACCTCATCTATTATGCAGACTGGAGACTCTTGGTTGGGCTACACGGAAGGCTTGTGTGTGTATATATTTAGGAAGTAGAGGGGGGAAAGAAGAGTGTGGGTGAGCATACGTGTGTTTTCTACCACAGCGCACACACATGCACACAGCTGATTCAGTCTCTTTGCTCCCAAATACATGTGGTGGGAGTTAGGGGCCAAAAGAGATACAGTGACTGCAGAGAGGTTTGTGTGTGTGCTGGACTTGTTGCTTCAGCTGTGATAACTGTTTGACATAGACCAATAGAAGAAAAAACTAAGCTTTGAACACGTGTGTATGCCAGACCTTCAAAAACACCAACAAGGAAACTATGGGACATTCTGTTGCTTACTTGCATTTCTCTTGTCCTCTAGAGAGAGTAAATGACCAGATGTTGTCTTTCAATGTGAGTTTTAAACATCTTGTCCCAAAAGTCGCACCAACAACAGCCACTGAGTGAGATTAGTGGAAATTAAAACCAGAGCTTTGCTTTATAAGGTCTATTTAATCTGACAAACAAACATTTTCATGGCTGTTGACGTATAATATGATGTATTACAATTATATGTTAACAGGAAAAATTACTTTTGTTGCTACACCTGAAGCCAACTCCGAGTATTCCAGTGTAATAAGCAGCAAGCAATTATTCTTCAAGTCAGGCAACTATACTATATGTAATGTAATCTCAGAAATGAATAGTTGTGGCTTCTTAACTTTTCACAAGGTTTTATTCAGATAAAAGTTTGAATCAATTCAACATTTCTCAGACTAGGAATAAAAAAAGTCCAAAAGGCGAAATCAAATTTATGAAATTTAATTTTGTCTTATTTCTTTTTCTATTAATCATTTGTCGACAGCTCAGATTAATCAGACTCAAACCTCAGTTTTAAGACGACAGCTGGATCAAACCGCGTCATTGTGTGTTAGTTCTTATCTCAAACAGATATGTTGCAAATTTTGACTGATCTGCATCAACTATCGGATCACATTTTGCTGCAAAGATTTTATTCAACTCTAACTTTACCTAATTGCATTGTTGCTTTTACTTAAGTACAACAATGGATCTAAAAACACCATCCACATCTAAAATGTGCCAAAACACAATCAGAATGGTAGAAGAAAAAGTTTTTTCAGCAACAGATATTAACTATTAATCAGCCAATAAGAGTTTCTTTGCTCTCTCCAGTAATACAATCATATTGTTACATTGTTAGATCAAAGACAGGATTTTAACTCAGCACATGATCCTTTTGTTTATCACTAGCCACAACGAAACCCATTAGATCACAGTAACGTAGAAACAGGCCTCAATAATCTGCTTTGACACTCTATACATGATTATATAAGAGTCTAGAATAACTGCAAACTCTATTCCCATTGCTGTGAGGAAGTTTTTGATATTGGAAAGTAGTATTTTCCATTAGTCTCCCTCATTCCAAACTGTTAACACGCATTAGTGGCACAATTATAAAAGCTGCAGTCTAATCTTTTAAAAGTCCCAGGGTAATGTTCGAAATGGCCAGAGGAGAAGAGGAGAGGGGGATGAAAGTGGGATAAGGGGAGAGAGGGGAGGAGAGAAACTCAATCTAAAGCACCAGGTGCACCTTTTGTCGACATAATCTCCCAGCCCTTGAGACGGCACACACACTAGCCCAACATATACAGCCTTTCATATGTACACACGCTGCTTTTTCGACTGGGGGGATTTGGATCCTGGGTTGGGTGCTAGTCATATGTAAAAGGGACTCCTAGGTCAGTGCGCCGCCGGAGGAGGGTTTTGTGCATTGTGTAACTACACTTAGTTGCACAAGATCAATTGCATGAAACCATTCCCAATGCACTTCCAGGTTAAAATCCAGCGTTGTGTAGCTGTAAACCTGTTGTGCCAAGACACATGTAAGCCTTTGTGAGAGGATCTGTGTTTCTCAATTAATGTCATCACCTTTAATGATGTATGAACAAGATTTTATGAGTCTGAAACACATTCATAAATAGTTTAGAAGTGGTTCAAACATATCTGTCAGTGACGTGTCCATATGTTTAAACTGGTGCCAAATGCTAATCTGTTCATAGGTGGAATCATTTATCTTGACCCATGTTTACAGCTATGTTGTCCACCATTCATTAGCAGCCGATGCAGTTGCTTTCAGTTTGATTAGGTTCATTTAAAAAGGAGAGAAAAGGCTCCGCCTGCATAAACACTGCATTCATCAGCCCCCATGTTTAGCTCGGTACACTCAGGGGATTTTACTTCAGTGGCCTCATGATGGCTAATGTTAGTGATGAGCATTACATTTGGAATAGATTTTTCTTTGCTAAACATTACATTACAGTGTTTTTTTTTTTAAAGCTTAAAGACATCTTACGAATGTAAAATGTTTGCATGATCATTGTTTTAGGGGGTGTTTGCAGATGGCGTATGAATGACAAATGCAGGCATATATGGATACATGTCAATCAGTTTATAACATCACCCAGGGAGGACAGGAGTGGAACACAAAGGACTGGCTAGCTGTCAGTCTGCATTGTTGTTGTGTGTCTACAAGCCTGAAATGCTGTAAACCTTGGACTGTGCAAAAAAAAAAACACCCTTGAATAGCATTACAGCCCATGTTAATCAATGGCTCTTACCACAGTGGATTTAAGCTGGCCTGGCGCCCCTTGTCCACAATCCCTCACCCGCCATTCTTTAAGCTCGACCCCTAAACTCCTGTAAAGCCTCAAGTGGGGACGAAGCCAAGGACGGAGCTGGCTGCTCATTGTGATTTAATCTCTCTCTGCCTCTCTACTGCGAGAACAAACATCAAATATGGCCTCCTTATCAGGCCAGTGCTGCTCTGTCTATCACCAATCGATATCTCCTGTTCTGTGTGTGCTGGCTTGTCTGTATGTGTGTGTATCTACACTCATCCAGCTACTTTTGTGAGGACCGGTTGGAGTTTTAGATCACTGAGGTGAGGACATTTAGGAAAAGTAAGGACCAGTGCACACCTTTAAAGGCCTGTGTGTGGGTTCAGATTGGTTTCGGGGTGGGTGTTGGGGTAAGGCTAGGGGGACAGGAGCTGCCTTGTGTCAGTGAATGTCCTCACAAAGACAGCCATGCATTCACGTGTGTTAGTGTGAAACAGGTCTCTGGAGCTGTGCTAAGTAAGGTCAAAGATCGGGTATAACCCTCCAGCATGGAATGACAGATGTGGCCCGAGGAAAACAAAGATAAAAGAAAGAGAGAAAAATGCACGAAGGGAAAGACTTATACCAGTTGCATGTGTTCCTAACAACAGATCAGAAAAACACAGGAATTGTTATGATAGTTTCCGCTGTGTCTGCAGCAGGTATGGCTTCGCCTCAGGCATCGGAGTCTGCATACACCAGATCAGCTAGCCTGAATGTCGGCCTTCAAGAGGAGGCTTCGTCCGTGTCTGACAGTGTCGGATTACATGTAATCTGGATTACAGGATAATTAGATTAAAAAAAATATGTCACACTGCAATCAACTAAGGTTATTTGACCAAATGTGATTAACATTCTACACCATAACAACATTTCTCCACTCAGGTTGCTTGGTGACTGAAAGGTTTCTTCTTCTTCTTTTATTTCACCCAAATAAAGATCTAATAAAAATGGAGTTGCTGCAGACATCATGGATACTTTTTGACATTGTCCGTTTTTGGCACAAGGTGCAAACCTATTTTTTAAGAAATCATATTGTAATATTATTACAATGCAAAGGATTATGACAGGAGTTAAACTAACTTCCATAAAACTTAGACTCATTAGCTGACCACATTTCAGTGTAATCTGACCCAACCCTGCAGACTACCTTTGTGAAGCTGCTGCCAGTTAAACATGCATTGTCTGCGGTGAATATTACTCTTTCTAAGATACTTCCCTCAGTCACAGGGAATAGGAACAAATGTGAAAAGCTGTGCTTCCTGTTTGTAGTGAAGGAGAACTAAATTGTTTGGTGTCCATACAGAACCTGAAGTCTTTGATCACCAGATTTGACAAACACGCACACAGAGATGTGTATTATAAAGACATGCTAAGCTTGTTTTTCCCCCTGAAACAAATTTTCTAGAAAAGAAGGTATGCATATGTTTTAAAGGGGGAAATCCTGAGGTGGTATTACACACTGTATGTGCTTCTTTTCACCATGACACAGCTCTGTAAAGCTGCCTGCTGTAGAGCTTCGGCAGGCAGCAACGGCTGTTAGAGATAGATGAAGAAGAAGAGACACAGAGAGTGAGGGGGGGCAATCCTTTGTTCTGTCAAGGACTTAACACAATCAGAGTGTACAGTGTGTCAGGAGCGCACAGGCATATATCAACTTCAATCTCTTTTTAATGAAAAATCCTGCCCTCTCTAATATGTGCAAATTAACCTCTTCTCCTCCCTCCCTCCTCCCTTCCTGCCATTTCCCCACCTCTTTCTCTCCCTCACAGAGGCCCCTCGGCTCCCTCTCTCGCTCTCCGCTCTTGTTCCTGTCCCTCTTCTTTCTCCTTTTTCGCTCTTTTGCCTCACTTTCGCCAGTTTTTCTATCTGTGTCTCGTACAGATGTGGAGACCACAACAAGAGAAGACAGAGCTTATAGCTTGTTGCTCCAGTCACCCAACCCCACACAGCACAGCAATTATCCAGATCAGTTAGTTGTGGAAAAAAAATCATTAAAAAAGCAAAGCACAAAAACAACTAAAAGTCAGTGTCCAGCAGCCGCTGCAGCATTAAAATCCCCCCCTCTGTCCTTCTCTGCTTTCTATGCTTTTCATCTGGCTCTCTCCCTGCTCCAACACACACTCACTCTGGATCATGCTATTACCCTGATTATCCTGATGAGTTGGTCAGATCCTTGCCTTCTCATTCTGCCCATGCTGATTGTAATTTAGAAATTACACCTAATGAGGAATTTTTAAAAACATGGCCACCACTCTGTGCTGCCAGCTCTGTGCCGTTCCCTACCCTAATGGATTTCCTGGTATGGAATCCATTTCCCCCCCTTTCCACCCTGCAGGGGGTCTGGCTGGCCAGGCCCTCCCTACCTCCCTCCTCAACTCTCACCCCCTCCATCCACCCCTTCCTCTCACACCCACCCCAACTCCACTAATTGGGGGCGACTGGTTTTGGTGAAAAGGAGTCATAATCATTGTTTCTGCTGGTAATTTAAGTGGTTAAATGTACAGGATCAGCTCACAGAACAAAGAAATGAGTATGATTAAATTTACATTTTAATCTTAACAGCTAAAGTACCAATTTCCTTTTTTATGGTTGGAGTTTTACTAAGTTAAACATCATTTGGAGGGTAACTAGATAAATGTAGAGAATTTGGTTTGATCAAATACATTGAAAAGCTTTAATAGGATGCTGAAAATAATTGGTTTAACAGCCCCATTTCACCTTATATCTGGGTTAGCTTATAGGTTTGACCAGCGATGCTAATTCTTGGCCCTGCCACACTAACACCTGTACGATGCATGTTCTAAGAAATATTTTTCAGAAATGATGGGTGGGGAGACAAACACACACACACAGGCACACATGCAAATCAAAGCCATCAACAGCTTGTGATGAAGTGAGATGTCGTGGCATAAACAGTGTGTGTCGTTACCATGGAAGCCACTTTCACCTCACAGGCCAAGAGACGGGAAAAACACAAAGAGCCAATGAGACAAGGAGGGAGCTACAGAAAAACAGAAAGACAGACAGTGTGTTACAAGCTCTCCTCCGGTAGCATTTAATGGCTTTTCAAACCTTTCTGAAGCTTTGTCACCAGCTTCCTCTCCCTAAATGAAGCATTTGTACCATATATGTTAGGAAAAGTAAAAAAAAGTAAACTGAAGTGTTGTTTAACAGCCAATTGAGTGTTCACTAGTTTAATAGCTAGCCGTAAAACAACAGAGGTAAACATACAGCAGCCACTGGAAGGAGGGTTTGGAGATTTTAAAACCATAATTATCCAATTTCTCTCTCTTTTTTTTCCATTAGGTTTTAATGCAAGTGACTGTTTTGAAGACCAATTCATGGTTTATGCTCCTGCACATGCAGACTGACTGTGACTTTACTGACTTTGGTTGGTTTATGTATAAAGATGTAGAGATACATAAGCTACCTGTTGTCCCTGCATGGGTCCCTGTTTCATTATTTATTAGCATGTAGCATCTTTGCTTTGGGGAAAACACTGTTCACGTTTGAAGACTGCATATACAAGTTGCTTCATCAGTGGTTGAATTTTCATAATCCATCATATTTATACCTTGTTTTCAGATAAAGGGCTGCCTCATAAAGTTCAACAAAAAAGGATGATTTTTTTTTAGGGGGATGAATGTATACATGGTATATTAGTGCTACAAAAACAAGGTTCAAAATGCTAGGTGAGAAAGAAATAGTTTCTATCACCATTTCAATACCAATGTTAGCTTTACATACCAATACATTTTTCATAAGAAAACTTCTTCACGCAGTTATGATTTACTTGACTGCCTTTTGTCAAGCTATCTGTTCATTAGCCTTTTCGCTAATTTGTATGTTCAGCTTCCAGGCATATGAAGGGAACTTTCTGAAATAAAGAAAATAAAAACATAACTCAGTTTCTCTGTCTTTTTGGTAATGATTATCATTCAGTTATGGGTAACAACTAATCTCCTCATACAGCATCTCTTCACAGCAGTATATCCTCACAAAATATAAATAAAATCATCCATCAAACATGTTTATGTAAAGCTCTTTTGAAGCTTCCAGTTTGGGGTAAATTAACTGTTGCCATTTTTCTTGGCGTGCAAAGTTACTGCATTTGGACAAGAAGGTGGCGCTTGAGAGTGATCCTTGAAAGCTGATTGGACGAAAGTAGGTCTCTTTGAAAACAAATGTATTGAATTACTTTCAGAAGGTCTGCAGCACACCGATCAGAATGAATCAATCTAATGACACCAAAATGACCTAAAGAAAACATGTGTTGACTTAATATTTCTTGATAAAAAATAATGGTTTACAGTGAATAAGTCTCTTGGAGCCAGTTGATTTCAGAGCCAGCACCTAGTGGTTGTTAATGGTATTGCATCTTAATGCTGCTCTTGCTTTGTTCATCCAGTTGAGGAGCCAATAATGCTTCACTTCCGGTACAGGGAGTGTCTTTCCTCTCGTTGTAAAATTATTTAGTATCAATTTCCTTAATATGAAACATGCACAGGGGTTGGTTAGGTTTCGGTACTAGGTATTGTAGAATACATGACTGAAACTGACCCACAAAAAAATAAAATAAAGTAGTAGCTGAAAACGATAGAGTGATAAGTTGATGTTATAGCATATGGCATGTTATACCTGTAGCCTACTACTTCATGTAGCAAACACACAAACTGTAGTACTTCAAGGACCTCGATAAGTGAGAAAAAGAATCCTTAGATCCAAAAATCAAGATCATTGCAAACATATAATTAAATAACCTCTGAATCTGCACTTACAGTTGAAAGTTTTGTATGTGCAAAATACAATATCATGAATTGTTAAGAGTACAAAACTTAACCTGATCAGTGCAAATTTCTAGAGGTTGAAGTGCTGAAATATAATTCAATTGAACTTAATCCCAGTTTTTAACTACAGTGAAATCCAATTAATCATTGAGCCACACCTTCCTTCATTGACACTTGCAGACACTAAGAGGAGGTATGCCTTGTCTCTGATCAGTTGGTTGATTAAATCTAAAGTAGTTCGCCTAAACAATGAAGTTATCTTCTCATTATTATCACTTAGATTTAGATAAATTGCTCTTCTTCAAGTCTCTTGTTCGATATTTTAGAAGTAAATTTTCAGTCAGTGTTGCCAGCATGCACACATTGTCCTTTATGAGGAGACCTTTAAGTTTCATAAAGGATCATAAAGGACAAAATTGAAAATTCACTTAACTAGAACTGGGACAAATCACTGCCTGCAATCTCTGGACCCCACTGAATGTCTACTTCATTCACTGAATGATAATAATCTAGCATGTTGCAGGAAATTGAATATTGCAACCTGATCAGGGGCCATCTGAGCAGAGAAAGAATGACAAATGTCCTTCCTTTATGCTTTAGAAATGATTCCTCTTAGCCCAATAGAAACCTTTAAACATTAACCCAGCTCATTCTCTCATGAAGATGTGTGCAGGTTATGTAACTTTTATAAAGGGCAGAGAGAAAAAGAAAAAATTAATTTAGATGTGTCTTTAAAATGCTTTATTGTTCTGAAATCAAAGAAAAGGGAAAAAAAATGTCATATTTGCTCGCAAGAAAATGATTTCCCTTAAGTTTCAAGCATTTCAGGCCGCTGAGTTTGTCTCTCTGATCTTGTATGTGGGGATGTTTTTTTCATTGCCACCTCAAAGCCTGATTAGCACTGAGTGAAAGAAGCTGCTAACTCCATACCTTCCACAAAAGGTCGGATGAGTGAGGCTGTTGTAGCAACGCTAGCTTTGAAGGTTTGTCAGAGAGGCTGCAGGAGGTAATCAGAGGAAAATATGTCCTCTCCTCCTCCTCCTCTTTTAGACCTCCATTAGACCAGCCTGCCTCTGTCTGGGAAAATTGATTTTCTCCCTCTTTCTCTCCTCTCCTGTTTCTCCTCCTCTTTTTTCTCCTATCTTCTCGGGTTCCATTTCAGGCTTGTTCATCCACTCTGAAGAGCAGTTCTGGTACAGAGAGAAAAAGAGAGAACAGTAGGCCACGCCAGGTTGTTCACACATACAGCAGCCACTACATTTCAGGTCTCATCCCTATCATGCAGTCACATAGAGGTCTTTTATCTCATTTTCCTCGTTATTCATCCTCATCTGCTTAATCCGTTTCCTCCTCTGCTGTTCATTCTCCATGTCTTCCTCTTTCTATTGCCCCTCTACCAGTCTTCACACACAACACCCACTCCCTCTAGGAGCCAAGTCTTGGATCAATGAACCATTGATTTTCCTATCAATGAACATTAGTATGGATCAGACTGCTGCATGCACTTTCCTGCCCTGAAAACTGCATACACATAAATGCATGCTCATGCACACATACACAGAAAATCTGTTTTGTAATTTTGTCACTTTGAGGCTACAAGCACAAAAGGCTGGATTCTGTAGACAACCAAAGCAGCAAGAGATGACAGAAAGGAGGGTGGGGTTAATAAAAGAAAAAGAAAGAAAGGTTCTAGTTGAAAGCACATGAGTCAATCAATGAGAGGCATGAAAGAAAAGATAGGAAATGAAATCAGACGGTGGAGTAAGCGTTCTTCGTAAAGGAAACAGTCATTGGTCAACTGCCTGCTAGTTGATTCATAGCAAAATAATTCAGTCTGACTGGCAACCAGTTCTAACTGTTGATAATAGCTGCTAATCACGACAGTAAATGGATGTGTGCACTTTATGCACCTTTGGGCGTCTTTCTCCAAGTCTCCCTACTAAAACCCACATCAGAGCTCACACTCACACACACACACACACACACACACACATCTGTCTCCTCTCTCACCCTATAATGGGCTCTGAGTCAGGTGGAGATTGACACTTTTCTTTCTGCTGGGCTCTTTTTGTGTCCAACATTGTATTCATTCTACACAAACCAATGGTGGCCTTTCAGAGAACACATTTCTGTGCACATCAGCTGTATTTCGCATCACCAAACAATGAATATGTGATTACCATCTTCAGCTAACTGCATTTATGGGATGGCTAAATGGAGAAGAAACAAAACACTAAATATTTCCCATTTTGCGTGAACATAGAAATGGACAGTTTTATTGCTTTAATAATAATTTGTGCTGTAAAGGCTCCTTATGTCTCCTCAGTTAGTTATCTATAATCTTGGGTCTTTTTTAAGATTTATTTTGTAATTTCAGTAATTAAATT
Organism: Atherinosoma microstoma; assembly: GCA_037177055.1. Lineage (NCBI taxonomy): Eukaryota > Metazoa > Chordata > Actinopteri > Atheriniformes > Atherinidae > Atherinosoma > Atherinosoma microstoma. Next base: position 15,395,011 of record JBBBVU010000019.1, read on the forward strand.
TCCTCACGACTTCCACTCATCAAGCTAAAAGACACAGAGAAGCCATGCAGACTGGCCTTGATAGTGTGTCCTTCTTTGGGAGTGCTTGCATGAAAGTTGATCCCCAGATAAGACCCCCTGTGTGAGGAAACTGAAAAGCCTCAGGGTCGTCCCTTTGCCCTGCCTGATTGTAGAGCATTTTAATTTGGGCTCTGTCTGTCTGACCACTCTATTCCGTCTGCAAGCCTGCTCAGATCTCATGTGTAGAAACAATAGCCAAAAGAAAAAAACATCATTCTTATCTTTTCTTTCTTTAAAAAAAAAAACCCAACTGTGCATAATATTACAGAATCATTATTGATAAAAGATCATAAAAATTCCACCATGAGCTATTTTCATAATTTCTAATGCTCAAACATCTTGAGTTAATTAAGCATCCCTCAGGGACTTCTCAAATGCACACGTGAAAAATGTGAAGTGGCATGTAGTATATGTCAGTGCTGGTCCTCTGCATACAAGTATTGGTTCCAGAGGGATTTTTACTTGGTATTTTCCATCCATTCTACACAAACCTTGAAGGGACATTCAACTCACATGAAAAGAAGCTTATATTTGGACACAAGGCTTTTGAATTACTGTTTTCACTCCTGTTTAAAAGCATCTCAAAACATCCATAGCTAATTCTTTTTTTCTGAACAATGTCATAGACCTTCTCATAATCATAACAATCCTCTGATGCTCAGCAGTTATCTAAATGATAACAGCTGAGCACCAGGCCCGGCTTGTTCTTTTGTTTATGCTGCAGCCAAACTGCTGCTGAATAAAATCCGCATGTGAATCTCCCTTCAAGTCCTTTCATTTCTGTTGGACCCAACACAAACAGCCAGCCATGAGAGCAGGGTGTGCTTTTGCTCAAAGCAGGTGAAGACAGTTAGGAATTTCATTACTGGGTCAACAAGAAGTAACTAAAAGTGATTATCTCCTTTTAACATTCACCAAGTCTCATCTCTTTTTTTTTTTTTTTTGCACTGAAGACTTCAACACATACACCAACCTGTGGGATATGAGGAGAACCCGCAGGATTTTTTTCCTTTCATGTCAAGCGAGACTGTAACCTTTCTAACCACAAAGTTCAATTACTCACTTAGCTCACTATGATCCAGACCCCCTTGCTGCTGATTTAAGTTTTATCATGTTGGCTTACTAAAATTAGTTTTTAAGCAAGTTGAACTTTAAAGAAATCATTTAATAGTGACGCATATTTGCAGGACTGGCACAAAAAAAAAACTGTCAAACCAAACAAAAACTGCATAGCAGTAGCCTAATGTAGACTGAGTTAAAAAGAAAAAAATTGACGTGACTTTGGAAAGTCTCTGTTTTAGGTAGATAAGTGTGTAATGTATAACTCACGAAAACTAATGTTTAATGTAGCTTCAAACTGACCAAGTGGAAAACAGCCTGCCGTCTTCAGGAGACTCGGGCTAAAACATGGCGGGTCCATCATGAGGATTCTGTCAGAAAAAAAAAAAAGGGGGGGGGGGGGCACGGTAATCGTGTTTAAGTCATGTTTGGGGAAAAATTAAGGCACACAGACAAAGGAGGAGGCTATAATGACTAAACTGCTCCGTGGGTTTGTCAGATTTGTCTGAAGTGGGAAGTTCGTCGTGGACGTGCTGCCGGGGAGCCGAGCAGGATGTAGGCGGAAACACAACTCCTTCCAGCGGCCGCAGCAGCACCAGCAGCCGGAGGGAAGCTGCTTTTCACCGGCAGGCTAAAGGAGGAACAGCTGCCTCTACCGGGACTTGTGTAATTTATGCAGCCCAGTAAATAAAGCAAAATTTATACCACGAGGAAAAAAATATTTATATAAAAATACAGCAGCTATAGCATTGTGTAGACAACTTATTTTCGAAGCAAAAACTATAGCTAACAGTTAAGCTCTCATTTAGCCTAATTACACATTATCCTGCTGAATAGCCTGTTAGACTAATAATAACAATAATAATAATAATATTATTATTATTATTAATAATAATCATAAT
>JBBBVU010000019.1:15404776-15427370 GCA_037177055.1 Atherinosoma microstoma
CCCCCCCCCCCCCCCCCCCCCCCCCCCCCCCCCCCCCCCCCCCCCCCCCCCTCCCCTCCTCCTTCAACAGTGCTGAGAATTTTTTCTTTTCTAAATTGTTGCAATTTCTGCAATTAATTAATTGAACAGGGACCAGAGGTGGCTTACATTGATTTCTTTTTGTTTAGATCAGTTAGGGTGTTTGGTGGGATATCAGATTGGGATGATCAGAATACAATAGAGCACAATCTTGGTTTTTCAGTGTATATAACCAATGGGATTGAATGCAACCCTTCTTGGTGCATTATGAGAGTATAATTGAAAACTAGAAAAAGAAAAGGGTAACAAGTTAGAAAGTTAAAAGCAGACTAGGTTTTCCACCCATTTCACGAACTGTTTGTATTGCATGTTCATTTATTGTTCTTTTAGCCTGTTAATCTTAATTATTAAAATTTTTCTGTCATGTGTTGTACCACTTAAAATAAATGTTGGTCCTTAAAACTGTATTTTTATTATCATTATTATCATGTTTAATAAAATGGGAACTATATAGCTCTTCTAATGGAAAGAGAGGCAGGATAGAAATTTCTGGTCAGTGTGACACCAAAGCTAGTGCATGAGGTAGTTCTTACTCGGGAATCACAAAATATAGAGAATGAATCTTGTGTTCTGCATGTCTATGTCATATTCTAACAAGCAACAACATGCATCTACAAATACTTGTTTTCTTTTATTCCAATTTTGCTTTCCTCATTCTGAAACAAAATATGAAGTTCTTACCAAATCCTGAAAATCAGCATTCAGCCTATCCAGCTAAAGAGGAACTGCAGTATTTGTTCCTTGTTAATCTCTTGTTGGTTTAAGGGTAAAATGGTCCGTTTTAAGACTGGGATGAAAATGAAGACTTTTCAACCCCAAGTTATCTTTTCCTCTTGCAGCTCAAGCCTTGAGGAGCTCTCAGTCAGTGCAGAAAGAGTAGAAGTTTTCCATAGCAGCTATCAGGTACAAAAAGGTTTTTTATATATGTGTATTTATAATGAACAATTATTTTAATAATTGTAACTAATTTGTTGGTAACTAATGTTTTTTTTGTTGTTTTAAAGAAACATAGAATTGACCTGGAGCATCTACTAGGAAGGTAAGAGGTGTTCAGAGCTGTAAGCAAAGAAAATAAACAGATGGGGGATCATGTTTTTAAGTTAAAGTTTTGAATTGCTGTAATTCCCTTAGATTTTATTTTAGCCACCTAAAACTTTGTTGTTATTCAAGACATAAAAACGTAAGGGTTTTTGAAAGTAATGAAGAAAATGTGGGCCAAATCAAATATTGGACTAGATCTGACAAAATAGGAGGAAAGGGAAGCAAGTTGTTGCTTCAGCTCGTTAAAAAGCCTGGAGAGTCCGTGTGGAGTGATTAATTGCAACAAATGCAACTTTTCAGGCTCAGTTAACATTATTTGAGATAATATCTCCAAGCTGGTTCCAAGGGGGAGGCAGGCTTCCAATAACCTCAAGTTTAGGAGACACAACTTGGGAAACTTTTCCTCATACGTTTTTGTACAAAATAACCCAAATCCACTGCTCTTTTTCTGTATAATCTCTGCTTTGCAAAAATGTACAAAAAGCTGCATCAAAAAACTCCTTTCTCTCTCTCTCTCTACTAGCATTGGAAGACGTCCAGCTCAGATTAATGACGTTTCATGGCGTCTACAATATCACACTAAGGTAAGAAACTCACCAGTTACTGATAATTTTCTGATTTTCTGTATGAAACTAAAATGTTGTTTTTCGTCAGAGCGGGCAGCTTGATAAGGTCAACGAGCCCTTTTACTTGATATCGCTGAACACTGAGGTAACACAGCTGTTAAGTTCCTTCTGCGTTTTCCTGAAAGTCTGGTGTGTTTTCTGCGCGCTGAATAGTTCTGCCTGTTCCTTTTTTTGTTAGAATGGAGGATCCTCAGAAGATATCAACTTTACCTGCACAACGGAGCAGCTGCAGGTAAATAAAGGAAGAGATTCTGCGTACTGGTTGTTTAGACATTCATCTGTTGCATCAAAGCTCAGAAAGGGGAGAAATAAATAAATAAATAAATAAATAAATGAATAAAAAGTGTGTGCTGTTTCACCTCTACAATTTCCTATCGAGACGCATGTTGGATTGATATCATGACGTTTCCGCATTATTGCATCTGCAATTCCTGCACAGAAAAAGGATTTTCATTACTGTAGGGGCACTATCCAGAACTTTGGATTTGAGTCGGTTGTTGCAGGAAAAAAACAACAACTTTGATTTGACATTAAACATACCGACACTGTTATGGTTTTAGCGTTTTCTATGCGTCATGCCATACTTCTGGAGACTCTAAAAATGAGTCATCAGTGAGGAATTGACCTGTATTGTCTTTTTTATAGGAAGCAAAACTATTTTCTTGCTTATTTTTTGTGGTTTCTTCCTGTTTTTTTTTTTTTTATTTCTTATTTTTGTCTATTGCCAACAAAAATGATAAGCGTTTGCTTGTTTTCAGGATTTGGTGGGGAAGTTGAAGGACGCTGCCAAGAGTGTAGAGAAAGCCAGTCAGATGTGATCCTTGACTTATACCATACTCCAAACGACAAAAGCTCATCTTTTATATAAGTTATTTTGTACCTGAAAATGACATCCATTTACCTGAATGACATTCCCGACTTGTTTAAAGTAAAGAAATAAAAAAGTTTTCCTCTTTCAATAATTTCCCAGCTTGTTATTTTTGCGCAGACACACAGATGGATGAATAAATAAATAAATGAACGAATAAATGAATAAATAAAGGGTTGAGCCGAATATGTGAAACGACCTTTTGGATGAAAGCTGACCTCTTTTGTTGTGAATGAAACTGGAAACATTTTGAGCGCAGGCACGGGGGATATTTTTTTTTTATTCAACTATAGTTGCAAGACAGCACTGTATTCAGTTCCCTGAAGCATTTGTTGCAATAAGAGGGTCAACCCTGCCCTTTCTGCACAACTCTATTTTTTTTTATAATAACGGAGAACCAAGACTTTGTCAACTAAATTGCTAGGACTTTTTGGTTCCTTCCCACCCAGAAAGCCTAAGCTGTCCATACCCACCTCTAAAACTTCAAAAGCACCTCATATGGAGCTGCACAGCGGTTCAGATTCCCCAAACATCCGAGATGCAGGATAAAGTCTTCCAATTCATCAAGTGAAGGTTGTGGCTTTTTCCCCCCTTCTTCTTTCTAAGGGATTGCAGATGTCAGGACAGCCCGTGACAAAGGTTTGACATCAGATGCCATTTGTCACGTGGACATATGTTAACCAAGTAGGCTATGTGGGGTCTTTAAAAGCAACCATCAACAGAGCTTAATAAAGCACGCTGCCCCAGCAGACTTGGTATCATAGGGAGGACGTTGAGGCATCTGATGGTATAGACGACGTGAACGTGTACACGCGCGTGTGCCCCTGTTATTTTTAACATCAGAGAGACGATGGGACACCGTTAGTGGACGCCCTTAATCATAGTGCCAACTGCAGACTCTTGATGAGACGAGGTCTAGCCTACATAAACTGCGCTGTTTTGTAAAGCATCTGAAATAGCGTCTATGTGGAATGCGTATTATTTTGATTAATGCGTCACAGACTGACCATGAATACGGAGATATTAGCCTATTATTATTATTTTAAGGCGCCCTTAAAGCAGCTGCCTGGTGGGATTTATGCTCTAACAAAGCTCAAACTGTAGAGTTGATGTGATTTGGCTGTTTCAGTGTGTTCTTGTGTACACGTCTGTGATTTCTGTTATTGTGTGTCATTCCGAAGTAGATTCTGAGAAAACAGCATACACCGACAGTAATTCCTAGGCACCCTTAAGCAATGAGACCACGTGACCAGAGCGGGGCGGTCGAACTACAAGCCATTTTGGGGACGGTGTCAGTTTCCACGGAGCACACACACACACACACACGCACACACACAGTGCTGCTGCATTTCACTGGCGGGGGGGGGCAGAAGCAGATATTTTGGAGGCAAAGTTATCGCAGCCGAAGTGCTAGTCTTCCTGAACCGAACCCGCGGAACTGAGACCTTTTTTGAAGCCGCAGATCAGACACGCACTCGGCGCGCGAGCAGTGAGGAAACGAGGAGTTTCATTCTCACATCTGAAATGCGCTCCGGTCCGCTGCCGTGCGCTCTCCGCCACTGACAGCGTCTGCAGCCTGCTTCAAGATGGCGGCTCGGCTCCTATTCATTTTCTGCTGATCGCTGCTCCAACTTTCATTGTCTGATCGTCTCAAGACTCGCCGATTGCAAGCCGAGCCTCTAGGTACGTGTCCTTCGATATCGTCTCTAACTAACGAGGGCAAAAGGCTAGCTTTGAGGTTTGTGCTTTTGTGTTTTTTCCCCGCATCGATCCAGCGGTGGATGTGGGTGCTTTGAGCTGTGGCTGCAGCTATCACCGACGTGGAGCTCCGTGTGTGTCTGCTTGCCACTTCTTTCTGGGTTTTTTTTTGTGCAAAACCTATTGCCTGCTCGGCTATAAACACCAATTAAGACCCACACACACTCCGTTTTGCATTGTGTAGTGTTGAGGAATCTGGCCGTATAAGCTGGGGACCGTGAAGGTTTGCGTTGTGTGTTTTGGATTTATGTAAAGTGGAAGATCAGAGGAGAACAACGCTGCGTTGACGGAGATGTTAACGGCAGCAAGTGCTCCCAATGTTCCTTCTGTGTACATAATTTCATATAGCGTCTTCATTTTATAGAGTTGGGATGGTTGGAGTGTTAGGAACAAGCTCCTATGTGGTTTTTTTCTGAACAACACCGAATAACAGATTTATTAACTTATCTTGGATGGCTCCGGCAAACGTGACGTGGAGGCAAACCATTTCATTTGTGTATAAATGCTTCACGACGGCTGCTCCATTAACACTGGATGATGGAAAATCAGAAACTATGGGTTTTTGTGGTTTGGTGTGCTATTAGCTTGATTAAGACAGATTGTTGAGTTTTGTGAATTAAAAAAAAAAAAGAAGGCGTCACTCTCGATACAAAGGGGCAGCCGTGTCTCATCAAGCAGGATCGGTTATTTAACTTATGATTAACATGTAGCCCATTGTGGATTTCTAACATTTTCACCATTAAACGGTGAAACACTGGCGCCCAGTATCATACAGAATCACATCATATGGAACAGTCTTTGGTCAGTTCTTTCTGTTGAGAGAGAAAACGACAATTTCCCCCCGTGCATGCTGGTGGGGAACCAGGATGGTTAATGGGTGAAAATTAATGCATTTTATCAGGTTGACAGCCTTCAGATCTGTGAATAGATGTGATTATGGAGCCTGTATCAGACCAATAACACCAACAGTGCAAGCCCAACCCCTACACACAATGAAAGTTATTCATTTTTCTTGACTAAAGAAGTCACACTGCTTTTGTCAAATTAATTAGGTTTTTTTCCAAGTTGTCTGACAGTTATTTATTATCATTTATTTATTTATTCAGATTTATATATATATTTATATTTCTTTTGCAAATGGCGAATTTATCTGGATTGTCAGCAGCTGCTGATTTGGTTGATTTGGATGTAAAGGGGAACCTTTACTGGAGGAAGTGTCGCATAGTCATTTTAAAAAAAAAGCTATGGTATAACTTCACTGATCAAGTTTAAATCTGTCTGTTCAGAATGTGTCAGTTGTGGAAATAAGAAGAGAGCTGCTGTAAAAGGGAATCTATAACTCAAATCTTAATCTGGTTGTGTTGGTTGGTGCGTTTTCCCTTTTACAACATTTGTTTTTCACTGTGGAGGAACTTATTTAGCTTTGTTTTGGACTTCTGCAGTGATCGACTCTAAGTCTAATAAAGTGCAGCTCCCACGGGACAGAGGGACAGCAGTTGTCCAAACACCAGTCAATCGATTAATGGCGCAACAGGCTCCCTGCATATGTAGACATTATCCATCATTGCAAAGTGTGAGGCATCTTTTAGAACACAGTCGATGTCCAAACTTGCCTGCAGAGGTCTGTTCAGGGACGGCCGGGAAAGGTCAGGTGGAGCACTGAAACCAGCTGAGCTTGGTGGTGCCGAAAATGTGGCTCCGTGAAGTCATAGTGTACGTGCAGTTCTGGACACGCTGGCCGTCATCCAGCATTCAAAGAGGGTCAACTCCTCATGGAGTTGCAGTCTCAATGGCTTTCATAGATTCTATTAATGAGTCTTTTTTTTTCATTGTCATATCGTTAAATTACAAGAGCCGCAATTATTTTGTTATGACAGCGCAGCTTATGCGCCAAACGTGGTTATATTTTAATTTTCTTTTCGTCCGGTTTAAATTTTCCTCATGGCCCATTAACATTAAGTAATTTGTCTTTTTTTTAAATGACATGGCTTGTAGCCTATATCCCATGTAGCGAAAGACTTTACCCATAACTTGAGCTTTTGTTCATTTCATTTAGTTCAGCTATAGGCTATACACACGCAGCAGGGCATGTTGGCTTAAAAGACACAAGTCAATATGCATATAATTGATAAAGGGGCAGGATAAATAGCAGCTTATGTTACAGTTTGCGTTTCAACTTGAGCGCAGTCGCTGCTGTCTGGCCATGTTGCTGCTGCACGGCGCTGATTATCACGCACTCGCCGTGAAAAACAGGGCTCAAAGCGAAGCAGCAAAAATGTGGGCTCGCTCTCGGATTTGGACTTATCCAAACCACTGTGAGATCCCACCAAAGCCGTCCAGTGAGTTCGTGTAAAAACCTCTGATACAGGCTTTTGTATGCGCCCCCTTTGCCGAAGGAAACCCCGCAGCCCGTTGAACCGACAGGAGCTTTTTTCCTCCACAAAATGGCAGCCGTGCTGTCGGCAGCCTGGCAGTCCAGCGGCTGTCTGTGTGCGCGCGGAGGGACCGAGGCTTGGTCCCTCTCTCTGTCTTGCACACCGGCAGCTCACCGTGTTGTTGTTTTGGTTAAGACATCCTGTCTCGTTCTGGTCACTGGCGACCAGCCATGTGGGCTAAAAGCAAAGGGAGTTGCCATAGAAACGATCAGGTTTCCCCCACAGTTTACATGGCACACCTGACGCAACGAGTAGGTGCCTCGTATCATCAACCAGGGGCGCCACAGACTTCTAGCCAATGTTAGTTCCACTGAAATGCTCCAGTTTTCTGTTGAATTTGTGTAATTTACTGATGCACATGCAGCTGTGGTCATGTTGTCATCTCGCAGCTCGTGTCACCGCTGCTGTGGCATTAATTTAAACAAAAGCTGAACACCCCTAGTTTCCATAGCTGATTAAACCTTTCAAATTGGTGGATTATTTCCAAGCGTAAAGAATTTATGTGTGTATTAACTTATTTTTGTGCTACTGCCAGAATTAATTTATACAAATCCGCCTTTTCTGGTTGTTTAACGTGTAACTGTTCCTCTCATGTAATCTGTTTTAAATAATGTTGCTGATTTAAGACGGAGCGCTGCACTCTCTTCATTGGCTTCATCGATCTACTTGGAAGTGATTGATTTATGATATTTCACTGCAGTGTTTCTGCCTATCATTCTGCCACCGACAACCGACTCCTTCGGTTATTTCTAGATTAGCATAAGAGATTATGTTGCTTTAACACAGTCAAGCAAACAGCAACATTTTTCCAAATGGTGCGTCAAAGGAAAGCTGCAGCCTCCGGATGCCTCCTTTGTTTTTGACTCGTCCCTCTCCTTTCCACGTAGGTTTTTTTTCCCTCGCTCAGTTCTCTCAACATGCATCGGACGACCAGGATAAAGATTACTGAGCTCAACCCTCACCTCATCTGCGTCCTGTGTGGAGGCTACTTCATAGACGCAACCACCATCATCGAATGCCTTCACTCATGTGAGTTTGTCATATTATGAAAAGCTGTCGTACAACTTTTTCCGCAAAAGGGTTAAAACTGTTAAAGCCTCCTGTAGTCTTGATGAAGGGGTGTGTGTCTTTAACCTAGATCTTTTGCATTGACCTGCCAGGAAATCCTTTATTAATATTTTCTGTTTTTTCTTTTTACAGTTTGCAAAATGTGCATTGTGCGCTATCTGGAAACCAGCAAATACTGTCCCATCTGTGATGTGCAAGTTCATAAAACCAAGCCACTGCTCAATATTAGGTAAAAACTAGGCTTGATAAATGTTCTGCCATATTTTAACTGTTATTTTATCTTTCTTTTTTCTCTGTTTTATTTATTGAATTATTATATTTTGGGAGCTTTGAGTAAGCAATTGTATTATTCCACCTCAGTGTGTCTTTTTTTAAATCTAAAGATGAAATATTTTTATGCATTTAAACTGTTCAGCAGCCAAGTAACTGATCTGAAAGCCCTTCCTATCCTGTTTCTTGCCTTTTGTGGTCTCTCCACTGAGAAACTGAATGAGTCATTTGTTTAAAATATGCAGTCATAAGTGTAGCAAAAAAAAATTTCTTTTATGTGAGGGATTGTTATTCTCAAAGTCAAGCTTCCAAAAGTTGCCATTTGTCTCGGCTTATCCAACCAATTAAACCAAATTTAGATTTTTGTCCTGCTGCAGATGAACATGTTCATGTGTTTTTGCTCTTTTTTGCAGGTCTGATAAAACTTTACAAGACATTGTGTACAAGTTGGTCCCAGGCCTCTTCAAAAGTAAGACCATATAGTGGAGTTGCTTGTTTACAGCTTTTGCACATCTATTATTTGATTGGCTGTTTCATATCATCCAGAATTGGATAACTACAGCAGCTGTAGTGGTGCTAATGCTAATTAAAAAAAAAAAAAAGGAATGGAAATATTTGAAACTTTAATCTACTTCCACTGCAGAAAGCATGCGGTTTATGTTTGGATATGTTCAGCTATATTCAATCTCTGAATTTAATCAGGTAGATGTGTTTAAATATGCAGCGTTGTGGGGAGCCGAGTTATCTTATGTTGCATGTGGTTGCTTCTGATGTCCTTTTAAAGTTGCTAAAAATCTGTCGATAAACAATTTTTAATATCTCTAATTTATTAGAAACTCATGAAATCACTTGTATTGTCTGGCAAGCTTTGTGGCCATTTGTGTTGCTTTAAAATGATTCAAAATGCAGCATATTGTTCTTAACTTAGTCAAACTGAACACTTGATTCTTTACAGCATCTTCTTGCAGACAACTTTTTTGTATAAAATCACATTTAGGACAAAAAAAAAAAGGTACAGCTTACATTAGTGCATTCACAGTTTGAGCCCTGAGAGGATGTGTTTTTGAGAAATGAAAATGACCTGCCTTGTAAAAGCTTCCCTTTCACATTGTGCTCAGATGAAATGAAGAGGAGGAGAGACTTCTATGCGGAGCATCCTGTAGATGGTGGGTCGGATGTTGTGAATTGAAATTATTATTTTTACTGATTCCAATGTCCCTTTCTTCAACTCCAGTTTTTATCTGTTGTTTTATCAAAGCTTCCAATGGATCACATGAGGACCGTGGGGAGGTGGCAGATGAGGACAAGAGAATTATTACAGATGATGAGATCATCAGCCTCTCCATTGAGTTCTTTGATCAGAGCAGGTGAGCATCTGTTTTCAAATAATGCTTTTTTTTTTTTTAAATTTAGGGTAGAAATTGAGAAAATTCCCCTTTAATATACTAAGAGAAATTTTGCTTGATTAGTGGTCATGTGTTGCAGTAGATACAGTTGTCTGCAAAATTATTCAATAAAGAAAAGGCAAAATTCTTAATAGAAATTCAAATAACTGGAGACTGAAAAAAGTAATAATAAACATTAATTTGCTAAATTATAATTTAGTGAAATACAACATTGTCTTTTAATTGAATTGAGTTGAAAAAAACAAAAAAAAACAAACAAAGAAGACGGTCCTGGACCAATGAGAGCACTTTGCTGATGAGCAGTGGGCCAAAATACCTGCCAACAGGTGCAAAAGTCTGATTGAGTTACAGATAACACCTGATTGCAGTGATCGCCTCAAAGGATTACTCAATAAAATGTTAGTTTATGAGTGACATAACGTATATTAATTTCTCATATTTGTTGCTTGTTTTAAAAAAAATATTTATATTGAATTACAATTGAAAAACAACATCCTGATTTTGATAAAATTTTTATATATTATTGTTTAACTTTTTTATTGGAAGGGTATGAATAATTTTGCAGCCAACTGTATATACTGTTTCCAAAAACGCTGCTTTTTAAATGATCAAATTTCACACCTTGTGGATCATCATACATTATGCAGACATGCATTTACTAAATGCAATCATGTGGCATTTAGTTTTTTACAATTTTAAAAGTGGCTTTTTTTTTTCTTCTATATTCCGCCTCCACATCCAGCCACATAACCTTCAAGAGATAATCATTTCAGTCTTTTCACATCTTGGATTCATGATTTGCAAAAGTGTATCAAAGAATAGTGATTCTTACGTACTTATCACATTTCCCCCCTGAAATCAGAAAGGAAAAAAAAAAGATGCTTGCAATGAGTAAAAGAGTAAGGAAGTTGATTCTGTAAATCATTTAATTTTGAACAGTTTGAGCTTTTTTGCGAGTCTTGGTTTTATTTTTATTTTTTTTGGCATGTTAAAATGTGTAAAAATGACAAAAATTAAAGTCTATTAATATATTTTCTGTGTTTATTCTGTGCAGACTGGTAGGTGGTGTGGAAGACAAGCAGTCTAAAGATCAGGTAATGCACGTTGATCTGACCCCAGTTTCTTCTTGGCTTTCATTCATTGCTTCTTAACAACATAATAATGTCAAACTCTTACTCTGCTCTTGTTTAGAAATTAATCTTGTTGACAAAGCACAAGTGTAGATCTTTTCTTGACACTGGTTAACAGCCACATTGCTTGCAAAGCAAATATCTTTCCCTTTTTTTAAGGTGGTCAAACTAGCCTGTCGTCTGTGAAAGCATGTGTTTTACATGGTCTTAATAAATTCTATGTCATCATTTTGTGAACTTAATTTGGTTTGCAGGTGGCTAACAAGAGGTACCTGCAGTGTCCAGCAGCCATGACAGTCATGCATCTGAGGAAATTCCTGCGTAGCAAAATGGACATCCCCAACACCTACCAGGTATTTTTTTAATGTTAAATTATTATTATTATTATTATTATTATTATTATTATTGCTTTTGTTGTTGTTGTTTTGGGAAGATGTTTTTAATGATTAGCAAACTGATGATTTTTAAAAAAATGTTTTATTGTATTTAAATAACTTTTTTCTTTAATTCAACAACTTTTATTACAATTGACAACTTTCATTCCTTTTTTTCCCCATGTCCAGGTTGAAGTGATGTATGAAGATGAGCCTCTTAAAGATTACTACACATTAATGGATATAGCATATATCTATACTTGGAGAAGGGTAAGACGTTAAACTAGCCACCCTAAACGCATTCCTTATGTTGAACATAATTATAATTCATTACATAAATGTTTATTAAAGCAGCTGCACAAAACTGAATAAAAATTATTTTTGAATTTGGCATTTAAATGTGCATTTTTCCCCACCTTACAAGAAAATTCTTGCAAGCTCAAAATCTGATCTAGTTGTTTTAATCTTTTTGCCTTTTATAGTAGCCTGTTATAATTTTTTGTTTAGGATTTCATTGCTTTGTTGTAGGTGCTGTTGTACAAAGTGTAATTTTGAGATTTCATTATGTGTTTAAAAAGTAGGACAATTGTTGGAAGAAAGGTTTAACACAATGTGCCTTATGTTTTTTTTTAAATTTTATTTAAAGTATAATTTTATGCCATACAGATACTTTAAAGAATAGACACTTCCCTCAATTGTAAGCCTAAACGTTGTGCTTGTTACAGCAGAAATTACTGCATGTTTTTTTTTTTAAGAAAAGAAAAAAGAGACCCTGTAGTTAAACATCACACGCAATAGAAATGACGTGCTTGTTTGTGTGCAGCCTAAATGAACTCTTAGTTTGATGACTCTTGGAAAGACAGTTTTGATTCTCATAGTTTGATCAAACTGACAAATATAGCCTAATGTTATTTCCTAATTATTGGTGATAGCTACTTGTTGGCTGTTTTTTGGGGAAATTGTGAAAATAGATTTATCTGGATTTCAGTGTAGCTATAGAATATTCATTTACGCTAGATTTAACAGCGATTTTCCATACTGCCTTTCACTTTGACCTATATTTACAAAAGGGTCATGATTTATATTCCCCACGATATTTAAATGCAGACTGTGGTTACTTTATTCTTTATCAATATAGTTTGGAAAATCCGGCTATGTTCGTAGTCCTTTAAGAAATAACCCACTCATTCATAAGTTTCATGGTTTCTTTATTCAACCTTCTCCTGCAGAACGGTCCATTGCCTTTGAAGTACCGGGTACGACCCAACTGTAAGAAGATGAAGGTGAGCCACGCGCAGCAGGAAGGACAGAACAGCGCGAGCAGATCCGGTCCGGAGAGCGACTCAGCCAGCGACAAAGCCGGAAGTCCAGCCGGCGCCCCTTCCACCTCGTCATCGCTGCCGAGCCCCGGTACGCCTGCGCAGTCGCCGCACCCGCAGCTCCCATACGGCCCCAACAACGTGAACGGAACTGCAGCTGCCACAACTCAAACCCCAAGCCGGCCTTTCACCCAGTTCGGCAGCGGCGGCAAACCTCGGAAGGTTTCCCTGAACGGCTCGTCTTCGTCCGGATGACGCGGGGCTCCGGTGACCGACAGCCAACGCCAGACTTCCCCGCACAGCTGATACTGTTTCCATGCCAACGTAGTTCCATTGTGTAGACTGTTCTTGCTCTTTCTGTCTCTTTCCATTCGTTGTTCTGAAATTGATGACGTCACTTTTTGAAGTTTCAGCGTAGCGGGAACAGACTTGTGAAAATAAACGGAACGAGAGAGTCGGATGGCGTGGGAATTTTAATCTGAATTGAGACTTTTGAGGGGGAAAAAGTTTGGAAGAAGGAAAAACATTTATCCTTTTTAAAGCTACATCTTTATTTTACAGAGGTGACTGAAGGAAGGTGGTGTTTTATGTTTTTGTTTAACGCTTTTCAAATGAAACGTGTCATGATTATTTCATGTGTAGCCTTTTTTTGGGGGATATGTTGATGCTCAGTTTAAAACATGCATGCTCATAGTGACACTCAGTTCTGACAGAGTTGGGCGTGTAGCCCCCCCTCCTCCCCTCCAAAAAATAAGGATTAAAAAACCCTGAAAACATATATAGTTTGGAAGTGTTCTGAGCATCAGAAGTTTTTTTTGCGCTGTTAAGGGGGGTAGTGATAAAAAAAAAAAGAGGGGGGAAAACTTACTGGAAATAATCTTAGCTGCAGTGGAACTGGATTATTCATTCTCCACATCTCCACATGTAAATACTCAAAATGCATATTTAATCAGCGATGATGTTATTCTTATTTCCCTTTTTGTTCCGAGGGAATGACTTGGGCACCTGCTCAGCTTCATTTCATAGGCTACTCAATGACGGATGTTTTGATGTCTCTGTTTTCCGTATTTGTATCGCTTGATTGTATGAACAACTTATTGTATTGTTACTGTTGCACAGTATAAAACATCTAAATAAAACATTTTACACTTATTGAAAAAAGACGCCTCTATAGAGTAGTTGTTTTTACATGGCCTATCTGGTGCGTTTCCATGAACAAGATCAAATAAAGGAAATAATTGAAATGAGCAGAAGGTGCAACGCGACAGATGTCCCGTCTGAAGCGGCAGAGATGTAGATAACTAAGTTAAGCACCATGCACGGTGAGGAGGAAGAGATCTGGTCCCTAATCAAATCATGTCTGAATATAATCAACTGAACCATAAGCATATTTAAACGTTAATGTCATTTGTTGTTGATGTGCGCCCAAATGCAGCGGATTTAATGGAAATGTACAATTGCAGTTTTACATATAGCTTGTATTTTTCTTTCGTTCTTGTTTTTTTTTCTTTTTTTTTTTAAAGCAGTTTTGCTTTTGGTACATACTTAAAAAGGGAACCTAATGATTAATTTAAATGTTGCCTTTTTCAAATTAAGTTTAATCTTAGGGTTAGTTAATCGTGAATTTAGAATTGCTTTGATGTTCAAGTCAGTCAAGATTTCCAAATTCTCTAAAAAGGAATAAAAAGCAGTGGTAAATTGGGCTCTTAATGAAAGAGTGTTTCATTATGTGTTGAATATAGTAGGAGGAAGAATGATCAGGGTATAGGCTACAGCTTGTTATGAAAGCAATATAACGGATAAACCAAAAGACAATTCATTTAATTGATTATTATTAATCCACAACAAAGGTGTTATTCCAATTTAGAATAACGTAGAACATTCCGTTTAATACTTATGTGGGCTAATCGGTAAAACTGACGGTTAAATCTTTGATTTGTTATTAGCAAAAACCAATGAATAAATAAATAAATGATTAGCAAACAAACTAAGAAAAACCCGTAATGATAACATTGATGGGAAAATAAAACGTGAAATATTAATTTTTTTGGAAGTAAATAAATACAATTCAAAATATCTTTAAGTAGCCTATAAGCTCAGTTGTTACTGAGATGGATAGAAAATTAAAAATATAAAAGGGAGACCCCAGGCATCTAAATATACTAGTCTCAAATATCAGTTACTGTAGGATTATTGTGGTAATTGGACTTAATTCTAATATTTTTTGTCACCCTTTAATAGTTCAGACTCCATTTACCACAGAATTGAGTAAGCTACAACATTTAAAGCAGCTTGACCCCCCCCCCCCCTTTTTTTTTTTTCATCTGCAGTTAAATATTTTCACCAGATCAGTGTAAAATCTCACTGTAAAAGTTAAATCTAAATTTTAGGCCTGGTAGTGTTCTGTTTTTTTATTTATTTTTTTGAAGTTGCAATATGTAAATACGATTATTTCAACTAAACACAGTTTAAATGCATTTTCAGAATAAAGTGTAAAGGCTGGATCCATGTTCGAAATATTTGTGGCTCTTTGCATACATAGTGGAGTTGAAGCTCTTAATAGGCGGGTTTAAAAATGCGTCTCCTCTTATCTAAAAATATGGTCAACAGTCAAAACAAACAAACAATCATTAAAATGCCGATTAAAGGAGGTTATAGCCTATATCCGAGCAAACTAGGCTATAAGTTAAACTCTTCAGGAATACAACAGGAAATTTTGTTGGAAGAAAACTAAATAGTAAGCCAACTAAAGTTGAGATATGTGAGGATTTTGGACTCGAAATAACAAAAAATAAACAAAAAAAAACTCTTTTTTTCTTTTAGAAAAAAGGCCTTCATTTTCTGTGTAAATTCCCCAGCTGATTACACAAATAGATTTTTCCCTATCACACCACAACTTTTAAAAATTCTTTGTTTGAATAATATAAAAAAGACTGACTACCCAATTAATTAAATACCTTATAATTTGCCTTAGATGTATAACAGACAAAGTGGAATAAAATATGAATGTGTAGCCTATTCTGACCGATTTCACTTTCACATAACGTCTAAGACTTCGAAGCAAAGTGTCTTTATGTCTAAAAACAGATTAATACATGAAATGTAAAACAAACAGACAAACAAACAAATCCCCCAAACACACAAACACTCCTATTGATGGATTTTATAGGGGCATTTTAGAAATGTAATTTTAGAACCATATTGACAACAGTTCTTAAATGTGTTTAATCCAAATCCCTTTATGAATGAAATTTAGAAAATGCAAGTATCAAGTTTTGATCCTGGTAGGTTGTGAAAACGTCTAAAGTCCTGTTTCACATTGAACGCATCAGAGGCACGTGCAGTCCAGCGCCTTTAGTCAACGTGTCCGATGTACAGCCAAAGTCCGCTTCAGTTTCTCTCCTCTCTTTTCCTTTGAATTAGGCTCAATGAAGACGCTGCTAAACAAAGTGCGCTACAAGTCCGCGGTTTAGTTTTAGCGGGAACTTGAAGTTGTACAAACAGATAGGAGGAGCAGCAGACCTCTCACTCTGAACGAATTTCTGGAAACAATAAATTCTTGCGAGCTTCTTGTGGACACGAGCGCATCAGAGTGAATCGTTTTGTTCAAATAGACGATCTTTGCTACGGACGACGACACGTTCTGTTTCCTGTATGTTGCCAGGGTAACACTTAACAACACCTGCTAAAAAAAAATATCCAGCGGCTCTGAAAAACGTTACTGTAAGTCCTGTGATAAAAATCTGCGCCTTGTTTAGGCAAATACATTGACTTAAAAAAAAATCGTCAGGAGGAGCGATTTATTTTTTGCTTTGAAAGAGTCAGAATGAGTCAACGACAGATAATTCAAGGTGAGATGGCTACTTGAACTGGTTTGCTTCAGAGTGGGGAAGATTCAGCTTGTCTTTGACGTTGTTTTTTTAAAATCCTTTTCTGATTTTGCTTTAGTTTTTGAGCAGTACCAGAAATCAAGAATGCATTTTGTGCAAACTGTTGCTGATCTGGCAACCAGACCACAAAATATAGAAATCCTACATAATGCAGGTAAAGAATAGTGTATAGATACTGTGTAAGTTTCCTGGTGATTCCAACATTCACCTCTCTTCTCCACCTCTCCTGCAGATGTGATGTGTCTTCTACGTCCCCTGTTGCTGGATGCAGTCCCAGGCATCCAGCATACAGCAGCTGTGGCTCTGGGCCGCCTGGCAGACAACAATGGTGGTCTGGCTGAGGCTGTGGTGAAGGAGAACATCCTTCCCCAGCTTGTCCAATCTCTGGCCACACAGAATGTCAGCATCTCGTCCTCTGAGTATTGTTCATTCCTTTCAGATTTCCCTCTTGGAGTGTCAGTTCCATCCTTTATAGGATGGTGTGTGAGAGAGGGCAGAGATAGTCAGAGGCCGGCTGTCACCCTGCAAGTCGTTGAGGGTCAAGCCCCTGAATGTGATCACGTGTCACTTGGGCTTACTTGGCAGAACCCCTAGGGGGCTACTTCAAAACTTTGTGTCTTTTTACCATGAGCTCAACCTTTTGTGTTTCTCGCAGCCTGTTCAGAAGCCCAGAAGGAGACGAGGTTTACTTCTTTTCATGAAAGGGAACTTTAATTTCATATCCTAAACCCATAATAGTATATATTGATTTCAGTATTTGATATACAATTTTATAAAGCTTGGGATGAAAAAAAATCTTATTGCATTTAAAAACAGGCAAACTATGCTCTTTCTCTCTCCTTTCTGTTTTCTCTCATACACACCATCTATGTGGCATACAGGATGCAAAAAAATCGTAATTTATACCTTAATGAAATATTTAATAATTATCACGGCAATCCCCATGATCATAAATGAGAAAAAAAATAAATCAAACAGTCCTGATCAGAATGATCAGCTAACCTGCAAAAAAAAAAAGAAGAAAAAATGAATGAACAAATTTGTTAAAATCAAAACACTTTTGGATATTTTATAGAAAAACCCAAAAATTTATGACAGTGACAGCTTTGTAGCAGAGCTTTTTACACCTGTGTTAGTCTCTTCTTCCTTCTTTTTTCTCACTAAGTTTACAGTCATCCTTGTAACAACGGCAGCTCAACCTGAACGTTTTGGACAGGCCTTTCACGACTGGGTCCATTTTGCCCTTCCCAAACAATCTTGTGTCCTCTTGGATGTGCGGCTATAGTTATTGGCCTGCTAAAATATCCCAGGCCTTCACATTCCCATCCTTACATGATCTCAGGGAGGCTTATGTTAATCTGTGAAACTCTTTGAAGACATAGAATTGGACCTCTGCTAATGGCTTTGTCCCTCTTCCCTCAGTGAGCTTTGCTTGGTTTAATGTGCAGCATATGTTATGGTACAAGACCAGGTCTGAAAATATTATAAATACTAAATTCAAAAATTCAGAAATGCCAATAATTCCATCAATAATCTACTGAGAATTTGTTTTGATCAAAGTATTCAATGTATACATGACTACCTTAATTTGTTATATATAAGCCAAACTTTTAAAAGGATTTTGATTATTAACAACAGTTTCTCATTATTTTTGTAAAGCTTCATTTCATTTGAAACTCTAGAGTAAACAGTCTGTTAGGTAAATTGTTAAATAATTAACAATTAGATTAAAAAAAAGAATAATGAATGAATAATCTCAGGGCTTCTCATCTAAACTGACGTGTTTATCTGTGTGTGTTTGTGTGTAGAGGTTCTATAAGAAGGCAGCAGCATTTGTTCTGCGTGCAGTGGCTAAACACTCCCCTGAGCTGTCCCAGGCTGTCGTGGGCAGTGGGGGGGTGGACGCTCTGGTTCTCTGCCTGGAGGAGTTTGACCCCGGGGTGAAGGAGGCCGCTGCCTGGGCTCTGGGGTGCATTGCACGACACAATGCATGTAAGGAAGCACAGACATCCTCTGATTTACATCTTGATCTTTCTATGTCAGTTTCCAGGAGAGAGGATTCCTGTTTTTTTTTTTTTTTTAAACGCCTATGTTTTATTTTTTAGCTTGGATATAACAATCAAAAGAGGAATTACTTATATTTCCAAGTGTATTTTAGTGCTCATGCTCTGAACCTTTTTGTCTTAATGCAGCACTGTCTCAGTCGGTGGTGGATGCCGGAGCTGCTCCCCTGCTGGTGTTGTGCCTCCTGGAGCCTGAAATGTCCCTTAAACGTATTGCAGCGTCCACACTCAGCGACATCTCCAAGCACACGCCAGAGCTGGCCCAGACCGTGGTGGACAGCGGCGCCATCGCACACCTGGCACAGATGATCCTCAGCCAAGACGGCAAACTCAAGGTGAGGCTGCGAGAACTGGAGGAATCAAAGATACACCAGTTCCACTTTCTTACATTCCAGTTATTGATGTTTACATCTTCTTTTTCTGGTTTTCTGAAATATATTCTAAAAGTCATGGAAAATGCATCATGGTAAATCAACAGATAGGAAAAAAATTATGTTGTTTATTGTTAATTACTTTGACTAAAACACCTCATTTTCATGATAAAATTGGTTATTTTTACTTTTTTCTTTGACATTATCTGTGTATAAATATAAACGGAATATTTGATATGAAAAAAGAAAAGAACCAACTATTACAGATGATTTTTGTGGAGAGCTTCATTCATTAGTGTCATCCCACCTTTATTTAATCATTTAACATAAATCATTGTTCCGCTGAAAATTATTTGGACGAGTTGTTATTCATGAATTAATCTATTAGATTTAGAGAAAATCCCCCAAAACAATGTTTTTCAATAACACAGACTTTAGTTTCTATAAAAAGGGAAAAGATCAGATAAATTGGTTTTAGACTTCAGATACTCTTTTGAATTATAGTGAGTCACTGTTGCTTCATTATGATCTTTTAGTAAATATCTTTTCAGATAAATAGTTTTATAAAGCACAATGATATAAAACCTTCAAAAACCCAATAGATAAAGCTGAGTAAAAGTGACAATATCCTCCTGAAAAATCTGTTCTACTTAAGATCAATCTAAACTAAGAAATGGGAGGTTTTCCAGTCTTGTTCAATTTGAAGCTTTTGCAACTTCAGACAAAAAGCATATAAATCCCAAAAGAGAGCAAAAGTCCTGAGCCACTTTCTCCAGGCCTTTTTAAAGCTCCTTCTAAATTTTTGTGTTTGAGTGTGTTTGAGGTAAGATTCATTAATCCAGAAGGAAATTTGTATATTTATTGTTTGTCAAGACACTCAAAACTGATTTATGAATCATTCAAGCATAAAACAGCATCTGACTCAAGAGATAAACATAACGTGTCAGAACATGAGCAATTTAGCAAAGAGACTATTTTAAGTTATATATTTTTTAATTTATTTAACCAGGATGTCTCTTGAAACTATGATCTCACTTTTCAAGGGAGACCTGAAAGTATCTTAAGGAATTTTGTTACCAGCAGCCAGTTGCAAAAAAAAAAAAAAGCCAAAGGTGACAGTTTGGCAGACTTGACATAGTAGTTCTGATAATATGATTCCCAAGCTGAGAACTTGTCTCAGCATATCCAAGCCTGCTGAGCAGTGGTTCCTTAAAAGGAACATTGAGGAAACTTGACGAGTGGAGGGCTAAACTGGCAGATGTAAAAAAAAAAAAAAAATACCAACAGCAGATGAACATTATTTAAAAGTGACATCATTAAGAAATAAGAAAAAAAATCTAATCAAAAACCTGACCTTAGAGATACATCTGGACCTTCATATGATGCATCTAATGTTTACTGAAGCTTAATTAGAAACAGGTTCTGGCTGTCACAAAGCCATCTTAAAGGAAGCACAACAGGATTTTGTTGTAATGGACTCTCTCAGAATTCTCCAAGTTAGTGAAGTCAAATGATCATACTTAAACTGCAATTTCAAAAAGGAAACATGAAGCTATAATTAAGTCTAATTCAAAAAATTGTGACTTATCCCCTGGAAATGTTTGTCTCCATCCAGAGACAGGTGTTTTCTGCCCTCAGCCAGATCAGCAAGCACTCGGTCAGCCTGGCAGAGCTGGTGATAGAGGCTGAGATCTTCCCTGCTGCTCTGGCCTCCCTCAAAGATCCAGACGAGTATGTCAGGAAAAATGTTGCCACCTTGATGAAGGAAGTGGTGCAACACACACCAGAGGTAATGCACTTTCACGCTTGTACATACAAGCACACACAAAAACACAAACGGACCGTCCCATGTGTTTCTCCAGCTGGCCCAGGTGATTGTGAACTGCGGTGGCCTGGCACTGGTGATCGACTACCTGGGTGACAGCCGTGGGAGCCTGCAGCTGCCGGGGATCATGATGCTGGGATATGTGGCAGCCCACAGTGAAATCCTTGCCATGGCTGTCATCCTCTCTAAGGTGTTGATATCTCTTTAAGTAACTGCTAAAGCTGCCACTAAATCTTGAAGCATTCCCTCACCCTCAGGATGTAGGTCATATTTATCGAGGTGGCTGTGTTATGCTGTGTGCCCTCCTGTCCTGCAGGGGGTGCCCCAGTTGGCCTTGTGTCTGTCAGAGGAGTCAGAGCATCACATCAAAGCGGCCATAGTGTGGTCAATTGGACAGATAGGGCATCACACTCCTGAGCACGCCAAGGCAGTGGCTACAGCGAACCTTTTCCCCAGACTGTTAGAGCTCTACATGGATAGCAGCAGCTCAGAAGACCTGCAAACCAAAGTAAGAGCAACAACAAAGCAAAACTTTGCAATTATTCCTTTTAAACTAACCTTTTTTAAAGAATTAAACTAAAACACAATTATGATATTAGCAATGGAAATTAATCTTAATTGCACTCTGAGGGCACTAAAAATGTAAAGACTTTTTATAGCCATGTATAGTGATGTATTTTGAGTCATGAGCTAGGAATTAAAAAAAAGGATTCTTCCTCATTTCAGAGCAAGAAGGCTCTGAAGGTCCTCCTGCAGAAATGCACCTACCTGCCGGCTCTGGAGCCGCTCCTCTACGATGCTCCCAGCAACATCCTCAAACATGTTGTGTGCCAGTTCAGCAAGGTGAGTGGAGACTACAACCGCTTCAGTACATGTCTGCTTTTCAACTTTTTGTGGTAGTTTCAAACAATTTATCATATCTCTATTTTTTTACTCGACTCAAAAGGTGTTACCTCATGACAGCAAGGCCCGCCGTCTGTTTGTGACCAGTGGTGGACTGAAGAAAGTGCAAGAAATCGAGGCTGAGCCCGGCTCTGATCTTCAGGAGTACATAAATGCCATTAACAGCTGCTTCCCTGAAGAGATAGTCAGGTGTAGTCTCTCTCCTCCCCGGAACATACTTTACAACCTTAACCTTTTAATTTGAATAATCTTCAGTTTGAAAGAGTGTCAGATATTTATAATATGTGTCTTGTTTCAGGTATTATTCTCCTGGATACTCAGAGGTCCTGTTGGAGCGGTTAGAGAACTACCAGCCGGTCTGACTTCGCTTCACATCATCCTCCACTTTTGATTTCAGAATGGATTTTGCTATAAAAATCTAAGCTGTTTAAATAAAAAATGAGTTCTTTCAATCAGTTTGTGTTTTGTATCCTTCAGTAAATATCTTCAGCTTTACTTGCAGTTTATGTTGTAAATTGAAGGGAATAGAGATCAAATAAAGGGCAGCATCTGCACAAAGTGTCACGTTCAAGTAATACTGTTCTTGCTCGAGATCTGAAGTAACTTTATTGACACAATTGCAGCAGTGGCTTTCCATAGGGTTGGAAACTTTTTCTTATAACTAAAGGAAGGTCAAAGGTCAGGTTCAATGACGGAGCAGCAGGTGGTTGGGAACACGTCATCAGACTGGATGTTTGCCGACACGTGGATTTGAATCAGAATATTTTTATTACGCCATTCATCTCGGAATACCGATTAATCTTTTGTATGTATATGGGGTTGATTGATTCAGTGACACATTTTTATGCTTTAACGTTTATATTCAAAGCAGGGAGGCAACGAAAAAAACCGGGTAATAAAAGCTACCGGACAACAAATCCTCCGTCCATGTCTGCGGCGGTTTCAGTGGTAAGCCCGCCCCCTGGCGGCTGAGACTGCGCACTGTGGATCAGCTGCAGGCGCGTGCATGCAGCAGCTGCAGCGCACATGGCAAGCGGCTCTTTGTTTATCGTCTGCTGGGATATCTATGTGTTCTCCACATTGTACTGAGGGTACAGACAAGGTGCAGCCCCCTAACCTAGACATGTCTTGGCTGCAACTGCCGCCAGCCACAATATTATATATATATA
>JBBBVU010000019.1:15427988-15440576 GCA_037177055.1 Atherinosoma microstoma
TATATACATATATAGCCTACATATATATATATTTATATAGCTGAACGAAATTAAGAGATAAACTATTAACATTCAAAGCAACCTTTCTTGCAACCTTTCTCTGCTGCTCAAAAAAATTACGTTTTATTTAACATCAAAAAACTAAAAAGCGTTGACTCTGCAGGCATCCATATTTTTCTTGCATTTCACCGCATCGCCAACGTTCAACCGAAGCCTCTTGATTTCAGCGTGACGTTATCCAGAAAGAACAAAACAAAAATAATATACATTTAAACTTTAGCGCGATCAAACCCACCCTTGGGCTGTGAATTCATGCCGAATGGTTATTTACCTGCTGATGACAGAGGTGATCAATCACAAGACGGATCAGTGCAAATCAAATTCTTTGCCCCAAAAAGTTACAGAAGAATCTCTAAAAGCGGGAGCTGCTTTATTTTTCCCTCTTCTTTGGCGGACTAGTTTGCTGAGCCTCGTGCCAGTTAGTATGTGTATATGTATGCGTGTACGGGTAATTTATAAAAAAAAAAAAAAAAAAAAAGTAATATATATATTAAAGAGAGATGTCAACATATACCATCAAAGTTTGGACTACAAAAAACAGGTCGAGTTAAGCAGAACAATGCTTTAATTGTTTTGAGTGAACGCTCATGGAATGGAGTGAATTATTATTATTGTCATTAAATGTGAAGAACATTTAAACACACAATATTTTGGCCTTGAAGGGAAACACTCACCAAATGTCGTCAGACGGCAATACACAAACACATGCGCGCGCACACACTTTCTCTCTCACACAGAGTTATCCTTTAAGCATTGCTCAAGTGTTTTAGTTGGAGTCTTAGAAACATTAGAGGCTGTTGCCAGACAAAAACTCTGCGGGTGTGGGACAGAGCCTCCTGATTTCTGCATGTCAATTCAGTGGATTCAGATTTTTTATATTTTAGTTCCACTGTTTGGTCCACAAAGTTTGTGGCTTTTCCATTATAAAGCCCCCAAAAAAGAAATCTGCCCCACATCAGCAGATGACACCTTGTCTTCAGTCATTTGCATTTGTAATCTCATTTTCCCTTGAGCTCGAAAAACATGTCAACACAGGGCTGTTTCCCATATCTTTGGACACGTTCAAGCACCGCACACCTCATTCTTTCTAATACAGAAAAGAAAAGAAAAAACAACACATTTAGTTTAAAAGAAATATTAGACATTATACACACACAATGTTCTTCAAGCTCATGTGGGGTAGTTCCGACTGCTGATAGATGCTTTTGGCAAGTTGATGGCGGCAGCAGGTTGACTGGTGAAGCTCTTTTGATGAGAGGAGTCACAAGAGCAAGGACTCGTTCACTTTCAGGTACAGCAGCAGGGCGTGTGTGTTATCACCACCTGTTAAAAGAGTCTGACTTGACTGTTCTCAGAGCTGATAGACCAGGACCAGAAGGAAAAGCTCACCCAACATGCTGAGTTGCTTTCAATGTTTGCACAAAAAAACGTCTTTGGGGCAAAAAACAGCAAGGCAGACGAAAAGATGATTGCGTTCCCTCATTTCCCTTTTTTTTCTTCTCTTTATGACAATCTAAGCACATTTGGAGCTACTGCATGTGGAAACAAACAAAACAGCCCATTTACAGAGAAAAGACACAGATATCCGCTAACCACTAACATGGGATGAGCAGAAATTAGCAGTAGATTAACAGTAAGTGGAATCACAGACAAAAGAAAGAAAAAAAGAAAATCTCATTTGACTCTATATGTGGTTAGTAATGATGGCGACATGCTGACAGACCCCTGAGCTGGTAGAAGTTGTCCGTTATAGAGATGAGCACAAGATAACACAACCACGGTACACACACCCCACGAAGCACTTCAACATACACTCACATTTTTTAATAAAAGCAGGATCAGCATGAACCAACAGAGGGTGAATGAGAGCAGACACGTCTCCAGTCTGAGCGGAAAGGAAAAGGGGGGATGCCTGCGCACGCTAAATAACAGCAATTATGGATTTTACATTTACACAACCCAAACAAACCCAACGTCTTCATAATATTCACTTTAAGACAATCACTGGAATGGTTTTATTCAACTGACTGCATGACGAGAACAAATCCAAACAGAGGGACTGAAGAGGGGGGAGGGCTGAGCGGGGTTGGGGGAGAAAAAAAGAAAAAGAGTGGAAAATAATACATCAAAGTAAATACCCTATTATTAAAATAACATTTTACATTTGTTAAAAAAAAAAGATTACAAAATATAAAATTAAATAATTTGGAGTATAAAGGCACACATCTTGCACAGTGTATACAATGAAAAACAGTTATTTAAAGCATGGTAGGGACTATTTAAATGTGGTTAAAGTGGAGGAACATGTGGAGAACACCACAGATTAGAGGAGGGGGAAGGAGACTTCGTCCTGTGACATGCAATTTTTTTTTAGTTTTTTTTTTTAGATCTTTTTAATGGACACCTATAAATTGTAAAAATCCAAACACCATTGTTCTTCATTACCACAGCACCATCACTCATTCCAAACGGTGCCTCCTTTTTTTTTCTCTTTTCTGTTTTTAAATACAACTATATTTCAAGATTAAAATCCAATGTAAAAATATAATGAGAATATAATCTATGACATCCAAACCAACATTCTGCGATGGAAGCTTTTTGCATGGGTTAGAGGAGTAAAGACGAAGGACTTTGCTTGTTTTAGTTGGTTATCCAGAGGGTGATGCACAATGTCACACGCGAAAAACGAACAACAACCAGAAAAACAAGAACAACTTTTCTCACATACACACAAGTATATTGCATTTCCCTTGTCAAAACTGTATCGACTAATTGGGGTCGTATTCGTAACATTTGGTTCCTTTCCTCTTGTGCAAAATATACAAAAAAAAAAAAAATCAAACAAATGAAAAAAATATTAGCATGACAATTCAGAAAACCACCAAATTCTAATACAGAGAACCCACCTTAAAAAAAAAGTCAACAATAAAAACACAAATAATGATTAACAGACTCATCATGAGGTTAAAGAATGATGCTGTTGGTGTTAATGACTTAACGCATATCTGTTGCTACTCTTCCCTACCTCCCTCATCCTCGTTTTTTCCTCCGCCCTTTACAACTTTTGAACACTGACACACACACCCTTCACCACCAGTGGGTGTGTGCTGGTACGATGTTGGAGGTAAACTGGCTTCTGTATGCCCTGAACGCACAAGCACAGTCACATTAATGCCTGCTCGCCCAAAACCTGCCACCACGACACCACAGAGCGCTTCTCAGAGGAACTGGAAAGGTTAGTTTATTGAAGTAAAATGCTTCCCGACCAATCCCAGTAAATCAAAAGAAGCCACAGGTGGGGAATTGTGGGGGAGACAGGATTTGAGATCAGGCTTCTACAATTCAATTCTAAAGAGAGTCAAGCTTCGTTTCTTCTTTGTTGCTGCGCATGTAACAGAATAATAGCTCTTAAGAACAAATGAAAGTGCAATAGTTTAGATTTTCTCATAAGGTGCTCTTGGCAACAG
Organism: Atherinosoma microstoma; assembly: GCA_037177055.1. Lineage (NCBI taxonomy): Eukaryota > Metazoa > Chordata > Actinopteri > Atheriniformes > Atherinidae > Atherinosoma > Atherinosoma microstoma. The sequence continues at coordinate 15,431,516 of JBBBVU010000019.1, forward strand.
AAACTTAAGGGCTGTTGATGTTTCACTTTGACAAAAACCGTGTGACGATATCACAGCAAAGAGTCAAACATGACTTCTGAGCCATTCTCTGCAACAGGAACCGAAACCACCACTTCCCAACGACATTTTCAGAGTGAACGACGGGAAAGAAGCTTTGCAATCAAAATCCTCCTCTTCTCATCTCAAAGAGACGCGTCCTTTCCCTTTATCTTTCTAAATCACTGTGCATTGCAAAGAAAAAAACTCTGAGGTGTAAACAAACACGATAGCCCATGAGGGGTGTCATGGTGAGAGAAGAACCCAGAAGCTCTGAACAGGTGTACACAAGATGGGGAAGGGAGACGCGTGAAAGGCGAATAATGGAAGAAGAACCCAAACTGGGAAGATTTGTTTGGCTGAGTGCTTGTATAACATTTGGGATTGGGTTCAGCTGTTGGCCTATTGGAAGACTGCTTCCTACTTCCTGAAACGAAGCAACTGCATTAGGCAAGGCTCAACACAAACTTCTCTCTGTTTCCTTCTCGTTACAAGAAAGAGCTTTACTTTGTGATGTAATCTGACCACTGCGTTTGGCTTGTCCTCGCTTTTTATACACATCACATCCTTCTCTAATCTCCCAAAATACATCATGAGTAAAATGACAAATATAAACATAAAATGGAAAAAAACAAAACAATAACAAAAACAACAACAAACAAACAAAAAAACTAAAACTGCTAGGGCTGAATGTTGGAATTGGGGTAATGAAAAAGGAGCAAACAAAAAAAAAACCAAACAAACAAAAGAACAATTCCCACATTAATACCGATAAAAATCTGTATGAAAAAAAAATGTAATGACTTGGACATTTGTTTTTAAAAACCTTAAAAGTAACACATGAACAGAACCCAAGAGAAGAGAAGTTAAATGTAAACGAACAATGTTTTGTTTAGCTGCAGAGTGTGGCACCCCACTGTAAGAGAGAGAGGAGCAAACAGTGAGGGATGACCAGGATGGATGAGGGAGAGCGACACAAAGCCACCACAGCACCTTATTAATTCAGCCTCTCCGTGGTTTTCCTCTCCATCACTTCTCTTCTTCATCCTACTCCCCACTTGCCCTCCCTTTCCCATGTGCCTCTGTGACCCCCACGTCGCTCCTGGAGGCTATGACAGGATGGTGGTGATGAAATCATAAAACCTCTTTGAGTATTGCTCTGGGTTTACCGTGGAAATCTCTGCTCCGGCCTGCAGAGATACAATCCAGAAAAAGCAAAAATGTGACATTTACTTCAGACTGTTGGCATTTAGCACAAATTGATGCAACATTTTTTATGAGGAGGAAAAAAAAAAGACAATCCTTTTCACAGGATATAAACAATGGAGGAAAACATGGCCAATTTGGTGATCCTTTGGACTTTTTACTTTCGGTATTCCATTATATATGCCTTTTACAACAAGACAATCTAACCGAGTATGAACATAAAATAACAATTTTGTGATGGAGTAAAAATTATTGCATTCCCCTTTTTAATTTTTTACATCGTTGCATATGAAGTTAAATACCAAAGGAGATCTGAGAAGTACTGGATCAATGCTTGTGTGTTCGTGCATACATAAACGTTTATAAGTTAAACAGGGAATGATCAGTGTGGAGAGCTGAAGCCTTCATCACCATAGTAATAATACAAACACAAATGATTTGTACTCAAGTAAGATGTGTTTTTCTGTGACATTTGGTGATGATGAAAAAGTACTGATTCATTTTTCAGAAGGGAAAAAAAAGGACAATTTCTGAGGAGGGCGATTCATGGCATCCACAGGTGACCTGATGTGTGACATAAAACAGCTCATTTGTGCCTGAAATTCTGCGAAAAAAGCAAACATTATGCTGTAATGTTTGTTTTATGCAGTCAGTGTGCAATATTTGCAAGAGAAACTACTTGTTTTACTTGACTGTGAACTTTAAACACAAAACAGTGACGAAGCTGGTAACGGCAGGGAACGAACAAAAGAAGGTCAGATGCATTTATAAAATGTCTGCATGCCTGCCGGCTGCATTTTGAAGGCAGACATTGCATAATTGGAGGCTGGAATGACAAAAAAATTCTTCCTTTTCTGCAGCTTTTGTTATCTAATTAACATCAAAACATTTATCAGGAGAACAGTAAGATAGATAAAGAAAAAAATCAACTTACTTGGCAAGCTTAATTTTGCACTGGTGCTAATTATAAGTAGCAGGAGTCTTGAACTTTTTCAAACACTCAGCAAAATGTCAAAACTTTTCAACTAAATTTAAAATAGGCCTTGTATGCAGCTACATACCCCATGCTTGACAGTTTTGGCAGCGTGGGCAGCTTTCTTCTTGGCATCATAATGCTGCAGGATGTCAATAACAGCCATGAAGTAAACCTCCTTCCTTGGAGCACCTGTTATTTGAAGTAAAATCCCTCTAAGTTAGGTTGTATGCTTCTGCAAGGCAGCATCAGAAAAAAAAGAGAAACTACAGAGCATTTGTAATTTTATTGACACTTTTAAACAGCACCCAGTAGGGGGAGCTCTCCATACAATTTTTTTTTAATGCAACCTACACAGTGTAAGATTTCTATCTTTTACTTCATTAGAAATAAAAAAAAATCCCTGCAGAGGGTCACTCACTATCGTTGCTTTTGATGGCATAGACATCAATAGTGGGATCAAACTCTCCAGGCGACAGAGGCTTGGTGCTGTCAAGGGTGTTGCTGGGACTGTCGGGGGGTGTCCCAATACCCCCTCCGTCACTCTCACCCTCATCTTCTGCCTCGTTGTCTTCGCTCTCTACGTCCTCCTGCTCGGCCCGCTCAACATCGTGGATCCCCACCAGCAGGCTGTAGTCCATGAGCTTCAGCTGCGCCAAGAACTGAAGATGATGGAAGAAAGCAAGTAGGCAAAGAACATAATGGCAAATGTTTAGATGAGTGGAGCATGATTAATAGTAGAGGTAAAGAAGAAGCTTAGTGGAAAGTTTGGGGGCAAATATTTTGTATTAGGGAGGAGTGAAGGAATGACAGTGAACAGTGATTCTCTGCTTCTAAAGTCGAGCTAAACCACATACCTCCACATCTTTCCTAAGCTTCTCCAGGAACATTTTCTTGTTCTCCTCATTGATGTAGATCTTCTGCCCATCATTGATGAAGTCATTGTCCTTATAGGTGGGAAGCTCCTTGGCCTGACCATTAGTATTAGAGATTAGTAGCCAGATAAAGACAGTAAAACCTCAATGAAACTCAGAAAGGGATGGTACTGTACATGGCAGAGCTGGGCAAAAATGTGACAGAATTCTGGTGTTTAAATCAAATATAAAATGTCCTTTTACAAAACTAGAACAAATCAGTAAATATCAGTTCATCCCATGACACACGTGTGTTATTTCGATCCTTAAAAACATCAGAATATTAGTAATTAGTTGACCCTCCAAAAATATAATGGAAATAACACCAGCATCCATGTTCTTTGAACATTTTCCCCAGAATTTTTTTTAAGAACCTTAACAATTAAGTATACAATGCATGTCTTTACAGCATAATGTTATCTTATAGAACTTAAATAATTAGGGGGTATTTCAAAAGGCACGATAACACTGATTAACACTAATCTCACAATTGAGGCAATAGTGTGTGTAAATCCTTCTGTCTGACAATCCTGCATGTTGAAATACCCTGTCCACATATGAGGATTTGTGTCTGTGGTTTGTTTGATAAGCCTGTCTGATTCAGTCCGAGTTGGTACAAGCAGTATGTCCAAACCAAGGCTTACCTCTTCTCAAGCTGAAAAGATTTAACTGTGTAATAGAGTGCATGCAGCATGCTCACAGAAGAGTATAGATCCATCTGATGCAACGGTTTGCACATTTTATATAATGTTCATATGAAATTGATTTAGTTATAGCATTCACTCTGGGAGACTGCACATGAGTTTGTGCTTTATATGCATCTTGTAGATCTATACACTTTGTATTATTGTAAAAAAAAAAAAAAAAGGGGGTTTGTCCTGCTCAAAGCCACAAAAAAGTTCTTTTTGGCACTTAAATCGACTCCAAAAAAGCATCCATTCTCGGCATTTTTCATATTTCTCTTATACATACCATCGTTTTTCTGAGATGCTTTTCAGAGACCAGATTGCGGTGTGCAACAATATGAATTAGTTTCATGTTATAAATCTATGAAGCAATCATAATTTTTAATGGGAATTCCCACTACTCAGCTTACAAGCAGAACAAATAAGTTTCCTATTTAAATGTCCAATCTACTGGGATTTATTTTCCTTGTAACCATAATGCTGCAACATTGCGGCAGCCTGTAGGGGGAAGTGGTGTTATGTGGGGAGGGGCGGGGGCCTACTTCTGAGTCACTGAGGAAAAATAGAGCAGGAAATGAGGTAACAGGGCAACAGCAGCAGTTTAGCTACTATAATGTTTCTATGGCAGCAGGAGAAGAGCGGCAACACATAAAAGCAGTCTGTTGCACTAGAAGAAGCTCAGACAGGACACACTGACACACATACAGAACATGTAGTTACACAAAAAAACAAAGAAACGCATCACCCAAAAATAGGACACTTGAGCACATATATTCATACAGACATAGACCTCCAACTTGCAATAAATATGGGATGTACAACTTGTTTAAGTGAATATAGATGTGACATAAAAAGTGAAATGATAAAGCAACATGAGGTTGACTGCAAAGAGTGAATATAACCTAACATATATATATATTTATATATATATATTTATTTTTTTCTACAGCTTTACTACCTTAAGAGACGTCTCCAACCTAACACTCATTTGTCTTTCTGTGCACCCATTTCAATTCCAGACTCATCTAAACAGCTCATTGTCTATTTCACTCCCCAAATTCATGTATATGGACTTCATAAACTGGACAACCACTCATACAACTCAACTGCTACACTGATTATAATATGATGTACCTGACTTTTGGATAATGCACTCCACTAAAGGGGCAAACAGAAAAACCGAAGTACTGTATATTTGAGAAGCTAAAAGAAACGGTGAGCTGCTGATGAGTCTCACCAAGTTATGTGACAGGTGAATTTCTCGACGACCTTAAAAAAAACAAAGAATCATGTGTTTTATTCTGTCTCCTGTCAGCTGGTTAGTAAATGAATGTTGATGTCATGCTGACAAAGCTATACCCCCCCTGTAGGATTTACGGTATGCTGACACCGGGATGTTACTCAACCTTTACTGCCCGTCATATAGCCAATGATGATGACAGACGACAGCACTGCAGGTTAAGGTGATTCATACAGTCTCAGGCAGATTTTTATGTGGAACTGTGATTCAGTTCTTTGAATTAAGTTAATTGTAAACCTGCATTGTGTCACAGACAGACAGACATACAAGGCAAAGTGGGATTTCATGTGTCCATTTAGCACCGTAACATTAGAAATCACGAGTAAAACGGTGTACATCATTTTGTATTATCCACTGTGAGTGTGTATGAGAACCTGCTAAAGAGAGCGAAAATGTTGGGGATTTTAAAACTAGGTGTCAAAGGTTTTATTTAACTGTTCCTTATTATAATCAAACTTCCTGTACACTAAAAGCAGTATTTCTAAAGCAATTATGGCCATCATAATGGCTGACTACTGTTGTGTTAAAGGGTACAGTACTAAGTTACATCTTTTCATCAGTGGATGAGAAAATATCAAATTAGGTTTTTTATGGTTCACTCACTCAGGTGATTTATTGTTTGTCTAGTTAACTAGAGGAACAAGTTAGTGTCACTCGTTAACGTAGCAGCAGCAGAGGGGATGCTCTCCTCCTGAAAAACCTCAACCTACTATACCATTTCTTGCTCTCCAGTGTTTAAGTTACATATTGTGAATGGTCGGAACAAAAATGATGTGTCTGGCAAAACTAAAACTGAACATACTGACAAGCCGAGTGAAAGGTGAGTGTAAATGGATGAAATGTGGCCTTTAAATAACAGTTTATCAGCCTGGAGAATACGAGGAAACGAAAGTCTCAGCCGCAGAAAAATAACAAAAAACAAAATATAGAAATATTACAGTAAAATAAGATTGGTTTAATAGATCATGCCTGATATATGAGCCCTGGTTTTCTTACATCTCTTACGTGTTTCATGGCGCAGTAAAAGCGCGTGGCAATCCGCAGTGTTTGCAGCCTTTGCTGAACGTTACCAGATTTGGGCCGCGGGGGCACATCCTCTGGTGGGGGTGGCTGCTAGAGAAGGAGGAGTGAGGGAGGGACGGTGGGGGTGGAGGAGAGGAGAGAAGAAAGGAGAGAGGAAGGGAGGAAGGAAGTTGGAAGTAAAGGCAAAGTGTTTAAAATGTAACAGAGCACAAATGTTGTTGTTTTTTTTGTTTTAAATCGGTAGAGGGTTGGAAAGGACATCACGCGAAAGATCTGTATGACCAATCCAGATATTTATAGTTCTTACGTGTCCCCAATGTGTCTGGGTCAAGAAAGTGTATGTCAGTGTACAACAGCCTCATCTAAATAAGTGTAAGGATTTTTGTTGTCAGTCTAGCTTTAAGATAAGATTTTATATTGCCTCATATTATTCCTTGATATCCTTCATGCAAGTTATTCTTTGTAAGAATGACTCAAATCTGTCTAGATTGGTGTCATGACCAGAAAGGAAGCAACCTGGCAGTGCTGCTCCAAGGATCTGGGTCTAAGCAGAGCAAGGAAACCACTACACTATTCTACATTCTATAAACCAGAATGGTGCCGAACAAACGATCAGGTGTGGAGAGTATATACAGGTCTGCAATTTCTATAAAGGAGAGAAATGATCTAGGCAGCTAGCATTCATTCATATTGCCACCCTCAAATAGTCACGAGTTGATGCTGCAGTGAGGAGATGGTACTATGGAAAAAAAAAAAAGGAAAAAAAAGCTACTGTTGCAGGGCCTCTGAGATGAAACCTGAAGAAGAAAGATGTTCTCTTTCCAAATCCAACACTGGCAGCCATTTAGTGATATACAACAAAACCTTTAGATTGTCCAGGTCACAAAACAAATACTGTGATTGAAGGGAAATACAGCAACAAACTCATAAAAAAAAACAACTAGTAGGACCTAGTTTGAGTTCTGGATAAAAATGAAAATGGAGCAAAAAAAAACAAAAACTAAGTCGTCAAACCACTATTTACTTGGTAAAAATCAGTATGTGTCAGCAAAGCCAGCTGCTGTTTGACAACCAAAACCCATGACAGCAGCTACAAGGACCACACAATTTATTTTCTGAAAGGAAAAATACACGTCACATACTATAAGTGGGTGGAACAGATCATATCGACAATGTGCAAAAGAATGACGCTGGTGTTCATACACATCGGAATGTGTTAGAAATAATGTCACTTCATAGAGAATGCAGAGAAACAATTTATACCATGCAGATGCATGCATGAATGGGAGAGGGCCATGCAGTCAGGAGCGTACCCTGCCGTGCCTGTTGTTTGTGTGTGTACCTTTTTAAGATTTGTTTTTTTAAACAAACACACATTCCACTGTCTGGAAAAAACAAAACACATTTATCCTCTCTCAAATTGCACGATGAACTTTATCTTACTCCCCACCTGCCGTGTGTGTAAGCTTTAAGGCTATCGTGAACTGATGAGACTTGAATCAAGGAAAATTATTTAAAGGACACATGTTTATTCATGGCCGTTAAGCACTTGTAGAATATAACTAAGTTGACTTCAACGTGTCTTTAATGTGTGTGCAGAAGCCAGCATTCCACTGCCATCAGTTCAGTTTATAAGAATTATGGTCTGAGATATGTTTTAAGGACGTCAACGTGTGTGATCGAATGCTGTACTTTGCATTCAGTGTGTGAGTATATCAGTAGTGTGAGTAGTTTCATCTTTGCTTCAGTTACTATGTATTCCTTATTAGCTGCATTTCACCAAAAGTGTATCACCCAAACATCAACAACTCATTAAAAGATGTGCCAGTTGGTGTTAGAGAATAAAATTTCCGTTCAGATTGTAAAGCAAAAATGGATCCAACTTTTTCTTAAAGTAATCTCCATTTCCTGACAGTAAATAGTGTTTCATAGGCAGCTGTATTGCAGATAGAAAGGTTGCACACTGGGCCCACATGGGTTAAATCCTCAGCTGCTTTGTTTTTCTACACAACTGTCTTAATTAATCCTGTCTTAATTTTATTATTCCTGTGGTTATTGGTTTGCTTTTCTGTTTGTACTGTTACTGTTTTTTATCTCTTTTTCTTTCTGTAAATTGCTGCAGATTCACATGTTAATTTTCCTTTTAAGGGATAAATAAATATCTTAACCCCAATAATGCTTTGATTCTTCCTCTATCTGCAGAAAGCTAAATTTAGTTCAGGGATTCCCTAAATGTGCTATCCCTCAGTGCCCCACAATTTAGTCCTGATTAAACACGGTGGAGAGTTCATACAACTCAGGGTAAGCTCATTGTGGTCAGAATATATGCAGAGATAAAAAAAATAAATAAAAAAAACCCATCATGGAAAATCATTTCTTCCCTAAACTGCTAAGCTGACAAACACTCTGTTCCCCAAAGTCACAGAGGTCAGGTACAATGTCAATGGTGATCAAAGCTCTGTCTCTTAAAAAAAACAAAACAAACACAAACAAAACAAACTAAAACTACCAATTCAGATTTGTTTGTTTTTTTATAAACAAGCTTAATGAACTGTGAAGTCCTTACAATTTCTGTGACAAAACTCATTTTTGGCAGGAGACTGTTCACCAGCAAACAGCCAAAAACTAACAACAGGCAGAGTCTCACATCAAACGAAGAACCCATACAGACACTTTGAACACAATCATCAATCTTTCACACACAGACAGCAAGCAGGGAAGATAAGGGAACTGCAGAGGCAAGGTTAGAGGGGATGAAGCAAAATAAAGAGACACAAATAGCGTGCAGTGGCTCGAAAGGGGATGAGGGGCATATGGGGGGGGGGGAGGGGGGGGGGGGGAGGGGGGGGGTGAGAAAGAGAGAGGAGGGAGACTTGCTACTGTACTCTCAACCCAAACAGAAGCAAAAACCAAAGCTGTGTTC
>JBBBVU010000019.1:15440676-15456378 GCA_037177055.1 Atherinosoma microstoma
AAATCAAAGTGCTTTCAAACGGGAGAGGTGGTATTTTTTGTAGGAGTTTGGGAGATTCAGGAATGTTAAGGAATGGGAGGGGGGGAGGGGGGGATGAGGTGGGTGCTAACTGAAGGAGATGGATATTTGCTACTGTCATTTCCACCCAAACAGAAGCAAACACCAAAGCTGTGTTAGTCCATTTGGGTGATGACAGTGAGCTGTAAATTGTTTGAAGCTGTGTCGGATTTTCAAAACACTGGAAACAGGTTGTTTTCTCTCTCATCGTCTAATCATCCACATGGCTTTTAACTGACATGTAGTTCAATCAGAGTATCTGAGTCATTATTGATTTACGTTTTTGCTCAATCTATTTAAAAGACAGACACTTTTCATGTTGAGTGTATCTGTTAAATGTTACTGAGAATTTGAGCATTCAAGTTTCGTTCCCCACACCAAACTAGAGCCACAATTTTGACATTAGTGGTGTGCAGCCTTGAGTGTTCACAATGACTCTTTCCTCCATTAAAAACATGTCTCCTGATATTCCCCCCCCAAAAATACTTCCCATTTACAAATTAAAATGAGTCTCTTTAACTTTTAACTTTATACTTTCCACAATATAGGAAAGTGGGGATTGCATAAATAAATATTGAAATTTAGCACATCAATTATAGAAAAGGGGTGAGTTATGAACTATTAAAATATTAAAGAGGCACTTGAACAAGACACTTAAATCCGGATGAATCAGGGTGGTGTGGACTGGATTTTATTTATCCTTTCTTTAAAAAATTACATACAAGTCTGAGGCATTTCCTTTTTTGAAAAATATTGTTTTTATATCTATTATAATTATTATTATTATCATTCTGTCCAAAGTAAACAGTAATGGATAATCGGCCCAGTGATAAAGTTTAAATGTGTGTGGGTATGTGGATCTAGGCTCGTGACACTTGACTGTACCTTCTCCTTGTCGCTGGCCTCTCTTGCCACAGTGGACCCCTAAAAAATATAATCTGAATTATTCAAGAACTTAGATAAAACATATGAACATCATAATGATCCGAGTTTGAGAGGAAAAAAAACAACAACTAAACACCAAAAAGTCAAAATAATGATGTACCACAACTAAAAATAAGGGGCAACTAAAGTTTGGTACAGTGTAGTAACAGAAAGAATTTTGTTTCTTCCAATCTTATTATCTTTCTATACTATATTTATTCTTATGAATTCCACTTTTCTTCTCCCCCTACCTTGAGATCATACTTTTTGAAGACAGAAAGGCGGTGGGAGAAGACATTGCGTGTAACAATCATGTAGGTCTCATCTCCATCCACTGTGAGCCGGTACATCCCCAGAAACTGAGGCAGCAGCGTGTTGCCATGGCACTCCACAATGAACTACCAAAAGAGAGTGGGGAATACAAATTTATGGCCCCTTTTATAGTCACAATGGCTGCTTACAGCCTGCACAAGTGAGTAAGAAATAGAGGAAACACAGCATGACTCCTTTAAGAGTTTTCTTCAGTGATTAACTATGAGGTGATAAATGGTTAAGAGGGCATGATGGGTTCCTTCTTCAACAGATATAGATTTATCAACATACCCAGAATATATAACCTTAGTTAATGTTAAATTGCATTTTTAATACTAAGACTACACCATGGGGCATAAAGCTCTGAAAAATACTCCACCTCTGCAAATAATCGCAGTTTTCAATACGTTTGTATGGTAATTTGTAGACATATGTTCAGAAAGTGTGAAGTAAAACTCCATAAACCCAACAAAGGAATTTAAGTTCTCATTCTTATTTCAAGATATTCTTCTTACCTGATGGTATTTCTTTAAAATGTTATGCATCTCGGCCACATCCTCACTGCTGATGGTCTTGATGACGTAGCGCTTGTCGTAAGAGGTATGAAAGCGTGCACCACTACGTCCCTGGGCTTCACTGTTCAAGGGAGCACTGCGTGTCAGAGAGTTCTGAAAGCACAAAACACAGATAAAGTAAAAAAAATAAATATATATATATATATGTATATATTTTTTTTTTATAGACATTATTTTCACACAGACGTGATGCATCAATAGAAATGCTTATATTGTACCTTTCAAAAAGTGTCAGAACCAATATTGACCTCTGATGACTAAACAGATGATGTGATATAACATTTTCTCAGTACCGAAGTGTTAAATCAGCTACTCCTCCAGCTTATTTGGATAAAGCTTACAGTACGGCATGTCCTTGATCTACCTTCTTTATGTCTCAACACCTCCCACACTGCAGTCTAAACATATGAGGTTCTGACCCTCGTGCTTGCTTCCTACCCAAAGCTGCATACAAACAGCTGCTGCCCAGACTTTGGAGCTCAACAGTAACCTGATCCAGCATCCCCTGGCTCAATGCCTCATTCTCGAAGAATTCCTCACCAATCAGCTCCCTCGCCTCTCCTAAAACTCTTTGCATCTATTGCTTGGATTGCAAAATGACAAGGGACATATATAAAACTGTTTTTGAAAATGACCTTTTGCCTGAGACTAGCATAGTTGCAAAGCTGTAAAAGTTAAGTATTCACATTATGTGGAGTGGCTATTATATTTGTACTTTACTCTCCAAAAAAGTAATTCAGTACTGTTACCGTTGGTAATCAGAACTAATGGCTACTGAAGCATGTCATTAAAAATAGAATATTACAAATTAAGTTAGTTGGTTTAGGCAAAAAACAACTTCACAACTATGTGCTCACAACTAAGTGCCTCATTCAGAAAAGTTATTTCATGTAGTAAATTTAACATTCTCTTAGACAAGTCAGTTTCTTAACATCCCCAACTAACCACTCTGCAGCCAACTGAACCCCAATGTAAACATGTAAGAAGAACAGCTGCACTGCACTGGGACGCAATGACCTCTAAATACTGCCAACTCACTGACTGCACTGGGAAATGGGGGATTTACAAGAAGAGAGTGGAAAATAAAGGAAGAAAAACGGACTGGACTCAAACAACACCAGGAAAAAGCACAGCAAGTTTTCATGTCAAAACTGATCACATCCGTTTTGGGATATTTATGTGTTTTAGTGCTTCATTTTCAGAGCTCAGCACAGCACATGGCTAAATTTTGTGATTCGGATACATTATGTATTGATTGGACAACCACATGTACAGTAAAAGGAATTTTCATGGGCCAATTTACATTCATTTAGAGATAATAAAAAAAAGAAAAGATGACATTGGGTACAGATGTGATAGCGACTGTCAGATGATTGCCATGTATCTCTATTACCGAGAAATCCTGATCGTCAATTCCGAACCTTTCCCTGAGGTTTCGGAAAACCAGAGGACAGTACTCCTTGAACTTGAAATGGCTGGGCATGTTCTCCCTGCGTTCATACAAAAATTAGAAAAACACAAATTGTGTTATGAGGCGGTGTCGATCCTATGCATTTAAAGGGATTGATGCATTTTTCACAATAAAAAAACTTACTTGTTAAAGAGGTGGTTGTCCACTTTAATCTTGGAATAGGCCTTGAAGTCATCTGGCATGAGCATGATGGGAATCTGAACATGGCTTAACTCATTTATCTGTGCCAAGAAAAGAACAAGAAAACAGGAGATATGAGTAACAAATCCAGGAACACACAAAGCAGTCTTAAATATGTCAGCACAGACACTTCAAGGGATTCTTGCACAAAGCTATTCATGTTATTATTATCAGTTTCAACATTAACCTCTTCCTCATTAAGCTGATTTTGGCTGCCCAAAATGATATACTCAAAATAAATTAAGTATATTTTCACACTACAAGGGCTGTATGTACAGTTGTCTGCAAAATTATTCAGACCCTTTCATTAAAGAAGGAAAAAAAACTGAAAGAAACTGAAACTGACAAAAGGAATAATATATAAAAATGTTATGAAAATCATGACATTGTTTTTGAATTGTGGTTCAATAGAAATATTTTTTGAAAATAAGCAAAACATATGGGAAAATTAATATACGTTACGTCACTCATAAGCTAATATTTTGTTGAGCAATCCTATGAGGCAATCAATGCAATCATGTATTTTCTGTAACTCTCAATCAGACTTCTAGACATGTTGACATGTATTTTGGCCCACTGCTCATCAGCAGTGCTCTCATCGGTCCAGGACATGTTTGTTTGTTTAAATCATTTTTTCAACTCAATCAAATTAAAAAACAATGTCTTTATTAAGTCTACGATTAAGAATTTTGCCTTTTCTTTCATGGAAGGGTATGAATAATTTTACAGACAACCGTATAATCTTGGTCTAAAAAGAAAGCCAAGGTCTGTGTGATTACTACAGAAGTGTCAGCATCAGATTTGTTATTGTAACAAATAAATTGTTACAATAAACAGTGAAAATGTAAATGGTTATTTCCTGAAACCAAATTACATTCAGTGAAAACAAGAGGATAGCAGCCCAATTCATAATTAGTAAAGTGGTGTCTGATAAGTACCTCTGAAAAAACACAAAAACAAAACAAAACAAAAAAAAAAAAAATAAAAAAGTGAACCTGAGCAATTTTGCAGATATTCTAATAGAGATGTTGCACAGGTAGATATCTCAGAAACCCATTGGCCATTGTTGAAGATCAACACCTTAATCAATTTTCAGATGATCAATTGAGGGATGATTTAATGAATTTTTTTTGTTTGCTAGTTTTTGGCTGTGAGCTCACAGAGGTTTCGTCACACAGGGATGAGACGGACATCTTCGGTTTTCGTTTGACACAATGTGCGGTTTGCTTGAGGTAGAGAAGTTAGCAGAAGCTCTAAAGTGGACAGTGCTATTCTCATGTTTTTGTTATATGTTTATAGAATTGCTTAGGTTTTGAACTGTGTTTCGTTTGGATGCCAATGCTTGGCAGAGAGTTTTAGTTGAGTTTCTCTCCATGATTTTGTTATACTACATGTTAGAATTGCAGAGGTTAGCAAAGGTTAAAAGATGATGTCTTTGGGTTGCCATGATACTAAATTTTCAAAACTTGATACTGATAGTAAGGATGGTTCTTGATACTTTTTTGGAGACTTTATAGAGAGGTAAAAAAATCTTTTTAAAATCAAAGTCAGAACACCACAAAAATAACACAATCCAAACAACACAACAAAAGTATATTAATAAATGTAAGAAAAGACATTAACAATTTAAAATAAATGCATTATTTTAAAGCTATATCAGTTTGTGCACAGATACTGTCTTCATACAATCTTGAACAGTCTTCTCAGACTGTTTGCTCACTGCGGTGCAAAAAATCCAAAACAAAATAAAACAAAAGATTTTTTAATCTTTAGTTTATCTATTTAGTGTAATGTTCTTCACAATACTTGGGAAAAGTATTGTGAAGAATAAATTAAAAAACATTTCAAAATATAATTTCTAAAAATGTTTTTGTCTACAGTCTACGTTAAAAGGCATTAATATCCGACTGTAAGTCAGGGCAGGATCAGCCAGCAGCAGCTTTGTGCAATTCATTTTTAGTCTGGTCATGGAGCAGAAGAGAACATCTCCTGCTCTGACTGCAACTGGGAGCTGGGATGCTATTGATTTTTTTTGTGAACACTATGTTAGACACATGAGTACAACCTGGATTTTTTTTTAAGTCAAACATTTACAAATACACACTCAACGCATGTTCTTTGCGCTCCTAACAAAAAAAAAAAAAAAAAAAGTCATGTTATCAGGTCTACGTTCAATATTTAAGCCAACAGTTCCAGCCTGTATCAGCTTCACAGAACATGAGCCTGAAGTTCAGATCACACAAACAAACACAAATTAGCCGTATCATCAAAACACCTGCCACACAAAATACATAACACAACTCATCTTGTTCTGTAAAGTCAAAGTCATTCTGACTTTACACTTAACAACTCTGACTGATTGCACCTTTGCAATTATGATTCAACAGAATGCAACGCCCCAAGACACTTGAAAACCTTGAACAGTAAATAAACCACAGGGCTTGAAACACCTACGGTACGTCCAGGAATTTCCACTCAGAGCTGGCCATGCTTCATATTGCTGCACCATGTAGACCTGACATTTGTTATGACTCAGGCACAGCTTGATATGCACATGAGATGTGTATGTATGTGTGTGCGTGTGTGTGTCTGTCGGTGTGAATGTTTATTTGTTGTTCCCTGCCAACAGGAGTGCTGGCAGATTGCTCTATTTACGGTCTATTAATAACATAACATTTTATCAAGGATATTTTTTTATATAGTTGTATTGAATATGTGCCTGTCGACGATGAAGTACTAAATGTTATTTGAGCTTTTCATATTGCACAACCCAAGCTGTCATTTGTTATATTAGTCTCTTCTGCTATTTTTCAGTCTGTGAAGACAGTTTGGAGTAAAAGTGGGACTGAGTAACTTAGACAGCCAACCACATCTTTGTATTTGTGGTTTGAACAACAAAAATGTATGTATTGGCATTTTGAAAAAGATTTTTTTTTTTATAATGATAACATCTTGAATATTTAATAATGCTGATGCTTATGCTGATCTATTGATCAGCATCAGCCCTTACGTCCTCTGCTCTATCATTTTTACACTAGTATTCGCAATAGTGCCATTGTTATTAAAAATTGGGCTTTAGGTCTTTACTTAAAGTTTGAAATCTGTTTGATTCTGCAAAGATATGCAACCCATTGGTATTGGTTTTTGGAGTGAAATTGGGGAAAATATGATTTAAGTGGAGTGAGAATAATAAATAAATAAAATATCAACAAACAATTTAACTTATTGAAATAAGTTTCATGCATGCAGGGACTTGTACAGATTTACAGTTCTGTGTTTCTCACATGTTGTATGCTTTTACCTGTATTACAAATGAGACTCAGATTTTTCAATGATGCTTTATCTCCAACTGATTTATGTACCCCTTGTGGTTATTATTCTTTTTCCATGGCTTCTTGTGTTAATTGCAGGTTAGGAGGAGACTACACGTAAAGTGCCTACGCTAGTTTAATATTTGGAAGTACATACCCATTAAAGGCTGTATGTTAACCAGCTTACTGTCACGTATTTTGAAATAGAAATTTTACAGCAGTAATGTTGTCTGACAAAGCCAAGACAACAGATGGTATTTAAATTCAGTCATGTTTTCATGCAAGATATCACAGGATGAATTTTTTCCAGCTGGATGTTCTGCTGCTGCTGAATAATCTGGTAAGACACACGTGTCAGAGGAAGAGCAAATCCTGGTGCTCGATTGGGTGTTCTGAAAAATCTTTTAAACCTAAAGAAACAAAGTTCATCAAAAGGTTGCTGGATTTTTCAGTAGGTGCTTAAAAATCAGTAATAAAAGTGCCAAGTTAGCAACAGTGAGGAGCATTAGGAAGTGGGTATGCAGCTCAACAGATTTGCTTGCAGGAAATTCTCCATTAATTAGAGGATAGAAACAAGTACTGGCACAGCTTTGCAAAACACACTACTTATCCAACTCACCATAAAATTACTGATACAGCCTTAATAGTACTGTCTCACTTTATCCCATTTATAAATCCTTGCTGTATATTAAAATTACAATTCACCACCCAGCCCGTAAGCAGAGGAAAAGTTAAGTGAAGACAACTAACTAATGGATATTTAACAACTCTAAATGTTGGAAAGTCAGGGCAGAGTATGTAAATTAGGAAAGTTAGTCTTGACCAGAGCTACAGCTTCACTCTTTACCCCAAAGCTTGAATTGTACATATTTTTGGCAGCATTTGTACTTTAGCTTGTGTTTTTTGCCAACTTCTGTACACCTGATTGAATTGGCTGTCTTTCTAAAGCACCAACAATTAAAAATAGTTAGTAGTCAAGGCAAGTATTGCCAGCACGCAGGCAGTATTGCTGGCAAAGGCTTTGGGGACGAGGGCAACTGAACATTTCCTCCAGTAAAACTATCCTACACTATACAGTCATTTAACAGACGCTTTCATCCAAAGCGACTAATGATGTCAACACTGGAGGCAAGGAGGGTAAGGTGTCTTGCCACAAAGACAGTTGACTGGGGCAGGAGCGGGATTCGAACCGCCAACCTTTGGGTCATTGGACAACCTGCTCTACCACCTGAGCCACTGCAGTAAAACATAAAGACAGGTACCCTTATCCACACAATTATTTCCATTTGTTGTTGATTAATGCAAGTAAAGAAAAAATGCTAAAAAAAATGATTGTCAGTTCAAATGTTAACCAACGCTGAACTGCTTGTCATTCCATAATATACAAACTTTATCTACAACCAGCTTAACAAGCATGCACACATGCATTACTCATTCATTGTTGCATTTGAAGAACGTGCATCTCACTAGATAGTTATCTTACACTTCAAACTGAACAGTCATCTACTTTAAATGTTCACTTGTATAATTGACAGCAAAAAAAGACAAGGCAGCAAGAAAGTGTCAAGTTTGTGTAAAAAAAATAAATAAAAAAAAATAAAAGGGGGGGGGGAGAGAAGGGGGAAAAATACCAAACAAAAAAAAAAGGAACAAAGATATGTAAATGAAGGAATCAGAGTATGTTTCAGCACCATTCAGTGACAGGCACTGATGTCAGTGATGTACTAAAACAGATGCATCCTTGGTACTAAGTAGGGAGATGTCATCTAATCAACAAGGCCGTGTTTCACACATGAGCTGAGACAATGCCTAATATGAAACTATTGTGATGCCAGCACTACTTACATAAATGAATGCACACATAAAAATAAAGTGAAAGTGGTTATTAGATTTGTAAATAAAGTTACAAGATCCTCAAGTCTGAAAATCCCTAAACTTCATTACCTTAACTATTTTTATACAGTTGATGAAGTTGTTAATAAATGTCTGTGTTCCTGGAATGAAAGTTGTGTATAACCTAGGGATGGGCATTTTAGGTGAATATTGAAATCGACTGGTAAGGCGTTTCAAAGTCAATTAGTCAATAAGTCGAGATGTCATCGATAATGAAATGAAAAAATACTACCAAAAGGAAATTGTAAAACCTAAGTTATTATTTGTATAATGTTTGCGTTTTATACACAGTGTATTTTACTTTGTTATATTTTCAACATTGTGTTATTGTACAATAGGTAGGCGTCGCTTGACCTTAAAGGGGCCATGCTGTTTTAAGACACGGTGCTGTTAACAGTACTGTCTCTGTGCAATGAGACAATTCTCGTCCATACAAAAAGTTGACTTTAAAAAAGAAAAAAAAAAGCTGTCAACTTTGTATGCCATTTGAACTAATTTAATAATTCTTGCACATTCCTACTATAAACCTAAAGGGAGCAAACAATTGAGAGGGAGGCAGTTAAATATTAAAAAAATGGTTTAGTAGCTGCCTTTTCAACATGTAACTACGGTCTTGTTGCTAAACCTTTTTGGAGGTGCCTTCATAAATCTGTGACTTAATTTGTTTAACCCTAGAACACTAACGTCATGTACTCCACCCTATTCAAAACCAATGTAGCATGGCTGAAATATACCCACCTTTAGTGTTCTAGGGTTAATAGTCTGATGTTACAGTAGAGTACATGAATCACTTTAAATAATGTGTAGTATTCTTATCTTTATCTGACAACATTTATATTTTGAGGAGAGGAGTTTTAATACTTTGCTTTATCATGCACATGCATGTATCTGCTCATCTTCCTGTAGCTATCAAACTTGCAGACAAATTTCACACCACCACTTCCTTTGTGTCTCCATGGCAATGAAAACTGGTTTTCCGGCAGAGTGTAGCAAGCATGTGCTGTTGCTCCATTAAACAGGAAGCTAGTGAGAGAGAGCGTGCTCTGTCAGCAGTGTGGCATAGCCTTGTTTTCCTGAACAATGAATTGACTCACTCCTAACAGATGATGGCACACTAATAGTATAGAACACTAATGAAAACATTATAGAGAAAGCATATCTCCCTCGGAGCTATGAATGAAAGAAGAATGACTAATCAAGCAAGCCATCAGGCTCTGTTGCCTGTAGGGTGACATTTGCCAATAATCAGGAAAGCTATCACCATCATCTTTATCTTTTCACACTTCTGATTATCTTTTGGTGAGTTGCAAAAAATGCGCTATAATGTGTATTAATGACAAACATCTTTTCAAAGTGACTATTCAGCCAGGTTCCTTCTGAGCAGTGACTTTGCAAGTACAGGGTCACAGTTTCAACAGCATTTTGAACAAATACCATCACACTTAAAACAACATTACATGCCACTTAATATCACATGGAAGATAGTACAGGACACTGAATCGGTGCTTATTAGCTTCTTCAATAACAGACACGCTTACCAGGGTCATAAATGAATTATACTTTATTGATCCCCGAGGGGAAATTGCATAGTGTTTAGGAGTCAGATTATATTTCTCCTTCTAAAGTTGTTCTTCTATCCCTTATTTTGACCTAAAAGTTACAAAATGTTGTTCTATGGTGTCATCTCTTTCAATCATGTTGTTGCACTTGACTAAAATTGCTCATTAAATGAATAAATAAAACATGCAGGTAAAAATAAAGAAACAGCATCTAAAAATAGCTGGTTGCTTTAAAAACTGTGTGGTTTGGTAGATAGGTACAAAAACAAGATTCTAAGAAGGCTGAGTTTAAAAAAAGTGAAGATGATGAGGGGTTCAGAAAGCATAGATTAATTAATCATTTCATGAATTAGGTAGTCATAACATTGGGGTAATTCCATTATTAAGTTAAGCATTTATGGCCTGAAGTGTGCCATGAGTCCATTGCTCTAATAGTATGTTAGAAAACAACATGAATTATACATATTCTCCATGTTGACAATGAATTGTTCTTATATCAACCAATCTTAATTGATTGCTCCTACCCCACACACCTGTCAATAGGGATATCTGTACTTTAAACAGATTTTTTCAACCACACTAGAACAAAACCACAAGAAACTTCAACGAGTTCTTGTTTCTGTCATCGCCTCAGGGTGCTAGGATGTGAGGTGCCAGCTTTTCAGTTTTTTTCACCCATAATCATCACACATATTAGCTGTAGGTCACGCCTGCAGATATTTATAGAATATTCCTCTTATGCAATCCGGAGAACCAGACACAGCTCCTTTTAGTCAGACAGAGAGGCAGAATACATAAAAGAAAGTGAAAAATAGAGGAGAGCAGGGAAATAAAATATACTACATAGAAAGGATTATGTAAAATGAGGCTCTGACAAAAATGGTTCATGAGCAGTGACACTAGAAGTGACACTGAAGAACAGTCAAACCAAAAGAAAGCTAAAATAAAATTTTCAACTTTTACCTGATCAAGATTTAACAATTCTAACAAATACTTGAATAGTTGTTTTTCTAACCACCCAACACGCCCTGAACACTATTTCTCATTTCAAAAGCTTGCACAATTTCTACAGTTTTTGTCCTCATCTTCATTCTTCTTCTACAGTTTTTCCCTTCCCATTCCTCTTCTTCTTCTCTGAGTTGTTTCTGCTCAGCACTGCCACCGTGGTTTCCAGCGGTATTACTCCGTCTTCTGCGTCAAGTGACGGATATGCAAGGAGCCTGAAAATGCACCAAATTCCGCGCATACCCGACGCAGGAAACGGACGAAACTGTCCGTGCGTCTGCGTATCCGTCTTCTACGTCGAGCATAAATGGGCCTTTAGTTGATTATTTCAGTCAAAACACATCAAATATGCCAAAAACTTAATTGTGCAGCCTTACATCCAACACTTGTACATTTCATCTAGATCCTTTAACTGGCACTTGGTCGAAGCATCTTTAGCTGCAGCGGCATCCTAAGTTATCCTGAGGATGATAATACAAGCTTGGCACACCATCACGTTCAAAGTTCCTCCTTGCATTGTTTTTTCCAAGTAGAAACATTCTAGCTCAAACAGTTGGACAGTGACATCAATGCAGAACCACTTTCATGCTTTAGTGGTGCTACACTAGGTTCTGGTCCAGTGCCTCTTTGGGGAATTTATACTGACAGTGTGCTTCAAGTAATTCTCTTTTTGAAATTGGGCAGTACAGAACAGATTTTCACTCATGGGTGTTCAAATTAAACTGGCCTCCCAAACTCTTTTTCAAGAAACATTTCCAAAGAATGATGCTGCCATCCCCGTGTTTGACTGCAGGGATGGTAGTAATGAGGTAAACTTTCATGCAAGGTTAAGATCATACATGTTAAATTTCCCTCAAAAGGGATAAATAAAGTATTTTTTCATTCATTCATTATTAGGAACAGTAGTCAAAGATTTCAGTCTTAGACATTGAAAAGTTGATTAAGATCTCATGTGACAGAGAGTCACTCATGGTTTTTGATAATATACACTGTGGACTATCACGTAGTTTCATGGCCAAGTACTAAGTACCAAAGCCTACCATCCCAGAGAGTTCAGTGTAGCCGAGAAGCCAGATTTAGATATCTGTTGGTGGTCCGAAATTTCTTCCTATCTCGAATGTAGAACTCAGGTGTATCAAACATTTTTTAAAGAACATTTAAGTCTTCTTTTCATCAAAACATTTAAACATTTTAAAAAGTTTTTTATTACATGGGAGTTATGTGTATAAATCGACTAGGGAAAACAGTGGTTTCACGAAGAGTAAATGTTTCAGCTTAGATACCAAAGTAGTAATGGGGGAGAGAGTTGTATTTGCAGAACATGTGCATGTAAGCATGTATTTGCACGTTGCCTCTGAAATCTGATTGCATTCTTAGGCCTCACCCTTTATTGGAGTGTCCTGTTATTTACAGGTCAAGATGACTTTTGCAATCTCTTTGTTATACTAAGTAACCCTATATTAACCTAAAAAAAAAAAAAACTTAAGTTTTCACCCAGCCTTGTAGTGACTTAATGGTTCAATCTGGTGACCTGACACAGAAAACTTTTTTCTTTTTTTGAACCACTGGTACCAGAGAAAAAGTACTTTATGAAGCAATAAGAAAAAACAGCAAGACAGGTAGCCTGAGGCATGACAAGGAAATTTGCTCATGGAGCCCCTGCTCTGTGATGTGCAATCCAGGAGAACAGTTTGAACATGTAGATTTTCCAAACTTGTGATCCTTTAGGAGAGTGTTCTTAGACACCAGAGTTGAGTAATGTTGAGATTTACAGTACGATCCTTGTCCAGTAATAAATGGATATTCATGAAAGAGAAAAAGAATTATGGTTTAATTGGTCTACTCTTGGAATCAAGATTAAAAATTCAATCGATAATAGGAATAATAAACATTTTGAAAGCAATGACAGAGATAATGTTATTTCACAATTTTATGGAAGTGTTTCGCGAGTTGAAAATAAAAATCTTATAACAATTTTCCTGGGAAATATTGCAATTGTCATTCGTTTGTGATTTAATGTTTTAATTTAAGCTGCCTTTCAGCATTCATGCAGAAAAATATTCACAGCATGAGATGGAGGATAACTACGATCTGACATAAAAACATGAAATCCTCTACATTCTAACACAAGAACGCAAAGTTGAGATACGGACAGCTTCAATTACCAACTACAAAATGCAACCTGTGGCCAAAACACTGAAGCCTGAAGGTTACATTTCTTTTAGAACAGGTTTTTACTTTGTCCTTCTATAAAAAACTAAATAGTCTGATATCATCTATCTTATTCACAACACAATCCATTCTCTCCGTGTGATTTCGGTCTTGCACATGGTTGAGATCCACCCCGATGCGCGCACACACACAGACGTGTATGCACATACAGACAGATAGACACATGTAAAAAAAAATAAACCACCTGAATAGTAGACGAAAATATGTGTTAAACTCTCCCAGGGAGTTGAAGACGGCAACACTTGTGTTATGCTGAGAACTTCTCGTCCATCGTGGAGACGTAGCTGAACAACTGGAATCTACTGTCATTGTGGTCATTTCTGAGCAACGTTACAGTTAAAAATGGAACCAAGATTCTTTGAAGATTTTATTAATGCCAACTCTTTATCTGAGATCTGAACTTTAAGAATATTTAGAGTGACTACACTCAGCAAAATTATCTTCATTCACTTCATTAGGACATTTCAGGAGTTAGACTGCTTTCTGTCCCCTGTATTTCTTGTCACAGTCAGTCATTTATGGAAAATTACTCTACAAGAAGTTTGAAAATGTGATGTGACTTCACAGCTGAGTGCAGCCGTCATATGATGTTTATATGACTGTTGCACATGAGAGACAGCAGGAATTAAAGCTATGGGATTTGTAAAACTGTGGATTCTGCAAGTTTGAAACTTAGCATGCCATCTAACATGAAAATTAATAGCGCTCCTTTTCCATTTGTTAATTGCAAAGTTTTAAATTGCAATTTCGATTTAAAAACAAATCGTTCAACCCTGATTAGTAATGACAAGGATCATACAACAATGTATCAATCTTTATCTTCCTTTTTCTAAAATTTGAAGTGACACTCAAAGACTTAACAACAGTAATCAGAAAATGTATTCATCAAAACCTGCAAGAGGAACCGTAGGGGTTGAGAAATTTAGCAGGCAACTGAATGAATTAGTATTGCAAAGCTGTGTAGAGGTAAACCTTGTGCACCTTACTTGACTACCCCCACCCAGGATTAACGCCACAACCAAGTGACTGTAATCCAACAACAGACAACAGCTTAAATGAAGAATTACACCTTTGGATCTTTAGTACTCTTCAGGCTATTTTAAGGTTTTGTAATCCAAATTGAACAGCAATCCTTATCATTGCAACAGAAGTCAACAGCTTCAATCTGAGGGCTGTGTCTTTCATTAAGGGGAAAAAAGAGACTGGTCAGCTGCTGGAAGACTTTACTTTTGAGTGAATAAAATGGCAACATTACTGCGTAGCAAACCTTTAGAACTGCACTTCATCATGTGAATCATAATTCTCTGTTAAGACCTTGTAATCATATGGTTAGTTATGCTGCTTAACAATCACAGAGCTCCCATCAGGAAAAACTGAATTACTAAATGATACTACTAAAATGACGCTAACTAGCATCCAATGACTCTTTTCTGCACAGATACTGTACAAAGTAGTGGCAGTTTCAGAAATAAAAGCATCAAGAAAGGTAAAATGAGAATGCATCTTTTAAAGCTGCAAGATTTGTGGATGCACAACAAAAAATGTGCTCCAAAACATTAGCAAATTGGTAACTTTGAGTGCACAGCACTAATTCTATACACTGCAACAATGATAACCTAACCAAGAATACAAGTAAACCAATCATCCTTATTGATGTATTACTATCAATGTGTGAAGGGAAAATAAATCATACACAGCATTATTAACTAGAAAAAAAAGCATAAACACTGAGCTCTGCACCGGCAAATGAGTTCTAGTGAATCAATTTGGAGATTATTTAGGTAATGCTCTGGAGATAGAACTCATGTAACTGAATATAATTATCCTAAACAATTATGATAAAGACGTATAATAAGAAGAATTTATATAATCTATCCACCAATTTTCAGTACACAATTTCATCACTCCAGCAGGCAATGCAAATGCAAACAGCCAAAAAAACCCCCATTGGAAGTATGCAGTTCTCTACAGTCCCCAAAACTGTTTGCCCAGGATCACCCATTTTTAAATATTAAAGAATAAGCATATGAAGTGCCATTGATGTTCACTTAGTCCTCAGCTCTTTTGGTTACATATAGAAAAGTAGCTGTCCTTAACATCGAGCACTGTAGGAGCCATTTGTTGCTTTTGTTGTTTAATTTTCTCATTTGCATATTTTGGTCTGTCATCACAGTGGGTGGTAG
>JBBBVU010000019.1:15456869-15475777 GCA_037177055.1 Atherinosoma microstoma
CTGGTTGGTTTTTAGAAGCGCGTTATTAAACCTCTCCCCTCACCCAGCTGAGTGACTAAATGGATTAGTCACTACAAGCACCATTTAAGGTTATGCTTGCAATAGATTTGCTTGATAACTTATGGGTATGAGAACAAACAAATGAAGGAGAGCTTTTACATCAGGACTCAGAAAGAATTATGGAATTTAAAAAAAACCTTCAGATTACATGTCTTTCACTCAGTGGACCAAGCAGAATCCTTGTGTGCAAAACTAAAACTTTTGTTAAAAGGTTTAATACTTGTTATTTGATACCACAAATATTTGTATGTCCTCTGCTTGCCAAGTTTACACACTCCCAGCATTCAAGTGTTGGCCCAGAGAAGATATTTAGCAAAGGAAGACCAGGAGAGTAGAGATAAGCTGACTATGGGAAGATCTGCTCTCTCATGACACAGAGAACTAGGAGCTTATCCTACATGTGCACAACAGGAAGCCAAAGAAGTGTTAGCTGCTCAAGCTGACACACAAAAACTCTCATGCATACATAAAAATCAAAGAACAATATCGATGATAGTACTGTTGTGCCTTAGCAGAGCTCAATGCTTAATAAAGCAAGCGTCCCCCGTTGATCTGCTGTGGGATGACGGCACACTGCAGTCAGTGACAGCTACACTGACAGAGTATCTAACCGCTGGACAGATGTCATCTCTCATATACATCAGGCTAGAGCAACAATACACAGACACGTAGTTTTGACAGCAAATAAGGCTTAATGTGGACCATCAAATGCCGAGGGGAGACATACGTGTGGATCATCATAAGGATATTAGGCGGTCTGACTCACCGAGTGGTTGACTCCCCACATAACAACGCTGAGTAGAGGGTCGCTGGCACGGAAGAGCTTCACTTTCTGAGCAACGAAGTGTTTTTTCTTGGTCTTCGTTTTGCTCGCGATAGCCGCGGCAATGTTACTTGCCGATGCCATATTTATACAAGCTGGCTGGTTACTGCAGTCCGTGCGATGATTGTGACAGTGTCCTCTCTTGAAGCTGGCACGGCGGCCAACAGCTCACGATTCAGTAATACTGATACTATTCATTTAGCCAGCACCAAAACCGAAGTGGCCGAGTTCTTTTCGTCTTTAACGTCCCAGACAGTCTGGCTGAAAATACGCCCCTAGCTTAAAGAAATAATGTCAGAAAATATTCCCTAACAATGCTGTTCTGCTTCACCTAACAGTCCCCCAGCCCACATCACCACTCTTCCTTCCTTGACTCGTATGGAGCTCTCCGCACCCCTGCGACGTGAGCTCTCACTGAGCTGGCATTAGCATAGCCGTTTAGCTTGCTAGCTAGCAAATACCAATGATAAATTTGGTAAAACTAAGAAACGTTGACAACAGAAAAAACTCGTAGCCTCGTGACAATTGAGAAATAAATTATGATAAGCCCTAACATTAAAATGACATATGGACTGTGCTGAACTGCAAACTGTTCACTCGATACGACCTGATAATATTCGTCTGTCCGACCTTCGTTCGCCAGATGACGGCATAAAGCAGAACCGGACTCCGCTAACCAGCTCGCTACCTTTAGCCTGCAAGCTAACTATTGGTATTAGCCAGCTGCTTACAGGCAAGCGGCTCAGCCCTCCTCCTACGCGTTTGTAGTTAGTCCGTAAAGAAGACAGTGGTGCATCCTGTCAAGTCCTTTCCCTGTTTCAAAGGAGAAGATAATACGACGTAATGTCGACGGGTGGTCAACTCCGACTTAGCAGCATAGATGTTCATGTGTACTGCTGTCAACTGACAGCTCGACGGATGGGAGGTGACAGGCTGAGCTTTGCAGTGTTTGCTGCGCTGATTCGCTGCAACTCCCTCCCTCCACCGGGCCTGTGCTACCTTTTTGGTTTTCAATAGCACTCATGAAGCTTTTTTATTTTTTTTATTTTAATAACAGACTAAATTTGCATTTAGATCTTATGCCACGCCAAACGTTAGCAGCAGCATGTTCATACACATAAGAGGTGTGCTTACAGAAATCACCGTGCTTCTATAATTCTCCATCCCCTTGCTGTTTTAGATGCATTTGCAGAATCTGGCTGTATATCATTACGGTAACACCTACACCGGCCACCCCTCCCCATTCTTTCTTTGCTTTAGCTTAGATTAATCTGCGGCTCGTTTTAGTGATAATGCCCCTCACCACCAGAGGTAATGTCTTTAGAGGTCATTTGATTTTCTGGTGCATACTTTGCTGTTTCTACTGGCACACTGCTGTGTCAGTACCTCTGAAAGCAGGAGGCCTCAATGTGCTGATGCTGTATGGACATCATTTGTTTTATGAGTCACTCCTCACAGCAGTACATTTATACCACGATAATATCCTTATTGCATGAACAGGACAGGTCCACATTCTTCCAGTAGACACCAAATCCTATTTTCTTTAATAATTTCTCTGCAGGATCTAGGCTACCTTTTTTGTCTGCGGATATTTTGTTCCCTTGATGTCACATTCATCATTAGTTATTTTCTTGGCAGACTACTGCATCTCTGTACTCACAAAATTTCACTTAAATGTGCTTGTCTCGAGGAAAAGTTACTGAACGGAAAGGAAATAAGTGGGTAAACCATAATTCAACATAACTGGGCACCCGTTGCCTAGCAACGTTATGTCAACCTTCTTTTCCAAAACACTGAATTTACAGCCTGCTTCTTGTTGTTCGTTAGTGTACTTCTAAATCGGAATCTTAAACTGGTTTCCTAGTCTCTGTTGTGCAGATTTAAGACAGTTATGCGTAATGTATCTGTTTATTTATTTTAGCGTAATTTGTGATCAGTGCTCGTTATCAGCTAGTCTCAGGTTAGCTCAGTTTAGCTAAGTCTGAACTCAGTTCACAGAGTTGAGTACATTGACAACCACTGAACGGCTTTCTGCGATTAATAAACTGTTTAGATACAACATTTTCTCTTGGTGGCAGGATGGATAAGAAGTCGAGGAAAGATAGCGCAACTCCATGCAAGGAAGCGGTAAGAGATAAATAAAAACCATGTCATCGTTTCCCTTTAATAGACTCCAACTAAATGTTATCTTAGACTTTCAAGGTTTATTTTGTCTGCATTGAAACTGATGGTTTTAACTCACACCCTGGACAGACATCTATTGTTATAAGACCACTAACTCTCTGTCTACTCTGACATTCAGTTTGAACCGCTACCTATAGAGAGTAGAACCCCAACAACAGCAGTGTTGCTGTTGACCTCCCCAGAGGAGGATATATTGATAAAAGCATGTGAAGCAATCCATGCATTTGCAGAAAAAGGTACAGTGAACTATCCACACCTTCAGTTCGTTTAAGTTCTTTTTACCAGCCACCTTACATGAAATTAAATAGACAGTTTCTTATCTTACTTCCTATTTTATCAGTCATTTAGGCCCATATTCTTCTCTGTCCTTCTATTGAGAATATTGACTATTTTTTGTTTGTAAAAAAAAAAAAAAAAAAATCTTGCCTCAAGGGCAATTTGTGAATGCTGAATTTTCTTGTTTACTGTCTCCCCCTGTTGATAGGAGATGAGAACAAAGTTTCTCTGTTGAGACTTGGGGCATTGCATCCTCTCTGCAGGCTCATAACTCACAACAACAGGCTGGTCAGATGCAACGCCCTCATGGCCCTGGGCATTATGGCCGCCAATGGTGTGTGTCATTCAACCTATGTTGCTGTTAATGATTCAGTTGGAATTGATTTTGGTGAATTACAATACAACTTTTCCAACTGGCTAGTGCAAATGACCTAAAAATTTCCTGACTGTCTTTCTGCTTGTTAGCTGGTTGACAATGTAAATTTACTAGTGTCCGAATCTAATGTTTTAGCAGACTGAGTAGAATAATGGAAAGCCTTGATAACTTGCCAACTTCTGATTTTATTTGTTTTGATTGAAAGGTCAAGTAAAAAGTGCTCTGAAAAAATGCAACGTCATTCCATCAATTATAGAAAAACTCTCTGCTGAAGGTGAGTTATTTTTTTTGCAAGACTTAGTAACACTTGTGACTTTAGTGGGCACTTTCATTATAGTTGTTCCATGCAACCGTGATAGATCAAATGAAGTTATGTTTTTGATTCTTAATGAATTCTCTTTTTTGTCATATATTTCATTTTCTTTAAATGAAGAGGAGACAGTTGTCCATGAATTTGCGACCCTATGTCTTGCCCCTCTGTCAGTGGATTTTTCCTGCAAGGTTCAGATCTTTGACAACAATGGCCTGGCACCTTTAATCCAGCTCTTATCCAGTTCAGACCCAGATGTTCAGAAGAACTCAGTAGAGATCATCTTCAACTTAGTTCAGGTGACTAAAATATTAAAGTCTAGGGGAGCACTACTTCTCTGTTCTGTAAAGTCTCAGAACTGGTGAGAAACAAATAATCCAATATTTTTGCTAAGCTTTTGTTAAGTCTTTTGTTTTGCTATTTGAAGGACTACCAAAGCCGCCAGGCAGTACATGTGTTAGGTGGGATCCCTCCACTTCTGGAGCTGCTGAAGTCAGACTTCCCTGTCATTCAGCATCTGGCTTTAAAGGTGCTGCAGAGTGTCACCACTGATGGAGATACATGCAACTCCTTTAGGGAACAGAAGGGATTTGAGAAGCTCATGGATATCCTCAGTAACATGGTAGGTGTATGTGAGAGACAGTTGCAGGTTACAGAGGTGGGCTTGGGTCTGGAGGACCTGAGTTCAAGTCCCCAGGTTGGCAACTGAGGTGAACCACTGTGGGCCTCTGGAATCTGGCCTGGCAGCCCAGTGCTCATAGTGTAACTAGGATGGGTTAAATGCAGAGAAGGAATTGCCCAACTGGGACTAATAATAATAATAATAATATTTATCACATATTTATCACCCATATTTTTTTAAATTTCTTACAGGATCTAAGTGACCTACATGCCAAGGCCTTACAAGTAGTGGCTAACTGTTTGAGTGAAAGTGGGACTATCCGGCTGATCCACAATGGCGGAGGACTGACGAGGCTGATGGAATTTATTCTCACCCCCAATAAGCCTGAGATCCAGTCCACTACAGTTAAATGCTTTGCCAGGATGGCTCAGAGTTGTAAGAACACAAAAAGATGAAAGATAAAAACTTTTCCTCAAATATCCAACAACAGATTTATAATACACATTTTGTTGTTGAATGTTTGTGCTGTTGTTTGTGTGTATGTATGTACATGTCTAGGCGAGAGTCGTAAATTGCTCCATGAGCAGGGTGTAGAGAAAGTTCTGGTAGAGCTTTTGTCTATGTCGGACATCAGTGTGATAGCGTCTACCTGTCAGGCTGTGGCTGCTATGAGCTTCTACCCTGCCAGCAAAGAAAGCTTCAGGGACTTGGGTACATATAGAGTAATTGAACCATCACAACCTTGGCACACTCACTGCAGTGAGATGAGAATGAACTGGTATTCCATGTGTTTCAGGTGCTATTCCTGCTGTGGTACAATTCCTCAACAGTGAGAGCTTGGTGCTGAAAGAGGCAGCGACACAAGCCCTCTCCAGCCTCACACATGACAACCAACTGAATGCCCTGTGAGTGACACACAACCTTATCACCTTCTTATCTTCCTACCTCTGCCTCAGTACTGCTATAATCACAATCAAGAAACAAGTCAAATTTTAGAACATATAAAGCTCAATCCCCTTGGTAAACTACAAACCTGTTTCCAAAGAAGTGGAAACATGGTCAAATTTGAATAAAAATGGAATGCAGTTATTTGGAAATTATTTAAACCCAAAGTAATTACAAAAACCACAATGTAATGGTGAAACATTCCAATACTAAAAATGTTCTTTTGCAACTAATAATCCCAAAGAGACTGAACATTTTAGGTATTATAATGGTGTATAGTTCCCCACTCTGTAAATAAACAACTGTGGGCAACAATTTGGAAGTTCTCAGGACCTTGCCATTTACCTTTACCACTCATGAATCTAGCCCTCACTTCACTTTCCCTTTTGAGACATATATGACAGAAATACTATGTTGTTTGGAGGTACAAATGTGTAAGACAATATTCATAATCAGCTGTCAAGGTCTCCCCTCATCCACTCATGTGTTATCTTCTAGTGCAGTGTATGAGGCAGGGGGGCATGAGATCCTCATCCAGCAGCTGCTTGGAAACTGTCCAAAGACAGTGACCTATTCTGCTGCTACGCTTTGCAACATAGCAGGACAGGAAATTACCCGATCCAGCATCTTGTCATATGGAGCCATAGAGGCCCTGGTTGAGCCCTTGAAGTCCAAGGATCCAGAGGTTCTAGTCAGTACCACACGGTGTGTGGCGGCACTGGCCTGTGATAAAGAAGCCAGGACAAAGGTTTGTGTGTGTTTAATCACTGTTTGCAAATTTTATTATAAAATTTGGTGTGTTATATACAGGACATTTCTGTTCATTTTAATTAAGTTGTTTTTTTATTGTCACTGTTCTCTTAGCCCACTGCATAAAATACAAAACAGCAAATCTTGAAAAACAGTAGTTCAAAGGAAATTTTAAAAACTGTCTTTTATATGCTGTCCAGGACTAACATACACTCTGTGTCTTGCATAGCTGCAAAGAGCTGGAGGCCTTCAACCATTGGTCAGTGTGCTGCATTCCAATCACAAGGAGGTGCTGCACAATGCATGCTTTGCAGTGAATATCTGTGCCAGCGACAAGCCCACTGCTGTGGAGATGTGCAAGTTTGGGTAAAAAGAAGAAACAGATGACGTTCAATAGTCACATTTTAGAATAACTAGTCAATGATAGAATAATAGAGGAGCTTTGTTGAATAAAAACCCAGTAGCCTACAAAAAATGTAGTCTATATTATCCTCTCATGTGTAATCTCTGAAATATACAGCAGATGGCAGTATTGGTCAATATAGTAGGTCTCTCAAAGGAGCAAGAATAAGAAGGAATTTAGTTTTGTTCATATATTAATGTTATCTGTACATAAATATTTGTATGTGCTTGTAGGTTCCTTATTATTATTTGTGTTTCAGAGCTCTTGAAATACTTCAGGAAATCAGCCAGTCTGTGAATCGAAGGAACAGTTTCAGCGAGTTGGCCTTGGTCAGCCTGCTTAACTCCAACTTGTCTGTTAAATACAGCCTGACAGGACATTTGTCTTCCACTGATATCATTACTGATGGTTTCTACGATGCTGGGAAGGTTTGTTCACTGTTATAGTTATTGAAGAAGTCCTGAGAACAAGTAAGGTGAGGAAAAGAAATTATGGCGAATGATAAATTATGGTTAAATTATGGTTTTAAAAAATCCAGACTGATATGTCTGAGTTCTTTATTTATTCATGTTTCCCCATAAATGAGACTCTCCAGTTTCACTGATGGAAAAAGTTCACATGGATAAAAGCCATGGAGAGTGGACAGGTCAAACTTGGGCCTTTTAACCAGGGCATTTTGGATTAATGCCTGTTAGATAGCACAAGCTATGTTGTTCAAGACTAATGTTTCAATTATTTTCATTCATCGTTGAAACAGATGGAGAAAAAATTCTCCTAATTCTTTTTAGGCACAAGAAGCTAAAGTGTGTTTCTAGTATGTAATGTCTAGAAAACATTGGCTTTTGGTTTCCTGCAGTAACAAATCTCTTGAGTTTGGTGTTTAAGCCTAATTTCATCCCCAATTTTCTGACTGATAGCAACAAGGGCTAATGGACGTCGGAGTAGGTGTGCATTACAACTTCTTAAAACAAATAAATACATATAAAAAGGATGGTATTTCAACAGCCCCTTTTAATTTCCAGGTAGTCGGACACAACAGATAAAACTACTTAGTCAAGTCTCCTGACTTCTAAGGTACACTCGTGACAGTTAACAAAGCAAATGTCACCTTACTCCAAGAACAATCTACTTAGACCCCAAAGGGTAGATGGCCATAGTAAGGCATCACAGCTACTTGGTTAGGTCTAGTAACCGAAACTACTTGATTAGTTTTGGTATATGTTTAGTTTATGATATTATTTTTGGAGGAATGTTAGTCTACCACAACTTCTTCTCCATGTGAACTTTTTTTTAGGGAGAAAAGTGCAAACCAACCAGTTCTGGTCATTAATAAAGTGGAGAAAACCATTTTGAACACACTCAGAAAATCAGTCACCAGACTTCTTTCCTTCTCACTTCCTTCTCTGGGCTCGTGTAATTTCACATCAGTGAAAACATAGTCAACTGGTAACAGAGAACTTGTGTCGTCTCTGTGTTTCACAAATCAATCTAATGATGAAATGTCACATATCAAACACTTAAAGTTGATATTCTATAAGGCCTGTCTCTGTCTTACAGGCTCGTTCAGGTCAGAGGGTTCTGACTTTAGAAGAACTGTCCAATATGCCAGTGGACCAGCACCGAGCCATAATTGTTATCAACACCTCAACAGAGTATGAATCCAACACCACATGTTTTCATTGATAAAAAAGGAAAATGTTGATAGAAATGGCATAAACAAATGATAAAAGACATTTAACAAACATTTCAAATGAGAAATATACTAAACCGTATCATCTCTACAGCAGTTCCCTTAACAGCAGTAGAATCAGTCCACTATACTATAAAAACAATGTGAAATCATGTATTCTGTGATTACTCTAAGTGTAAGCACTTAGATTCATAGGAGATCATTTTAGTCAACCCCTGAGCCGTTACTATTACTATCTCCCTTCCCCTGTGTGCTCCAATCCAGGGCTCTATTCTACCCTTGTTTCTTTTTTTCCCCCGTCTCCTACTGCCTTCAGTGAGCCCCATTCATGTGGCCTCACTGGGTAAACGATCCCCTTTTTTAGGTCTCAACACATTCAGACCCCTTGTGTTCAAACTCATGGATTCCTAAACTTATGCAAAAGAGAAGAGGCATTCACACTCATGAAGACACACTGCAAGATGCCAGCACTTAAAACATGCATTTCCACTGAAACAAACACACACACATGCATACTGCTTTACTCAATGAAAGGATGTCCATACACACACACACACTCACTCACACTTTCCTTATAAAAGAGAGCAGTACCCCCTCAGGGTACCTCATGTCCACTCTGTCTTACTTTCCCCCCTTTGCATTCATGTACATACACAACTCATGCATTCTTAAGCAGCATGTTATGTAATCCATTTGTGGTCTTTTCTATGGCATTATATAACTCAAGTTTACCTTTTAAAAGCAAAAAAGACTCACCAAAGTCCAGATGTTTTGCAGTCCAAAGCCCTTTTGGGCCAAAGTAATTTTTTTCTTTATCTTATAAATCAATCTAAATTTATATATATGTGTGTGTGTGTGTGCACATACACATTTTTTACACACGCACTGCATCAAGATAGTCTCAGAGATATTACAAAAGTTAAAATATATCCATGCATACATTAAATAAAAGAAACCTGCACTTTGTATGAAGTATATATTTAAAACTCACATATTACAAGGACTGGGAGAAGTCTATAAAAATGTTTTCGTTGACATCTTTATGTGGCAGAGAGACAGATGTGCCAAAAGAGAGACAAAGCAACCGATTAGAATCAGACACCAGTAACAAGAAAGACCAAAGGACACCGAGGTGAGTGTGTCTGTGCAGGAGTGTGATTAATATACAGTGCTATGGCTGTTTCCAGCATTCATTGAAAGGGGATAAGGGGGTGGAGTCATACTGCAAGACATTTAAACTGTTTTTTTTTTTCATGGTAAAAATATCAATATTCTAGCTCAAGGAACACAGAGGACTAGACCTCTTTACTTTGCTCCTCTTTAGAGTGGAATTTGATCTTTTCAATTTTGTTTGACTTAAATCTTTGTTTCATTTTACAGGAAGAAGAAAGAGGAGGACAAACAGAAAGACAATACCTATGTTGAGTCTCCAACAGTGAAAACACACATGACTGATGATGTCTCATTACAATTGCTAGTGAAAGAGGCCAAGGAATCCATCCTCCCACTGAATGATGAGCAGGAGCAGTATGCTGCCCTAGCCAGGTGACAAATGAATGCAGATGGCACATCACAAATAAAGCAAGAAAGTAAACGTTTTTTTGGGTCACAGATTAAAAAACTTCCTAAATCCTGGAACCCAATTAAACACTGACATAAACGTTTGTCATTACGAACATCTCTGCATTGTCATGGGTTTTTGTTGTGACTGTCAGGCTGGTGAGTGAAGCCATGGGTGGAGTGGTGCCAGTGGAAAAGCTACATGAATTCCCATGGGTGCTGCATCTCAGTGAGCTAAAGTTTCAGCTCCAGTCTAATGTTGTTCCCATTGGTTTGATCAGCAAAGGAATCTACTGCCACAGAGCACTTCTGTTCAAGGTACCCCTAAACTACACTGTCTTTAGCAACTTTTCTTTTCTGTCCAAATATTTCTCTCATTTAGCTAAATCTGTCTTGTCCATCCCTTATTTTGTAGTCTGTAGCATATTTTCCATGACACTCATCTCCTAATGACCACATTGCATGCTGTCTCCCGAACCTTTTAGTGTCTCGCTGACTGCATTGGAATGAGCTGCACTCTGGTTAGGGGCGAGTACAACCGGGCTTGGAACGAAGTCCTCCTCTTCAGCGAGAGTCCCTCCAACAATCGCAGCTCTTCACAGCCCTGCCACTACATAGTAGATCTCATGCACCAGCCTGGGAGTTTACTGGCAGGGAATACCCCCACTGCCCTGAAGTATCAGACTATATAGACAATATCAGTGACTTCTACTGCATTGCATGTGTGTGGGATATACCACAGCTCGAAGACATACAATGAAACACTTACATCAGTTGGATATTTACATGCACGCACAAGCCAAAAGGGAAAGGCTTGGTTCAAAACCCTCACCACAGTTGATTCATAATAAAAAGCTTAATGTGCCTTTAAGTTGTAGGTGTGATCCTCTTCACTGTGGAATTGTCAAGTCTTTGTAAAAAAATAACTACACAAAGCGAATTCTTCTCTCAGCTCACCTGCTCTTTTTAATAAAGCACAAAGAAGCCGCGCATTGAAAACGTACTGCTCTTTGCACATCTCTAGCAATAAAAAGGCAGCCTCTGCCCGCTTTGACCTGTTTAGTTGGAAGTGTGATTTTTGACCCGGTGGACCAGCGCGAACTCGCCGCAGCATGAACGATCCCGCTGCAGCGGACGCGCTCGGCTCCGCTGTTATCTGCGCTGCACTTGACTCGGGACAACACTTGACACCGAGGGAGCAAACATGTCTCGTTTCGTCGGCCGTTTCCTCCTTGTCGTTTCTCAGCACGCGCCGGTCAGATCAACGGCGATACCGAAGAGGATCCGACTGCTCATCCGCCCGGTGTCGACATCTCCAGGTAGCTTACTGAGCCAACTTTTACATAAGTGTCCCGACCTGCGGCTGAGAATCCCTGCAGCTGCACGCTGCACTTGATCTTGAATGTCGGGGACTTTTTAAAAGTTGTTTAAAGGCACTATTTGAATGATCGTGTTAAAATATTTAAATAAACTATACTGGAGGGGGATTATCTCGGATTTAGTAAGTCAAACTTATAAAGGTAATGTTTGAAATTGTTTAGAAATATCATATAGCCTACTGGCAGAGCTTACCATATTCATACATAAAACCCAAAGTCATTCGATTGTAAACATTTTCTTAATTCCCCCAAAGTTTGCAATTATTTGTGTTTTCTGAGGCGACATGATTATTCCAACTCTGCCATTAATACGTGCTTTTAATGATTTACCAATAGGTGATTTACTTTTTGCACTCCTTGTTCTGTTTTTGTCTAATGAATGCATACAATCAGTGACCTTTGCTCTGTGCAGGCCTGCAGTCTCTCACACGTTATAACAAGACATCAGACTGGCAAAAGAAACTAACCCCAGAGCAGTATGTAGTCACCAGAGAGAAAGGAACCGAGGAGGTGAGTGTGTTATGAGAAACAGTTGTATGGTTTTTTTCTAATGTCAGTGAACTGTTGCACCCTTGATAGATGAAACACATTATAGGCTAGTGGTTTTCAGCCAGCATGTATCTGATGCAACTGACTGACATATTGTCTCATAGTAACAGCAAAGTTCCTGTTGGAATTTGATCAACTGCTGCTCTGTCAGCTTCCATCAGTCCAGTGCATGACTTAAGTGCAGTAACAAAGAGAAAATCAATGTCTGCTTGTATTAAAAAGGGCAAGTTTCTGTTTTATACTTATAGAAAATGTTGAATGTTAAAAGTGGAGAACTGGAAAAGACATTCAAACACAAAAGACGAGCTGTGTTCTGCTTCTGACATTGTGTTTTGTCTCAGCCTTTTAGTGGGATCTACCTGAACCATCATGAAGTAGGGATGTACCACTGTGTCTGCTGTGATGTTCCACTATTCAGGTAAAAGTTTAAAAAAACAAAGTGAAATTAAAACAAAGGGCCATATAAACATACATATATATATTTTTTGTTATTGCTTTTGTTATTTCTCACTAGTTTTTGTTTGTTTCTGGGTTGTTTTAGTTATTTCCGAATAATTTTTGCCATCATTTTAGATTGATTTTTAAATTTCTTCATACATGAATTCTACACATATATGAATAACCAAAAATATTGTGAAATAAAAACAATAGCAAAAGCAATAAAGGAGCTAAGGCAATGGGAAAAGGAGTGGTAAACATATAAACAAATTTAAAAAACTATATATGTATATGATATATATATAAATATATATATAAAACCATCAAAGGGGTATCTCCTACACAGATCTCTACACATTATCTGGATTTGGCTGCAGTCCCTCAAAATTACAGGAAAACATTTTCTTCAACAA
This sequence comes from Atherinosoma microstoma, assembly GCA_037177055.1. Lineage (NCBI taxonomy): Eukaryota > Metazoa > Chordata > Actinopteri > Atheriniformes > Atherinidae > Atherinosoma > Atherinosoma microstoma. The sequence continues at coordinate 15,469,648 of JBBBVU010000019.1, forward strand.
TGTTTAATAGATCCTTACTGTGGAGATCTCACTTCCTCTCTTGACAGTTCAGAGGCCAAGTATGACTCGGGGACTGGCTGGCCAGCTTTCAAAGAGGCTCATGGGACTTGGGGACACGATGAAAGCCTCACCTCCACCATCCGTCGCCCTGACAACAGCCTGGGCAGTGCTGGCACAGAGGTTCTTTGTAAAAACGTGAGTTGTTTTTTTTTCAGCCATGGGATCACAGTTCAGTTTCTTTGGTATAATTGTGCTAGTTTTTTATAACTGTGTTGTTTGATATTTCAAGACTAGAAGTTAAAATTCAGAATGTGTTTTGTGATTAATTCTTGCTTGTGTGTGTTTGTCACACAGTGTGATGCCCACCTTGGCCATGTGTTTGATGATGGACCGGACCCAACAGGTCAGCGGTTCTGTATCAACAGTGTAGCCCTCAAATTCAAACCCAGAGAAAACGACACACCTGACACGGATGAGCAAAAGTGATTTTCTCACTTCAGCAACTGGTTAATAACTGGTTCTAGTGTTTAACCAGAACATTTATTCCCAGCTTTTGACCTAAATATGTTTGGAAGTGAGAGACTGTGTGCAATACAGAGTGTCCTACTGGTTGAATATTTTAAGCTAAGTAGGCTTCCTTTTACACTGAAAGTAAACTATTCACAGTTTCTTTTTCAGTGGATATGCACCAGAAATTTGGGATTTATAATAAAAATCTAAACGTTTTACTTATTTTTGTTGAGAACAAATGTTTCATTAACTAAACTATAATACAAATGAAATTTGTCTGTGTGTGCTTATTAACCTAATAATGTCACATAAAAAGGTTTTCATTTGCACTTCTTGTTGGACTTTCTTTTCTTTCCTAAAAACACAACACTGTAAGATGTTGGAAATTCAGAGTGAAAAAGGCAAAGTTCCGTTTTTTTTGTTGTTCTTTCTTTGTCCTCGGCCATATGTACTTGTTTATTTGACTTGTCTGTCTGAGGAATTGTGCACATGTGGCTGATCATTCGTCAGCAAATTCACATTTGGTCTGTCCTCTGAATTAACAAGTATTTCAACTGGTAGTTAATGAGAAGTTATTGCTGCCCCCTGTAGTTTAGAAACACTGCTGCACTAGCAAACCAAGTTAATATTTATCTGATCAGACCATCCTCTATTTCACACTGTTTGTCTCCTACCCTCCATATCCTCTGGGATATTGAGTGGTAAGTTGAGTAAAGCAGATAAGGAATATCGGAGAGTGGAAAGGAGCGCAAGTGGACAGAAAACCCAAGACAAAGATAAGTGGAGAATTTGGAAAACGGACAATCAAGACCAAAGGAAGGGGTGTGGGAGGAAGAAAATTTTTTTGAGCATATCATCCTCATTGCTACGATGTTTGGAACAAGTCGATTGATGCTGGCAGTGGTGGTGTTGATGTGTGTGAGTCTCTTGGGTCCCACTGAGGCCGTAGGGGGAGCCAAGAGTCGTCCAAAGCCTCAAAGAAAACCTAGAAAAAAGCCAAAAGTTGAACCTGTTGACAAGACCCCACCCGGTCAGAACATAAACATCAATCAGGTAAGAGACTGGAGACAAATTAGAACAGTGGTTTTCAAACTGGGGGTGGCAAGATAATTTCAGGGTGTCGCCAGATAACTGTAAAAAATATATAACTTACATTTATCCGCTAAATTTGGGATTTAATCAGGGATGTCAAAATTAAACTATTAATGCAGAGATAAATCTGAAATTGGCACCTTTAATCCAATAATTCACATGAATCCTCCTTATTTCTAAAGATTCTGACAGTTATCTAGCCTTATATTTAGACGATCTTGTCGGATGACTCATCTGAAATGATCCAATTAATCATTGTCGTCGGGGGAGGGGGGTCATGAACACCAGTGTATGTTATCTTGAGAGTTATGGCTCAAAAGGTTTGAGAACTCCTGAATTAGAAGATACTAAAATCCTGTTCTATGAAAAATAAATGTAACTCCAGATAGAATGAAAGTATTAGAAAAATTTTTAAAGCCCATATTTAAGTAAAAAAGTGTGAAGACAATTTATCAAATGTCAAAACGACCCCCCCTTTATTTGTTTTGCTTTTGGAAAGTTGGTGGTTTTGTGTATGAGTCTATTTAAAGTTCAACTTGATATAATGTGACCATTTTAAGTTCCATTAAAGGTTAATGGTGACAGTACTGGGGAAAAATGATACACGGTAAGACTAAATTGTAAAGAGAAGAACTCAATTTGATTGCGCTAGTGGATGAACTGTGTCAAGGTTTTCAGTTGCACCACAGCAAATTGTTCAGCGCACCTGACCTTTAGACGCTAACATTGCTACTGGTTCTCGCTAATGTGTCCTAATTTCTCAAAATCAAACAAAAATATAATTAAAAAACAAACACAATTCAATGGCGAGTATTCAGGAGTTTGAAGAATCATTTTTTCCCCTGTCATTTGGAGCTTCCAGCACATAAACACACCTGTGAGCGTTTTTATGGATCTGTGTGGGGGGGCTGTCATGATGGATATTCTTGTGTAACTGTGTCAATATTATGTTTAGGTAATACGGGAAATTTCAGTAAAATAAAGACTGAACATGGAAAAAAGCAAACAGGACATTTGAACCAGGAGTGTGCTTTTTTTTTTTTGCTGACTTACCTTCCATAAACCTTGATGGACTTAAAATCTAAATATTAACATGAATCAGGAGTAGGTGGAGAATGGGGTTATAATAATAAAAGGGAATAAAGGGGAAGCTACCATTAGGATGGCTTTTTGCTTTTCTAGATGAAAGCATGTGCTTGCTAGCGTAACTGCTAACTAAATATTACATTTGGGGTTAGTTGTCACATCCTCTTCGGGGTTGGTAGTGACATGGGACATATATGACATGTGACAACCAACCCCGGTGTTCTCAAATACATGTATGTTGTGATACATGTAGTCACATGTAGTAAAATATTAATGTAAATGTTTCAAATGTAAGGGTTATATTAAAAAAGAATGTTTTTTTCAGAATCCTTCTTTTTAATTTTTTTCTCATTGATATTGCATTGGGACAACCAACCCCATATTGTGTGACAACCAACCCCACAATGGGGATGGTTGTCACAAGCGCACAAGTTGTATTTGGCAGTCCATGTCTTTTGAACAGATTTAAATTGAAGAACAAAAGGTCCCTCTGTTATGACCTGAAACTCAAGGCTTCCATTACACATTGAAAGTGAACTAGCTGAGGCTAAACATTTTTGAGAATTTAAATTAAAGTAAAAAAGTGTGACATCCAACCCCGTTCTCCCCTAATTCTATGGTACACAGTATTTTCTTTATGCATGTAACTTTTTATTTGGAAAATTGACAATTTTCGGCTCATCCAAGAGGCTTGATGTCATCATAGTCAAGAATTGGAAAAGCAAAGCAGAATTGAAAGGTTTCATCTGTTGGCATTTTTATATTAAAGCTAATGTCTGCAAAACACCATGATCCCTTTTGAAGCAAACAAATACATGGCTGAGGATACCCCAGACTCACAGTCTCTCTCTTCACAGGCAACCCATTTACCTCAAGGGGGTAAAAATAGTGATAGATCAACATATCAAGAGGAGGCTGAATGGCTGGTGGAATAACATCAGCACTACAGAACTCTGCATAACAAAGTCGGCTGTATCTCGGTCCCAAACATGATGCGCACCACAGAAAACCTTTAGTTTACAGAAAATGCCTGTCAAAGATATGGTTATGGTGGCCTGGAAGTGCAAAACAAATTTGCATCCACCAAAACACTTTTACATTTCGACCGAAACACTTTAACATATTGACTGACACACTTTAACAATTTGATCGAAACACTTTTACAAATTGACCGGTCATTCTGGGAGGGTCTGGGGCGGGAGCCAACTGTCGTGTTTCAGTCAAATTGTAAAAGTGTTTTGGTCAAAATGTTATAGTGTTTTGGTGGATGTAAATTTGTTTTGCACTTCCAGGCCACCGTATATTGTGCTTGCATGATGTAAAACCATTGTGTAAAACTCACATTTTCCTTCTTTCTCCATTTACCTGACTTTATCTGTTGCAGATGACAGGAACATGGTACCTTCTCAATACTGCCACCAAATGTTCTGCCATGCTGAAACATGGATACAAGATTGAACCAACTACCTTGACCCTCTCTCTTTCTGGTGAAAAGCTGTCTGCTATTACCAAAACCCGACAGTAAGTGTGCCCGTCTCTACACAAAGTGTGCATCCCTCACTGTGGTTTTTCAGTGCGTTGATATGTCAGCAGAGGGAGAAAATCTCACTGACTCTGTGATCATTTCATTCTTCAATGTCATGTGGCTGACTTTGTTTGTGTGCCCTCAAAAACACGAATATGGAGTGAGAACAGTAAAACCCATAAGCTTTTCTTTCATATGTTTTGTTTTAAAAGTTTTTGGCCTAACTAAATCTTTTTTGGCCAAAGCAGAGGAAAACATTTTTCATTATGTCGTCTCATGCAACAATAGAAAAGCAGCTTACTATATCTCTTCTCTTCTCTTCTCTTCTCTTCTCTTCTCTTCTCTTCTCTTCTCTTCTCTTCTCTTCTCTTCTCTTCCTCAGAAATCATCAGTGCTGGGAGATATCTCAAATCTACCATCTAACTTCAACTTCAGGTCGACTAACACTTAAAGGTCAGTTTTTCTCCCTAAGCATCCTTCTAACTCACCATGGAAAGCCCACTTTGCACCTTCATCTCTTTGTTGTTCTCACTAGGATTGAATCCTGATCTGGACACTACCATAGTGATCGGAGCGACAGACTACACCTCCTATGCCGTCATGTTCTACCAGAAACGGGGCGCGATCACAGTGAAACTCTTTAGTAGGTTCCACTGCCATGTGTCTGACTGCTAACACGGTGCCAACATCCAGTCTTTCTGGTGTGAACGAGGCTTTTATGGTGTCTTTTTCCCCCGTCTTTTTCTATGTGCAGCCAGGTCTGTTGACAATCTTGCAGAGTCAACCTTGCTCAAGTTTGAGGAGCTTCTTGGGAAACAGGGTTTTGGGTTGGGCCACATTGCCTCATTTCCCACTTACAGTACGTTTGTACACTTGAGAACACATTACATTAGAGTGTAAAACACCAAGAAACACTCACTAAGAATCCCTGTAACTATCACTCAAAATGTGTGGCCTGGGTTAGTTAACGTTTTGTTTTTCTTCCAGGTCACTGTGGTGATGTGGATGCGGACCATAAAATCAGTAAGTATTGTACGAATAAATATATTCTCGTTTAGAAATAGTAGACGATTACACTTATAATTGCAATAGAGATTTTAGATTGAAATCTTGTCAAGTCAAAATCCAAAGCCTGTTGTGGTTTGTTTGATTGTATTGTTATGAACTGTGAGCATATTGACACAACAGTGGGCATAAAAAAGCATGGTTGGGACAGCATTTAAACACAATAGCTATCAATAGATACAGATTGCATGTCAATGGTATGGCTGAGTAACTGTTTGAAACAAAGGGTGACAAGATTGAAGGGTCCAAAAGACATCAGATAACAACAATGGGGTGATGAGATCAAGGAGGCAGATGAGGGAAGGAGATTGTCTCCAGGCTTGATTACCTCATACTCACATATGGATTCAAGCATCTAATTTGGCAGCAAACAAAATCAATAACAACCCCCCCCCAAAAAACTTTCTTCCTCATCCATGTTTTTATGGAGAGTTCAAATGTGCCTCCTTTAGAGCAGGGGTGTCAAACTCTGATCCTAGGGCTGCTCTCCGGCAGCTTTTCCTTTTTTCCCTGCTCCAACACACTTGATGGAAATTAATGGATAATTGTAAAGAAGTTGACAAGAACCTGTTGGATCCATTCGATTTGATTCAGGAGTGTTGGAACAGGGAAACAATGAAAACTTGCAAGATAGTGGCCCTCGAGGACCCCTGCTTTAGAGCAATAGCTTACTTCATTTTCAGTTTGCAGAAATTATGTTAAATGTTTTTTTTTGTTGTGGAAACCTTCCTTTTCTCATCTTTTTTTCCACACATAGTGTATTGTCTGCTTTGTAGAGTTTGCTCTTTAGTTTGAATTTTTCTGCCTTCTGTCAATGGAATGTTCCCTGTGGCACTGACAGCAATTGTAGCC
>JBBBVU010000019.1:15476692-15489992 GCA_037177055.1 Atherinosoma microstoma
GGGACGGGGTCAGTAGTGGCCCTCGGGGAGGTTTTCCCCCCCCCCCCCCCCCCGTATTTAATGGTTGGAGAGGGGTTCTGTTAGTAAAACTCAGCATTTTTATTTTCAGAACATTCAAACTCTAGTTGAGACCAAACATGTTTTATTCTTTGCTTCCTTAGTCCACGGGACTTGTTTACATGTTTTTACGAATGTTGTTGCAAAGATGGAAGGTCAGTTTAATAATGATGACTCTTACACAAAGCTCATGCAGTAAATGTGGAGCTGAACGCTGCAGAATTTACTGAGTTTCCCTGAAGTACCCTCGCAATCAAAGAGGGGTTTGACTTTCTAGGAATCCAGTGAGGAGTTTTTAAACATTTAATGGCTTTAAAGACCTTAATATTATGTACTCCATTCCTGTTAACTGTTGTTTCTTACTTGCATTTTACTTTGTACTACTTCATGTCAAACAGAAGAAACGGTTACTTAGACTATTCATACATATTTATGACAATTTATGTGTACTAATTGCTAAGCATACGGTTTTAGAAGCTCATGGCTCCTGTTTGTTTAGAAAAGGTTGGGAGAATCAGAATATTTCTGAAACTTCAATGCTTGCACATACTTGTTCCTTACGTTGCTTCACTTCATGGCTGTAAAAAACCTGGTTTCCCATGCACGTTTCTTTCTGCAGGCTGTGCACGTGCTCCACACAACTTATGAAACAAACAGTTTTCTAAAACTTTGTCAACAGCTTATCTAACCAGTGCCTGCCTGAGGAGACCATCTGCATAGCTCCTTGGTATTTTTATGTGTAACTTCTTGTTTTACAGACTGTGTCCCCACATGTTGAAGAGGTGAAGCTGCAGCTCTTAAATCAAGAAAGTGGATGAAAAACTGAACTTCTTCTGTAAAGTTGTTACTCTTGATGAAGATTAATAAACAGAGTGAAATCAGCTTATTGTCATATTTTGGATCCTTTTTCTTTCATTACAAAGTTTAACTGTCAGTGTGTCTGTGCCTGCATGCTTCTGTTGTGTGTGAGGTCAAAATAAGAGAATGTGTGTTGGTATTGGTTGTAATGAAGCAAGGTAAGTTTATTTATATAGCACATTTCATATCCAAGACAATTCAAGGTGTTTTACATTAAACATTAGAAGTATTACAGTGGGGTGCAGCAGAAACATTAAGAAGTATTAAAAACAAACTTTTAAAATGAATGAAATAAAAACAGAAGAAAAAAAAGAAACCTTCATCCGAGAACCAACAAAGGGGTTCAGAGAGTTTGGTTATAAAATCTGGTTACCAAATGTGCCGTACCGCTACTCCTCACTCCACCCAGCTCCTGTGTGTGCGCGCGTGTGTATTATGTAACCAGCTGATTGCAAGTGGGTGCCTGTCCATTCTCTTTACAAAGGAAGCTCTGATTCAGCACATTTCTACAAATCTGCATTTTATGTAAAGCAGCAGGTAAGTTCAGGATACAGTTAGACTGGGGTTTAGGGGAATTATGTTTACATAAGGCATAACTCAAAGCAACAATTGCTTTTTTTATGTAGCATATTTTATATGCTATTATACATACACTTAAATATATATATATATGGTCAAACTGTGATCAAACCTCATGGATTTTGTTTGCTCCCAGAGCTGAGTTTCTCTTTGTCTCCGGGACAAAAACATTTGCATGAGCCCATTTGATCTTTTGTTTCTGGAAAGCTCTGCGGAGACTTGCATTCTTACCAAACAGATGCTCTGAAAGGTCAGTCATCCTTGAGCATTTGTGATGAGTGGGGAGCGGGGTTCGAAGGGGAGGGGTGTTTAAAGAGCCCCATTCTTCCCTCCTCACCTCTTCCTTCTCCGTCAAAACGTGCTGGTTGTGTAACAGCAGTAATTTGCATTCCACTGGGAAAGTGCCAGATAGTTTTTGTAATGCACAGACCGGCAGTAGGAGGAAAAGGAGGGGGAGGAGACAGAAGGAGGAGGAGAATGCTTTCTGCAGGGTATAAGGAGCCTTGACCAACTGAGCCTACATTGTCCTGCACTCCTGATTCTTCCCTGCAAGAGAAGCTCAGAACAAGAAGCCATGACGACCACACTGCTGAGGATACTGGCCGCCCTGACATGCATGCTGGCTGCATGTGCAGAGGTTGTGCCTGTAAAAGACTTCAACCTGGAGAAGGTAAAGAAAGAGATAACATTTCTAAATCAAAGACACAAGGAGACGTTTAGGAAAGTGATAGAAGTATCAGTGACTGCTTGTTACTTTGCAACAAAACCTACTTTGAGAGTACGGAAAACCGAAAAATGTCATAACATGTACATTTGTACATTTCTCCCCCGTTTTTCTCTTTAGATGGCAGGCAAGTGGTACATGGTTGGCTTTGCAACCAATGCTCAGTGGTTTGTGAATCACAAAGATTCCATGAAATCTGGCACTGCTATGCTAGTGGCAACTGAAGGAGGAGACATAGATCTGTCTTACTCCAACCTGAAGTAAGTCATCCACATGTAGTCATGCTTTCAGTTAAAAACTTTTCCCAATGGAGAATAAAAATGGTTACTTTCTTTGGTCTTCTTGTTCAGTGCTGATGGGTCCTGCTGGAGAATGACTCACCTGGCTAAGAAAACTGACATTCCCGGGCGCTTCACCTTCCACAGCCAAGGTGAGTTGAGACCACACAGACACACACAAGAGAGACATAAAAGCCTGAATTTCAGAATGTAACAGTTTCTGCATTTCTCAGCTTGGAACAATGACAACGACATGCGTATTGTTGATGTTGTGTACGATGACTATGCTGTGGTTCACACCATCAAGACAAAGGACGGAGTCTCTGAGGTCCTCAACAAACTTTACAGTAAGTTCTCTTTATTAGCATATTAACCTGCATGGGAAACATTGTAAGTTGATGAAGGTGAAAGAAACTTACAATGTCCTTGCAGGTCGTACTCCTGAGACCAGTGCTGTCCTGCAGCAGAAATTCACTCAGTTCTCCCAGGAAACCGGCATCCTCCCCGACAACATTGCTATCTTGCCAAAGAATGGTAAGTCATCACCCACATAGACATTATGAATCACCACAAATCTGAGCATTTCTAACTTTGTTTTCACTGATGTTCTAATATGTGTTTGTTGTTTTTTTACAGGTGAGTGCACTGACGCCTGAAGACCTCCCTGTACACCAAACCAGGTCATTTTCATTCTGCTTAGCTCTCAAGTCCTGGACTTTCATCTCAGAGGAGTCTCTTCTTCCCTCATTGTGACATTTGGTGCATCACAAAGCATGCACCTGAGACAGCCATTCCCAAGCATTTTCCTCTAATCAGTGCTGAATACCAAAGAGCAACTGATCCAACTTCAAACTTCATTCTGTCCAACTTGCGATTTAACAGTGGCATCAAAGTGGAACAACAGAGGCTGACTGTTAGCGGAAAGGGAAGGAATACATGAACTGTGTCTTTTGAAACTGCTGATTGCTTTTGTAGTCGTGTTTTTCTTTATGTTAGAATGAACTCAAAACCAATAAACTAATTAAAACAATGTTTTCTGTGTCTGAATAATTCCATTTGTGGCCAAAAAACATAAAGGTCACATCAATATAGTCACTGCCCCCTGTTCATCTATTAGGTATAAAACTACATGCCAAAAATTGCTGAAGTACTTCCAATTCAGTGTCACTGATAAGTATTTTTTATGAAACTTGAAAATGGGGTTTGTGGGAGAAAATACATTATTTTCAGTTGCACCACATCTAGAAAATATTAATAAATGTAACATCAGATGCATGCCACAGATTAAAAAGAAATAAGATGGGAATGATGTTCACCATTGTGTTTCATAGTTACCCTTCTTTTTGTTGAGGAGAGGTCTTATGGCAGGAATGTGTTTATTCTTGCCGAATACAAGATTTCAGCTGCTAAGCCGTCATTGGTTGTTATTTGATTCTCCTCTTCATGATGGCCAGTCAAGTCATGCTGTTGTAATTCTGCAGGTTGAAAATTTAGGACAGTACTGCTGAAATAATCATGAACCTCCCAGGAAAAGACGACAATGTCACCCAAAATGCTCGCACATGTCTTGTAAATTTCCAGTATACATCTTTACATTTGTGGCATTGTCACAAATGTAAATCCATGCCAGTTTCACAAATAAATATATTTCAGGTAAAACTGTTTAGGGGTTTTAAAGTCATATACAGTCTTTTTTTTATTTGTTCATTTTTTTAATATAAGACAATTTCAGAAAATGTTCTCATTAGTTTAAATCATACGTTTAATCTTTTGTATTTGTGGATGAATTGTTAGGTTTGAGGTGTATGGCCTGTGTCTTTTCTGAGATAATTAACAGCTGTTTTTCTGTCCACTGCAGTATATATTCATTAAATTTGACTGTTGAGTGTAAGTGCTCATCTGTTCTTATCGGGAGATGCACAGGTTTATTGAAACTGAAACGAATCAGAAAAGAAGCTAGTGAAGCTGTTTTTAACATCTGACAGCAGCACCACCATTTGCCCACTAGAGAGCAGCCTGTAACCTGTTACAATGTTTAACATTGAATTTTTTGTAAAGGGAAAGAAAGCTTTTGAAAAATATTTTTTTGTAGGCAACAAACAGAGCAAGGACTTAAGTTAAGTATTTTTTAAAAACAACTGTTTGACGAATCCAGTGAAAAATCCCTCTTTCTGGATTTTTCCTCTGCTTTTTTTTCTATTCTTTTAAATCAAATGGTCTGAAATGGGGCAAACTAATGTTAGTTAGAAGTAGAAGCAGTAACATGCCACTGAATGTTTAAGTTGCCCTTTCCTTCAAAATAATTAGGCTGTATATAAAGACTGGATGAAAAACACAGGGGACATTTTTATTGATCAAACACTCTTTATTGAACTCAATAGAACTGAAAGCCAAACATACGGGTTATGGTTTAGTCTGCCGGCACTGATAAGCCATTTTCATTGCTGTTAAGTTAAAACCACATTTCAAGGGTGTGTGCGCAAGTTTATGTGGAGTCTGACTAATGTGATTTTAAAAAAAAAGAAAAAAAGTAGACTCACTCATTTGCCTGAAGGGATGTGATGTGAGAACAGAGAAAGTGTTCTTTGAGGCCTCAGTAAGGCAGGCTGAGCTCATCAGCTGCCTTATGTTTCTGATAAAATGATCCACAGTTTGCACACAACCCCCGTGATGACAGTGATGATCATCATGTAGAAAAATGATGTCATGTTAAAGCTGAAGTTGGTTGACCAAACAGACATGCATAAAAAGAAAACAAAACAAATCCACAATAAACTGACATACTTGGCAGCTGGTTTAAACTGTAACACAGGTGACAGGTAAACTTAAGTGAAAGGAAAAAACACGGTCATAAAAAAGAACTTGTACATTTGAATGCATGTTGGGACAACAGTGCCACTGCAGAGTAAAGCTCAAGTCTGCGCCTTCTCATTCTTAACATAACGCTCTTGGAATTAACAATCTGAACTCATGCTATATCGAACATGCATGTTTGTGTTGCTGTTCTTGTCACAGAGGGTAGGTCATGTGTTGTGTAGTATGCAGCTCTCTTGCACATCTGTGCAGCTGTTCAAGTCTGCACAGCTTTGAAAGAAAAGTCCACCTGTTTAATAATTTGAGAAAGATTTGCAGGATTTCGTTTTTTTTTGCAACCAAGCACTCTGAATTCAAGGTCAAGTTGAGTTAGTAAGGGATTTATTAGTGATTAAAAAGCACCATTTAAAACAGGAAGCAAAAGAAGACCTGAAAAGATTTCATGCAGCAGCAGTCAAGTTTTTTTTTTGTGGTGAGTTAGAGTTACGTAAGTTATGCGGGGCAAGGCGACTTGGCTCAACACCACAAAGGCACAGCGGATTCATTAGCCAATTATTAACTTAACTTCATCCCAGCTGTTAATCAGATCATTTTCTTAAAAATGTTTCATGCTGCTTCGGACCACTTATTGCTAGAGCATCAATAAAACTTTTCAGCCAAGTAGTGCAATTGCATCTGTGTGACTGCTCAAGCTGCTTCCTCTGACACTTGTCATGTCCAATATATGGCCCACACACACGGATGCATGCAAACTCTGTCCACGTCAGTCAGAGATGTAAAGAAAGACAAAAAACTCAAAGCCAAACAATACATGCAAAAAATGGAAATAAGACTCAAGTGTTTGGCAAAATCAAACAGACAGAATGAGTAAAGGCTCTTGGTTTCGCCCAATCTGAATTCAAAGAAAGCTGCCGTGATAATGAGCTAAACCGGCCGTCAAGTGTCATGATTTGCCATCATGCTCTGAGAAACCCCTCTCTGCCCTGGCACTCAGAGGAATGTCCCATACAATCGAATGTCTTCAGATTTAAACATAAAACTCTGTAAATCACACATATATAATATAATGGACAGATATAACAGCAATATAGATATGACATTTCTTATTGGCGTTTGGACTCTAAATAAATCTTTTGAGAAAAAGAATAGAAACACAAAATATTGTAATTTGGCATCCATGTCTTTGTTATGAATGTTGACAGACTTGGAAAATAATTCTAAAAAAAGGGTTTGGCATGTTGCTTTGATCATTTTTGATATAAGATTTTTGTTAAAATATAAAATCAAAATGCAACAGGAACTGGCAATAAATCTTTGCTATCACACAACCCAGTAAGTGTAATTACTTGTCATATACAGTATTCAAAGTACTCCTGAAAACTCCCAAGCACAATACAAAGAAGGACAAGCCGGTTAGTATATACATGTAAAATCTTTTACATCTGTGCTCCACCAAATAAGTGTCTCTCTTTTCTTTTTCTTTTTTTAATACTCTGCATATAAAATAAAAGAAAAAAAAACAAATAAAAGAAAAAAATTTCTGTACATGTTTCACCTTCATTAGAAGTTTATTGTCCTATTGAATAGCCAATCATCTCTCTCTCTTCAGTGATTGGTCCTCTGATTAAACCCCCTCCATCTGTAATAAGTGAGGGTCTCATAAACTTTTTCTTCTCACAGAGTTCCATCATTGGCTGTTAGATGAACCATTCCTTCTTTGATTCGTCAATGGTTTCCGGGTTGTCGGTGCCAATGATGGCCGTGTCTGCTGATTCTGCGGCCGACTCCCCGCTGCCTTTGGCCTCATTGGTGTGGTAGGTGCCTTTGTGACGGAACATGTAGCGGATCAGGAACACCAGGGTACACAAGATGGTGAAGATCACTACGGCAATAATCCCTGGAAGGGGAGACGGACATCATGTTGAATGGTGAAGGTCAAACCAAATTGGGCCAGAACTTCAATGTAGTTCAAAAACAATTGATTCATTGGTTTGCTTACACAGTAATCACTAAAGATGAATATATATATACAAATATGAAAGCATCTGTTTATGAGAGCCCAATTAACAAGTATATATAAGGGATGTATGGCGAGTGCACCGCCCAAAAAAGCAGCATCCAGAGCTTAAATATCATGGAGCTCGTCCACACCAGAATCCAGCCCACCCAGGACCACAGAGGGTGCCACCACACAAACCACCCAGATCAGGGCAGACCGGAGTCCACACCACAGCTGTAGGGCAGCAGTGCAGGACCTCCAGCTCCCCAGACAGGGCAATAACCGTGGCAACGACCCTGTAGACCAAGCAGGCAAAGCCACCGGCATGGAATATCCCCATGAGGAGTGACCCCCACTGGAGTTAAAAAGTAAAAACAAGATCAAATAACCTTAAAAACAATGAGAATAGATAAAAGCGACAGAAATAAAACTACCAGTCTACTGCCTCGCCAACCTGTAGTAAAAGCTTTGTCAGGACAAATGCAGGGACCTACATGAGTCTATGGACTAAATGGTTTGACTTCAAATCAAGAATTGGTTTAAGGAGTTCATTTCAAATGATTTAATTAAATAATCTAATACCATAATCATTTAAACCTACATAAATGCTGTGAAAAAATCTCCATCCTGAACCCACCTGGAAGCATGCAGATAAAATGGATGGAATAAAAGAGAATGCTTTTTAAAATGGGAATTATTCAAATAAAAAAATTCCCCTTAAAAGTTACAGAATTGTTTTTTGTAAAAAGGTCTTTGTGCACTCAAAGATCCAAGATAACTGCTGGTAACGTTGTTTACATCTTACGACATCTGTCACACACAGCACTACAGTGACAATGGTATTTTGTACCTCCAATGATGGCAGAGTCCCTGTTGACTCCATCGGGAATGACTCTCTCCTCATTGAAGGGAAACTCTGTATCTGAGAACAGACAGAAACACATGTAAATAGAATAAAACAATGTTCAAGCCATTTCTGCTGATCACCACTCTGGAACAATTTCTACACATGAAAATGCATCTTACGGTCAGTAAAGCAGAAGCATGTACTGAGCCTGCCAACAGCAGCATAAGATTAAAGCTTTTGGTCTTTTTTGTTATTCAGCAGAGTTTAAAAATGTAATTCATAACTTGTGATAATAATGTCAAAAATGAGCCTTTAAGCTAAGAAAACAGTGATTTACTAACAAAAGAGGACCTGGTTCCGCACTTTCTGCATAGAAAAAGATGTAAACTGTGCACAACTGCTAATCATCCTTAGGTGATAAGTGGAGGGATTTATTTCAAACTAAACACTTCATTATTTAATGTTTTTCACTACATATCCCTTTGTGGCGAAGACTTAACATCTGCTGCTTCTGTGTGTCTATTACATCTGTTAGTCAAAAGTCCACATCTAATAGCTCTGGTTCTCCCATAGTTGGTTGTACAGATAAGGAAGATAAAAGTGTGGAGGGAGAATTATGAAACAATGGGGAATCAGAGCAGTACCGGTAATATATATTTTTAACAAAGGGAATACAATTCCTTCAGGATTTGTGTTAACAAACGATGATCTTTCTTCCAGAATATCATGTAAAAGCCCAAAAAACAATAATAACAAAAAAAAAAAAAAAAAAAAAAAGAGTCTAGATATAACAATGCAAAGCTTTCAACAGCTTTCAGCACATACAACCTGAATATAAGCCCACATGCTCTGAAATGAGCTGTTGGCTGCTTGGCTGACTGTATAACCAAAGGTTCATCTAGGATCAAAGGTAAAAGTAAGAGTCAGAAAGAAGGCAAAAGGGTGACAATAGATAAAAACAGGAAGACACAGGTCAGGAGAGTATTTACACTCAGCATGGTCTGTCTGCTGCATGCGTGTGCTTGGGTGTAATGTAGAAAATACACTTAACTGAAAACAAGACCAGAAAACACAATAACTGTGGAAAAAAGGGGAAATTTGACAATGATCTTCATAAATGAGGAGTGGTGGAAGGTCAGGATGAATTATAGATCTGACCTATCAGGAGAAAGATAAATTATAAGCCACTGTGGAAGCAGGCTGGAGAGCCGTCTGCAGGTTTAGACCTGGAGTCCAGATCAATGGATTGAATCAATCAGTGGATGGACATTCTTTAAGCAAAGAAGAAGAATTGCTGGAGCTAGAATGAGACCAGAAATACTAAACACACCTCTGTTAAATGTAACATAAGACACTATAGTCCATGAACTAGTGTGCGTGTGTATATACAAATGAGTGTTTTAGCACATAAATGATCAGTTACTGGGTGGATTAAAGCCAAATATCTTCCTGGAGCATCTTTGACAAAATGAGGGTCCACTAATCAGTGTCATGTCCCTCCCAGTGGTACAAACCGGCTTCAAATGTAGACCAATATGTGAAATAATGACCAATAGAATACACTCAGGAAATGCAGCAATGCTTCTGCTTTGAATGACTAACAATAATTTACCATAAATGATGCAACAGCATGAACATTCACCAGGAAAAAAACACTACTTTATCATTAGTTAAGCTTCTTTATAAACCAGTCACTTGTTATTCATCATGTTCCCTCTAAACATGTTTCAAAGTATGTAAAAATACTTCATTAAACAAAAGAAATGGATAAAATGACTAAGATGGACATGTGTGCTCATGTAGATGGTGTCCTGCTCCCATCTTTTGTGTTCATTTATATTGAAGGAAAACGTTAATTCCACTCAAGAGGAAATATTCAGTGTTATATGTTTGAGCTCCCAGTTAGACTCTAATGAGGAACTTGTTTGTTATTCCCCCCCCCTTTTTGCACGAGTTAGACAATGATGAGTGGTTTTCAGATTTGTTTGTCTTCTCTGAATCTAACATTTTGGGAAAAATATTAATCAGTAAAATCAAGGTCAGATATTTTAGGGCAGTGGTTCCCAACCTATTTTCCTTGAGGACCTCCTTCATGCAAATTCTAAAAAGCTGTGCACCCCCTGCCCCACCGCCTGCTGAAACCATACTTGATGCTATGCTTTCAATAAAGAGATTTTCACCATAAATACTGTTTTCTGGCTGAGTCCTGTCCTTCCATGAAGCCAAAGTTAAATCAACAACATATAGCCTTACTTTTTTTTTTTCGTTGATGGGGACTGCTCTGTAGTGTTTCTCCGATATGGTTCAATAATCAAATGTCGCAGAAAAAAATCAAGGTTACCAGGATAGACATGAACAACTCCACTGCTGTAGCTCCAGCTCACTGACCTCACTAAACCCTGACATGGACGAAAATTGATTGGATGCACAAGTTGTGTCCTTATAAGTGGCTTTTTTTTTTTTAACCTTTTATTTTTGACTAATGATACATGTGTTAAAATATTGTGACGCATTTATTCACCTTGGGGATCTGGTTTGAAAAGTTAGATTTTCAGGCTCCTTAAACACCAATTCCATATGAACAAAATGTCCAGATGATTAAAAAAACTTGAGTGGACACAACATATTTCTGTGTAGAAATGGTCCTAAGTTTTCATCTCAATGGCTCCGTATATATTCTTATTTAGTGATTACTGCGTAAGCAAACCAATGAATGAAAGCCTCAGGGACCCCCTGTACTCTTCAGGGTGACCCCCTTTGGGGGTCCTAGACCCCAGGTTGGGAACCATTGGTTTAGGGGACATAAGCTCAGAAACCCACATTCTGACCTCATTTGCTTCCTGGCTACTTCTATAAATTTGAATTCCTTATGATAAAGTGTTACAGAGAGACTGGAATAGCAATGCTTTGAAGAGAGAATGTCACTATTGTATGCTGGGAAAGTGCTGTCTTGTAAGGAATGCTCTGCTATTATCTTCATTCACAACAATTTTTTCTGGTTAGATTTAGTCATGTTTATCTAAAATCTGTTATAGCTGGTGGAGAAGGGATGAGATGGTGAGAGATCAGGATGTTATGTCTCAGGATAATCAGGACATGGAGGGGATACGTGCGGCGGAACCCACCTGTGTTGTCCAGATGCCACGGATCTGTTGCAGCAGACATTGGTGGGATGGTGAGAGGTGATGCCCCGCAGTTCGATTCCACCAATTTGCCCTGGTAGGACACAGGTAAGGCAGCTGCAGGCTGTCCGTCAGGCTGACCGGCTGTTGGCGTGGCCTGAGCCTGTCTGACTGCTCTTAGCGCAGACTTGAGGGGGGCAATTCCGTTGAACTGCACCCGCGACAGACACCCGATGAAACCTGGGGTATTGTAACGCTCAATGAGGACTGGGTCTATGTGTCCAGTTTCTGTGCAGAGATACACAAGTGGAGACAAGCTCATTAGATTGTTGTAATAGACACATCTTGTTATTGTTTAATGAGACAGTAAAACCAGTAATAATGTTAACTTGTGTTGAACCATGCCCATAAATTTAATTGATTTGGGGACATGAAGGAGGGCAGGGAGAAAGAGTGAAGAGAACCTAGTTTTATGTTCAACCCATCTGTGTTTAAAGAGGAAAAGTGAACACTTATCTAAAACGCACACAACATGCTTTGTTTAAAAGCACTAAGCTATGTGTATAGCTCACACCAGACAATCTCAAACCAAGATTATAGTCATGCATTTATGCATTCAGTGAATCATACTCTGAAAATTTAAGACACTCGGTGAAAAAGATTGCACACATTTAGTAATAGAATAGAAGAGAATGGCTCAGAAAGCAGAGGAGCAACAAACACTGATACCCAATGCCAAAGTTTAGCATGAGACACCCCCACCTCTCTTTGAGTTCTATTTCTCCTTCCCAGTACTCAGGAGTTACACAATATGTGGGATCCATAATGTGCTGCAACTGTAATAGAAGTTATAGGCAAAGCACAAGTCTATACATAGCAATAATTCAAACCCACATTATAATTTTTTTTTAGACAGACCAGATTTCTGTGGCAAAATGTGGATTCTTTGCTATGCACTGTTTCTCGATGTAATCTATATGTATTGCTCACCAACCACGTCAGATAGAAATAACTTTTATTCTTCTTAACTGGAAGATGACCTAAGATCCACTTATTGTCATGGCAATCTGACAAATTTTGATGTGCTTGTTGAGACGCAACAATTTGCTTTACAGCTCTCAGTGGAAATTACTTCAGCACTCGGTCACACATAAAGCAGAGTCTGAACTGCAGGAGGTTCATTCACCTAGCCCAGTCGGTCCTTTATCTCTTTCAGTCTGTGGATTATTTGATCTCTTTGTAGTCTGCACACAGTATATTTTCCACAATTGACAAATATTGATTCATTTTTCCCTTGAGAGTTATTTGAGGTGAAACTGAGAAGTTGTTCGTTTTGTCAAAGCTGAAATGGTCCAAAATCGATAAATAAATAACGAAAAGTGTAAAATCAGACAAATTTTTGATATGCCTGATTGAAGCGGATATTAAAGACAATATTGATAACACAATACAGTTTCAATCTGGACAAACTCCAAAATTATATTTGTGAGTGTATTGCACTGATTTGCATATGTTCTGAACATCTTAACCCAACCCTTTGCACTAGCACAGACTGCATACAGCAGACTCTGGTTCTCATAAGGACAACTGGTTCCGAGAGGATGTGTGTTTACAACTCTGAAGGTCTCCAAAAGGTCACAGAAATGGACAAAACCCCAAACCACACGAAACAAAACAACAAACAGGACAATTGCCCTTAAAATAACCACTACATGCATAACCCTGATTAATACTGAATATTTTACTTAGGGGCCTGTTTTATGTAATCAAAATGAAGCCGAGTATATAAAGCATGACCTTAGAAGCTTATTTATGTCCGGACAACACAAACAATACAAACACATAAACACATTTACACGTACACGATACTTGAAAACAAAATTCTAATAATAAAAAAAAGCACCCCCATCACCAACAATTTAGTATTTCAACAGGGACCCTCCATTCCTCCTCAAACCTCCACCCCCCCCCCCCAGCATATTCTTAAATACGGTATACCTGTTTGATAATCTGTCATTGGTT
>JBBBVU010000019.1:15493003-15503778 GCA_037177055.1 Atherinosoma microstoma
CACACACACACACACACACACACACACACACACACACACACACACACACACACACACACACACACACACACAGCTTCTGGCTGCTGGTCATGGGAGAGGGCCTGATAGAAAAAGACAGAAGGAGGGGAACAAGCAGACAAGTAGAAAGCCGTAGGAATGGGAAAAAAAAGAAAAGTGGAAAAGGCAAATTCTCTATGTAAATATAATTTTTATACCTCTATGTAAAGTTTAAAAGATTTGAGTCAAACTCCGATAATCAGTCAGTCTGCCCATTTTTGCCAACCACCAACCTTGTCCCAGTATACACGCATGAGAGTATAATCTAGTTATTAACTGAAGTTCTACAGCTTTTAACTTTCTTTGTGGAAGACCATTGTTCACTGCACAGACATCTTTTTCTGCTACTTTCATGGTGATTTTGTAAGATGGTGTTGCAGTTACAGAATCAGAATTTTATAGTTGGGAAATGCTTCATATGCCCACAGGTTGACACGTGGCTTTACCAGGAGGCTTTTCAGACACATTTACTGACATGCTTAGAAATCCAACAAAAGAAACTGAAAATTATGTGAATAAGTGCAACTTAACTGAGCTGTACATACAGTTCATCAGACTTTTCTGTTTTCACTAAAAATGCAAAAATGTGGATGACTTGGAGCTTGTGTGGAGCACCTAGTCCCATTTAAATCTACTTGAGATATACAGGCAGGAGTTAATGGATCTCCAACTGCATTATCTTGATGCATTGGTTAGATTTTGACTGATTCTGTCATGTAAACACAGACTCAAACAGCCGTTGTAATTGGGGTCAATATTGGGGTTCAGTGTCTCGTCATGGACACTGACGTGCAGAGGGCTTTAGATCAACTCATTAGTCTTCAGACTGAAAGTTCCCACTGCAAAACCTGATCCAACAAACAAAAAGTGATAAATCAAGAAAAATTGAAGAGGATGTAAGACTGAGAGGCAAATAAACTTGTGGTACCACCATCCCCCCACACTCAACACACACAGGTGTACCCATCAGTGTAATCTCCAGTATCTTCCATGATCAGGACGGTAGGTTGCACACATACTAAGCTAAGAAAGACGTAATAGAGACAGAGAAACAAGCAGAACAAGAAAAACAATGAATATCACACGTTGTGACGTCTCATTTTGGACTCACACATGCACACACACTAAGGGTCTCACTACAATCCATCTAACCCAGCAGGTAAACTTAAAACCATGAATGTGACCTCCTACCTAAGCTGCAATTTAAATGTGCACCTTACTGTCAAATGACTCACACACCTGCAGAAGCATTGGGACACAGGCAGTACACAAACACTAATGAATCCAATCCAATTTATTTATAGAGCACTTTAAACACGTTGACCAAAGTGCTGAACAATAAAACAGCAAAAAATTATTTTAAAACATATATATCTATATATACTAAATACACTAAAACATAGGCCAAAAACATCAACAGTCGAGAAATTATAAAATGACCAAATGAAGACACACAGACATGCACAGAAATGTAGTTACCAATGTGGAGTTATGTCTGGAAACAGTTTGTGACGCAAACCTTCCTATCCTCTTCTTCCTCACGTCTTTCCTCTCAGTTATGTGGATCTTTGAACACAGCACCACACTAACAAGCATCTCTCCCTTTCTGTGTGTTTTCTACCTCCCTCTATCCCTCCCTCTTTTTCTGCAGTGCAGTCCCACCCCCACTCTGACACAGCAGCTGGAGAAAACCCGGATTCTGGATCCAGACGGGCATGGATCAGGACTCTCTCGTCTAAAGTCCAACTAAAGCTGATAGCCATGGAGGATAGTGTGATGTCATTCTTTTACACAGACACTTGTACTGACTTACACAGACACACCAAACGCCCGTCTCTGTTTAAAGGCACACTGAGATTACAGAGGTGATAGGATTGTTAATCAGAGATCCAATGCTTGGAGACAGATAAGAGACAAAAGCCAGTCTGTGATATCAACCTGATCTAACATCAGGGTTCATCAGCACTTTAATCAGAGTCAGGATGTTGTACGGCTCTAAATGCAAAGGTCACATCACAAAAGGCCGGCACTGACAGGCTGCCTTGAAGGGAGGAAATTGATCAAACTTAAGCGTGACAGGCTTTAGAAAATGGTCAGCAGTATAATTGATGTGAGCTCAAAGAAACAGGTTTGACCCCCAACACCTTCATCTAAAAGCTGGAAAACACATGAATAATTTAAATCTGTCGGCATATTAATTTCTAAATAATCTAGTTAAAGCAGACATTTAAAAAAATGCTAGAATGATCATTAAAATCTCAAAAAACAAAGAAAAACATTGTCAGGTCAGAACGGTCACTGATGCCTTTTGAGAGTGAGGCTCGGTCACCTCAGGTTCGGTGCTTGGTCATGAAGGGAATGGAAAGAAGAAAAAATCAGAGAAGCAGAGCCTGGGGGATGGTATGTGGTGATGATGGGGTGATGTGTGGTCACAGAAGCGGGTGAGTGAGCAGTCGAGCAGCAGCTTGTTTAAAACTTTATGTGATGAGCCATACACGATGCTATTGCAGTACTCAAGACTGGAAGTGATGAAAGCATAGCTGAGAGCTTCAGCTGCAGGACAGAAGAGAGATGGCTGGAGGAGACCATTTTGATGTAAAATAAGAACCATTTTATATGAACACATATTCCAAGATCAGGAATAAGTCAGGATAACTCGGCCACATAAGAACATCATAGTGGGAGACTTCATGTTGAAAATATGCTCTCCCAGTTGGAGATATGGCAGGAGGTGCAGAAATGATGATGTGGAAATCACTGTTTTCGATACAAAAGACAGATCTTCACCAACACACACACTCACTATACGTTGTCTCACCCACTGATGTTCTGGAACTTTATAAGAGGCGTGGGTGGAAAATCTCTGCAGAGTGAATATTGTGAACGTTTGCATTCTCACATGCCAATGCCGATCTGAACATCTGAAACATTTCAGGACTCCAGAGTTTGTGAAAACAACTTGGACTGATTTAAAGCATACTAAAACACTACCATATGTTGACTTTATACAACGATTGAAAGGATGTTTGCACCTTTTTCCCCACCTTTGTTTATTCACAAGCTCCGATAAAAAAACAAAAAACACCTTTACCTCCCTCAGTATAGAACGTTGGAACATGTCCACCTTATTTTTTCACTATTTAACATTAAAAGTGCATAAAATTGAGTTGTGACTATGTCTCTTCCATGTCTCTTGACTAACCTGTGAATGCCTCAGGAGTGCCCCGGGGGAGCTTAAAAAAGTAGATGGGCAGAGGGAAGTCTAGGCTTCTCTACTTAGGCTACTGACCCCATGACCTGATCCCGGACAGAAGGATGGATGGAAAGATGAAAAATTGAACCATAGAGCGTTTTTTGTGCCATAAACAAATACAGATGGTTGAGATATTATTGTTATTATTGCTATTGTTGTTAATAATAATAATAATAATAATAATAATAATAATAATGATGATAATTGGTCTATATCAAGTCCTTTACAAAATATCTTCCAAATGTATGACTGCAATTCTACCTCCTCAGATATCCTCAGTATTAAGCTATCACACCTTAAAATGGCAGATTTACTTAGAGCCTGTGTTGAATAATTGGCAGCACCCAGAGGGAGCGACAGGTTAAATGTATGTGGACAATGTTAACAGAAGAGGAGATGCAGTGGGGAATGAAACGGTAGAAGAAAAATCTGAATTTCTGTGTGGTACTGATGTACATGTCATTTACAACCAACCCTCAAGGCTACAATCATGTCTCTTTAATAGTTATTTCACTGTGGCAGTATTTCTATCATTCTGTCTGTGCCTTCGGCTCTGAATAAATTTCCTTTGATAGATGCGCACATACACACCGAGTCGACAGATTTGTAGCAGGGAGTACAGGGATGGGAGTGCTTCGGCTGCTCAGGCTGATATATATGACTCATCTTCATCTATTTCACCATGATGCAGAAATCTAGGCCCATACACACTACATCAACTGACACACTAACTACACTCACACACAAACACACATTCACTTTTGTCTCAACATCAATTTGGAGGACATAATGCCGACTTACATTACCAAACCCTTAGGTTACCTTAAAGCAAACTTTAGACAAAGTCTTCACACCCAAAAAAAAAAAACAATCGTTCATGCCACTGGGGACTTGCATTTTGCTTGCCAAACCAAGGTCAGTCTCATAATATGATTTACATTTCCACAATATTAATAGTACAAGAACACATCACTGCAGATGTGATTAAGGGAATACACACACTTACATCCTCACAGGATGAGTAAAAATAAACTCTTGCTAAGCAGCAATATAAAGATCCAGTTACGCTCACATGCACACTTGCAGACACAGCATACTGTTACATGATGCATGAGGCTACAACAAGTTCAGAAGCAGATAGCTGAATCATCCCCGCTTTTCATGATCAATACCACTTTAGTACAATGACCCTTATAAGCAAACGCTGCAAATCTCAGCAACCGGGAACTCTGACACATGAATACTGGCAGTCAGAACAAACAAGCTGAGTGATTGACACCATTATCCAGTCTTTGCTTTGGCAGCCCAAATAAAAGCAGTCACATCTGATTCTTTTTGATGCAAGAAAAAAACATGTGAATGTAAAACAACGGGCACTTTTACTGTGAACAGTATGGACTCTGCGCCGAGACTTCTGACTCGCTCAAACAGAAGAGCTCATATAAGCCCTGTTTTAAAGTCACTTAACTGGTTGCCAATTAATTTTATAATTCATTTTTAAATCTTGGTTTTAACTTTCAGAGCTTTCCATGGTCCGGGTCCTCTTTATATTGCTGACCTGCTTTAGGTGAATACGTCCTGTCGACGTTTGAGGTCGCCAACCAGAATCTTTTAACGGTTCCTCGCCTTAGTACTCAAGGGGACCGATCTTTCCAAGCAGTAGCACCCAGACTGTGGAATAACCTGCCCCTATCTTTATTTGGTCTGGACTCTGTGGATATTTTTAAAAAGCAGTTGAAGACATTTTTATTCCAACAAGCTTTTAGTTCGACTTGGGCTCTTATGACTGAATTCCCATTTTATACTTTTATTTGATGTATTTTATTTTGTGTATTTTATTTGGTTGTGAATTTTATAAAATGGTCAACATGGACCAAAATCACTGAAGATTTTGCTCCATGAAGAATTTACTTTCAAATACTGTTTAAAGGAAGGAAGTCCATCCCAGTACTAGTAAGGTATTCCTTATAAATGGCCAGTGAATGTATATCTCTCTATTCTGTAATCTGCTTATATAAGTTTCATTGTTACTGAAGCAAACTAATGCAAACATCCCACAATCACAGACAGAGGAGATGTCACTGCAATCAGTGTGTGTATGTGAGTACTGTAGCAAACACAGGATCTCTTGTCTCCCAGAAGTAAAGAATCTGTTGGCTGAGCTGTCTGACAGCATTTCTTGTGTTTGTGGTTCAAACACAGCGACAGAGCAGATCTGATGAGATGTGGAAATGCCAGCATTTGTTCTCCCTGCTTTCTTCTTCTGTTTTTCTCATCAAGATATTTCTGTTTCCTCTTTTGCAATTTTTGTATTTTTTCCTCATTATTTTCAATGTTTTTGCTATGTAAATCCCCCCCGCAGTAATCATGATGCACATACTTTAATGAATTCAACATGCAAATCAGGGCTAATTTTATATGGAAGGTGACTTTGGTTTGTTTGTCCTTAAAGCATGTGTGTATCGGTTGGCTAAAGCTGGATGGATGGCTATAATAGTACTGTGCATGCCATATTCCCTGTGGTTCTTGTGCTGTGAGCAGCAGTCAATAGTCCTGGCTGGAGAGTGAAGTCAACCATTACTTTACTCTCACTGACTTTCTTGCAACTTCAAAGGGCAAAAGAAATGAAGAGAAAAGAAGGGGATACAGATGGGAATAGGAAGGAATTACAAGTCCATACAGACTGGGACAAAACCAGCTCATTTTGTCCCAGTTATCATGAGGAGAACCTAAATAGGTTCTGATCTACTCAAAAATGTAATGGATTACTTATTTGCTGATGCTCAAACTCTCCAATTGTCACAAAATTTATCTTGGTAGTCTTTGTGTGAAATTGGTGGGCTGCAAGGTGGTGTCGTGATTAGCACCACCGCCTCATAGTAAGAACCTCACTGGTTCGAACCTTGGCTGGGGACCAGTGGGACCAGGTACTATGGCTTCCTGCAACAGGTCATAGACATGCATGATAGGTTAATTGGCCACTCTAAATTCTCCCTATGAGTGAGTGGGAATGGTTGTTAGTCTCTTTATGTTGGTCCTGTGATAGACTGGTGATCCTGCCTCTCACATACTAATTGCTGGGCTCCAGCTTTCATGTGGTACAGAAAACGAGTGAATTATTTTCAATGTTTATTTAATCACTTCATCATTCATCAGCTTTTTAAGTCCCCCCCCCTCTTTCTTTTTGCTGTAGTACAATCTAATAATTACTAGTTTTGTTTTAAGAACCTTGACTTTTAAATTTGTTCTTGTATCATGTATGTCTGATTTTATTCCATGAATTGTTAGGTTCACATACACAGGATAAATAAATGTCTTTGTGATGATGATCTCATTGTATCATGCCATGTACTTGACAAGGTTTTTGCTGTTAAACTGTAAGCAGATTTGGTTTAGATACTAAATATAAGTTAGTTTAGTTCAGTTCAGTTTATTGATAAAGCCCATTAACACCAGCAGCAGCTGAACAAAGTGCTGTACTTTACGTCAAGTAGAAACACAACACAAAATTATAAAAACAAGACAAATCACAAGAATGAAATATGATAGAAATAGTCAAATAGGCTAAAAATAAATAAAGACCATATAAAACAAATAAAAACAAATATGATTAAGTCTCAGGTGGATTGAAGGACAATGAGTAGAAATGAGTTTTATAAATACACAATGAGGGATATTTGCAAATAGGCAATGATAAACTGTTCCACAGTTTAGATGCACTTAAAGATAAGGCACTGTCCCCTCTGAGCTTCGTTTTAACCTTGGGGATGACAAGGATTATTAAACAAAGAATGAGATCAAATAAAACTAATACAGTGTTAATTGAAATTCTTGTTAATAATTTTTCAATTTCATATCTGAATGGGCCCCAGAGCACTTTGTATAGGAAAAGTCAGATCCCACAGTAAAAAAAGGTTAAGAACCTCCGATCTCATGCACCAAAACCCGTCTGCAGAATTCTGGCGTTCTCTAGTGGACAAAACATAAAGCACAGTCTGTTGTCTGAACTAGAGAAACATTGGCAATTTTATCATTTGAATTTAGTGACTGTGACTTTTTTAACTCTCTGAATGTCAATAGTTTATTTCTATTAACTGCTCACTGATGTAAATTTATGTATCTGAGGAGATTAAGAACCCAATTCACAAGATGGTTTCTTTGCAATGGTCTTTCTATGCATTTCAGGAAAGAAATGGAATAATTTAGCATGTACAGTTTGGGTTACAGCAGGGCGAGTTTAGTGAATATACGAAACAAACTGCAAATGATAATTCTCACAATCATAAAGAATAAAGAAAAATTAGGATAGGAAAGAACTGTTAACTAAAAGATTGACAAGGTAACATACTCACCAAAGACCTTGCCTAAGAAGAGTGTTTTGACCAGGTTCAACTGTGTATCTGAAGCATCTGGGAGGACGTAGCTGACTGGAGGGTAATGGTCCAACTGAAATGATACAAGGAGATAAGAGAGGGATCAGGAGATTTTCTATGACAAACTGCATTTTAAAGAGAGTCCAAAGAAGCCTAAAAATACTGAGGACAGCAATTAAAAATGATTCAGACTGAAACCTACAACAGCCCGGAGAGCAGAGTATACAAGCAGATGATTAAAAGATGATAATCCATTGCTGCCAGGCAATGAAAAGTTAAAACAAGCCACAGCTCAACGGCTCCCTCCTGTGGTTATTAAAGGATCAGGCAAACTCCTCACAGCTCGGTAAAGCACTTCTCATAACATAAATCATATTCACTCTGTACATACTAACATAGATGTAAAAGTGCTACATGTGTTATTGCGGCTCACTGAATGAAAAACACAATGCAAAAGGTTTTGTAGAACTCAGATAAGGATTGAAAAAATGATAAAAGTGTGTGGATCATTTGAATATTCTTTAAACAATCATTGGGTAGGATCTTGTCATCCTGGAAGAGACCACTTCCATCAAGGTAAAGATGATTATTTAAACACTGGATATCCAACTTGTGTTATTATCCAGGTATCTAATACTGCTGTTCTATCAAAGCCTGTCTCTGAAATATGCAAAAAATGTCCTTTGCCATCAACACATTGACACATCAGCTGCTGTAGTCTCAGACACCTGCAGGAAAAGCCATTGTCACTGCAGAGATGAATCTTCTCTGCAATCCCCTTGATGCAGAGGTCAAGGGGTTACGGTTTTCCTTCAAATGGTCACCTGTCTTTGCAGGTAAAATTCATTTCCAAGTGCCATAGAAATACTGCCCCAACAATAGTTTACATTTGAGTTTTTAGAATGTCTGCTAAGGCGTTTTTGGCACAATAATCCTGCAAACAAGCATACAATCAAACATTAACAATAAGAATTTTTAAAGCGTTAAAACAGGAGGAACAAGCTCCATGTTTATAAAGTGGAGCAGAGCGGGTGGTGGTGGGAGGGAACACACTAGCTTTATATCCCTGCAACATAATTAACTTCTTATTGCTGTGCCAATGAAGTTTCTAATTAGCTTGGAGGCTGCACTGTTGACGAGAATAATTTCAATCCCCCAATTTGGTTTCCCTGGATCTCAGAAAGAAAAGATCATCCTTCTATACCTCTATCTGCCCACAGGAGAACTGTATCTTAGCATGCACCAGTCTACAGAACACAAAGCAAAGCTAGAGGAAGGAATGCTGGTTGAAAACAATATTTTTGTTACTGTTTGTTTTGCTGGAAATTTGCTCTATTGCGCTGTATAGCCGTCACTTCCTGCTGGCTGGGAGCGGGACTGGGTTGTCACTAAAGGGATAAAATTAATGAGAGTGTATCGCAGTTCCTGTTTACAGGTCTGAATCAGTGGAGTCCTCCCTAACAGAAAACTCTGTACCCACAACGCCGGCAGACTATTTTCTCCCTACTTCTCTCAACGCACACACGCAAGCACACACAACACATCCTAATTTGATTCCTTCCAAAAGCTTGGTCTCAGTGGAGCATTGTGTGAGTTTTTTGTTCTCCTCAGTGACTGGAGGGTGGGATAATGGGGCACAATTAAATTGCGCTCAGCTTATTTACTTTTATCTGAGAAAAACAAATGGGCTGCACAACCAGGGAGGGTGGTTTGAATCTTGAAACCTCACATACAGATTCACATAGGAACACAGCCAGGAGACACCTCATTTTATCATCATTTTTGGGATTCTGTCCTCTTACATGTCAATACATTCTTCTCTTGCCACTCGGGTTTCATAAAACTGACATAAACAAAGCATTCAAGGACTAAGAGACATGCAACATGAAATGTATTAACCCCCCCAAATTGATTTTTTCTTAAATAGTTTCACATCATTATAAAGTAAAACACTGAAAAACCATCTTGCCCTGTCAGTGTTAGAGCCAGCCGTTCACACCACTCAACTAACCACAGCAGTAACTGGCGGATGGGGTGGAGGGAACACAGATGAGGTGTCTGATGCCTGAGGGGAGACCTGACTTTCATCTCAGAGATAGCGAAATGGGAACTCATTTTAATCTCGCCTTGGTGTGCCTTTGATAGTGAGCTAACCTAACGAGACCTCACAGGGTACTTAAAAACCAAACACTGGCTTCATTTGCTGCTCTCAGTGTGCATGTGTGCACATTTGAGTATTTGAGCTTGCAAATGAATGCCTTGAAGTAGTGGAGGGGGTTTAGGCAACCGCTATGCATCAAAGTGATCTTTGTTATATTTTGTGGGACTGCCTTCTTTGTCTAAAAACTTTAAATTTTGTCACAACCTTTACTCTTCAAATCCCTCCTAATATTTTCTGCTTTTGTTTCATATATTCCTCTTCCTGGCTCCCCTTTCTCTCATATTACCACATCTTACTTGTCCTACTTTTACTCTGTATCATCAAACCAAACAGTTGCTTACCTAAATGTCTGAAAGATTTGCCTTCCTGATTGCGGATATATGGGACCTCTGCACACTGAGCTAAACAGTCCACTGTTTATTCTTTGCAAGAAATTGAATTTGATCTACAGGCACAGCCTCCAGCACAACTGTTCTACAGTATATTACATCTGAGTCATGTCTCTGCCTCTAACTCATTTTGTTATCTCAGATAAAAGCTGTAACAAGTCCTCTAAGCAGCATATAAGGAAAATAACATGCTATTCACAACTTCAAATACCGATGGTACACAATAACAGAATCACCATTTCAAGCTTTGACGCATAATGCTATAAATTATTAGCAAATTTCAAGATGAAAAGAAAAAACCCTTTTACCCCTTACAATTCCTTTTAAACACAACAGAGCAGTTGGTAAGAGTCACGAGATGGATTTGAGTTCAGTTCTGTGCATTTTATAATGATTTTTTTATGGACTGACTGGCCACTTTATTAGGTACCCTTGTGAGTAATGGGTTAGACCCTCTTTTACCTTTAGAACTAATGATTCAAAATCTAACTCTATATAAATAAATAATAAATAAAATAAAATAAAATAAAATAATATATATA
>JBBBVU010000019.1:15504659-15531106 GCA_037177055.1 Atherinosoma microstoma
ATGATCAGTTGGTAATAGACAAATTTGTACATGTACATAGAAAATTGTAACAATAGATCTCATAAATGACGTGCAATCCCCACAGTAACAGAAGAAATATGTAACTTTCAGTATAAATAATGATGTCATCCCACTGATGTCATCCCAGCTGTGATACAGTTAGTAGAACAAATAATCACAATCCAATGATGGCAGATTTTAATGGCTAATGTTCATAATGCTTTGCACTAAGTTGAGGATGACAATCTGGCCTAAAGCAGACTGTAGGTCAAAAATACTGTTGCAGTTTGCAATGCATCCAAATTCATGTCAAAACTTAAGTCCATGAAAGAAGCGAACAAACTGTATGGTGAGCATGAGGGTATGAGTGCAGCCTCTTCTTCAACTGTATGTGATGCACCTGTGGATCATCATCACATGTTATAGGTGGATGGGAGCTGTTACGTGTATCTAAACTGCTGAAGTACACCACATGAGCATAACACCCCCTTTTTGAAAAGACTTGCACAGATGTCCTTTTGTCTTGAACTGTCTTTGTTTCTTCTCACTCAGACTTTTATCCCATTTGCTTTGAGGTTATGCTGCCAGTTCTTGCATGGCCTAAAGTTTCTGATTGACAGCTTAAATACAGGTAAGTGATGAACCCATGACAACAATGCACACCAATTGTTCATTCTCTTCTTTGTCAACTGTCATGTGGTCAACTTGAGCACTCATCTCTGACACTCAAACACTTGTAGAGAGAGGAGTGGCTGCAGAAAGAGAGCAACACCTCCTGCTGCAGAGACTCTTGTACAGGAAGTATCTAAGGCAGGTCCAAAAATTAAAAGAAAAAAAAGTTTGAAAAGTCACTGACAAAGTCACTAAACTGGCAACAATAGCAACACTGAGCAGCATCCTGGGCACTAAGCCGTCACTCAAAAACTAATTAGCCAGTAGGGACATAACCTCCACTAACAACCTGTCTGTGTGAGAGGTTTCTGTGAAAGCTGTGAGCGAAAGATCCTACAGAGTGAGTCAAAGAGGTGTCAGAAAACCATAACAGATAACTGTCAAACAAGCTTGAAGCAAACTTTTAAAATGTTGTAAAAGTTAAATAAATGATGTTTGATATTCAGGGAATATATTAGGCAGACATTTAAAAAAAAGGTCATGTGGGGTTGTAGGAATTTGAATAAAAGATGTAGTACTTACAAACTTAATCAGAGGATCTAACATGTGCATAAAAGCCTGTTGGTGTCTGTTCACACTTGGATATTATGCACATGTTTGCATCTTGAAAAGCCCCTCAGGCAGTAAGGAAACATAAAAAAGTTTCACTCATCAAAGTTATCTTTGTTAGCTCACCTCCTGGCTCCTTCATGGCCTATCTATAAACATCATCTTTTTTTTCTCTGTATCTCTTTCACACTTTCCTTTCTAATGTCCTCTTTTTAAAACCAAATTACCACGTCATGCCCACCAGTGTTTGTCCCAATTCTTAACACTCATTCATTTTTGAGTTTTGAATTTACAATTACCCCTATTTGGGTTATGGTTTAAAGTACAGCTGTGAATGTATACTTGATAATTAACAGCTTGGGAATGAACATCAATAGGACCAATCTGATCACTGCTATTCTGCTATCGACCAGGAAAGGATTTGACCGGTGTATTCATGTATAGAACTGTGTGTAGGTGTGACGAACAAAGAATTTCTCAGTTCACCCAATCACTCTCTCTACCAATAAAAGAAAGGGTAGTGTTATGCTGAGTACACCCAGAGGAGTGATCAGCAGCTGATGGATGTTATTCGCTCAGGAAAGCTGTAAGATCTCCATTGATTGTTTCAGTTTAATTTTCTTTGCTGTCTATATTTTTCACGGCAGCCTGTGAGTGTAGATGATGAGATTCCTGGATGAACGGGGTCATTTCTGGAACAAAACTCTGCATACAGAGGCAGAGAGATCCAAAGACTCCCTGTGAAGAAGAGGAGACGTGAGGATGACACATTTACAGGTTTTGATTCCTACAACAAATCTAATTTGACAAATGCAAGCAGAACAGGAGAAATCAACTTGAACCAATAAGAACAACAGAGGCTGATATTTTGACCAATGAACAAAATAAGGCAAAGAACCCAAGGATATAAGCAAGGCACATTCAGAAAAATACATCTTAGCTCATGTGTTCTCCACCTCTTGGACAATGTTAAGCTGACGGGTGAGAAAAAGTTGAACCTTCTGGCAAAAGTTTGCAAAATCTCTTGAATAATTAACACCAAAATCCCACAGGGAAGTATGGAGGAGTTAGCGTCACGATTAGCTACATGCTAATTCAGAACCTGGACTCTGAGTTTTAATTAACTGTGACAAATAGTCACAGTTGGTTAACTGCCTTACAGACAGGAAAAAAGTTAACTGATAATTATCTCTAGTTATACAATGATAAGACAAAATGTCTTATTATCATCACTGATTACATAGAGCCAGCAATATGTTAGGTCTTTAGGGTTCTCATGTTCAGTTGACACTTCCAAATTTAGCTGCTATGTTTAATAGATTCATGTCCACAATTACTTTGTCCTCCAGAGGACTTGGAGATGATCATCAATGCTTTAATTTCTTTTACTTTTTACTTGCCTTAACAAAAAACCCCTTCATTATCTTCAGATTGTACAAAATGCTCCAGCAAGGCTCTGAACTGGGACCACAAGAAGATCACCCGACTCAGGTTTTCATCATTTCTCCTAATTGCCAGTTATTTTTTAGAATAAAATGTAAAATCTTGGGCTGTGGTGGTTTGCACCATCGCCTCACAGCAGGAAGGTTTCTGGTTCAAACCTCGGCTGGGGCTTTTCTGTGTGGATTTTGCATGTTCTCCATGTGCATGTGTGGGTTCTCTCTGTGACATCCGACTTCCTCCCACAGTCCCAAACCTTGTCTATTAGGTTAATTCATGAATCTAAATTTTCCCTTGGAATAATGATTTAGTGTTTGTCTCTGATCCATTGCTGACCTGTCCAGTTTGCACCCTGCTTAATGGATATTAGCTTGGATAAGCTACAACAGGCTGCTTTATGAGTTGAAGCTTAGGAGAGGTGGTTAATTGAAAAATACAACAACAAAAAGCAAATGACTATATCAGCAATACCACATCCAGTAAGGAATAAACATAATATTCAGGGGAACAGAGTCTGAGTCAGCCAATATTCACCCAAATAATCCTGTAATATGGATGAATTGAAACAATTTTGTAGGGCAGAAATGTCTGAAATTGCTCCTCACCATTTATTGCTGAAGATGACTTCATAAGTTGCGACAATCATAAATGCACTTTTCCCAGGATGCACTGAGCAATCACTGAATGTGTTTAATGAAGACAGTACTAGCCCGACTGTGTGTGTCTTAGCAGTTTATTCACATTGAGTTTGTCAATATTTGTGACTTAAAGATTGTCTTTTTAAAATGATCAGAAATTCTGTTCATTCTAAAGAGATAAAAAACCTTTTATTGTAATTGTGATCTTTAATGTTTGTTTCATAACATAAAAATCCTGGTCAGACTAAAAATGTATGTTTAATTAAAGTTCAACTCTTTGAATCTAACAGTTAAGCAGTGAGGAGGTGAATCAGATTAATTCAGAATTCATGTAATGTCTCCCTCTGGATACTAGAGGGCATGTAGAGGTGAATAATACTGTAAATGTTTATTATTATATAGGATATTCACCTGGTAATGGTAACTTTTCCCAGTGCAAGAAATTCCTGAGTTGAACAAAAATATATCATATAAATATTTAATGTGACACAATGTTGAAACATGAAATCCAAATTTCAATATCTAAAACAAGGTGAAAGCTATACAAGTTTTTACATTTGTTTCCTTTTGGATATCAGTTTCTTTATATATCGCAAACACACAGATACAAGCTCTTCCTTTTTAAAAAAAATTGTGGATTGGAATTGATCAACGGATTCCAGGTGACTATCAATCATTTATAGTCCTCCTTAAACAGCAGCCTACAGCCGAATATCTGTATCTTAACCCAGAGCTTTAGAGAATTCAGTTTAGCAAAATTCTCACTCTGTACATGACAGCCACCGGCTGCAGCTTGGCTGTATTGATCTGCATTAAGCTCTTCAACTCCACAAAACCCTAGAACAGAAATATACACACCAACAATGATAATGGAGATCCACAAACATACGTCAGGACCATTTCAAAACACAGAACCTCTCTTGAGGTGTCTCATGCAATCACACTATCTTAAGGTATCTGCATACAAGCACTAATGGATGCAGTCAGAATCACACAGCAGTGTGCACTCCTGCCAACACACACATAGATCGATGAATTCTCTGTTACTATACTTAGATTTTCTACTGGAGGCAGGTTGACAGTGGAGAGGGATAAGCTTCTTCATCCCAGTAGAGGACAGAACAGGACACTCTGATCTATTGAAAACCATCAATCAAACATTGGCTGCACTCCACGACTTCAGGATCTTGAACTGAAGCTCGGGTTCCCCTCCGGGCATACTGAAAACTTAACATTTGGGCAAGAGGATATGTGTGTCTCTGTGTGTTGGGGCTGTACCTGGATAGTGATGCTCCTGTTGTGGCGGGACATGTTAAGGCTGTGTGGCTGTCCATTGGCCAGATTACGCTGGTCCACATCTATTGCAAATGGTTCCTTCAGACCACCCAGGTTATAGCGCACCTGCAGTGAACCTGGGGAGACACAAGGCAAAGCTAGTTTCAGATCTTACTTTATGGTGCTATGCTTTTCTCTGTTCTGTACCTGTGGCATGAGTCAATATTTGAGATTATGCTTTTGTGTTTTATTATTGAAATGCACGATCACACTGATTTTTTTAAAATAATTCCGGGGGTTTTTGAAGTATGCTGCTTGTGCAGCCTTTAAATGTAAAGCAGACTTCTGCAGCAACTTGTAGCTCTTACCATTTTGTCTCAGCACCACAGCCAGATAGTCCTGCGTCTTGGAGCTCACATACAGGAGAATAGCAGGAGCACTTGAAGTACTGAAACTGAAGGCCACCTCCTCCTTAGTTAGATTCACTTCATGCGGCGTCAGCTGCTGCAGTAAGGCTTTCGTGTCCTTGCTGGAACCTGCAGCTCTTTCAGGCATGAAGTTGTACTTGACCAGCGTTCCTGCCTCAAAGAAACCCCCGACATCTGAGTGAGACGACAGAAAAAAACAAAAACTAAATCAATGCACAGCACAAACAAAAGCATACACAATACATACAATAAACACTAGTCTAGTGCACTTCTGTGTGCACGTAAAGAGAAAACAGAGTGAGAAAGAAATTCAATAAAGAAAGCAAGGCACCTTGCATTCTGAAAAAAACCCATAGAGAGCAAATCATAGACTCATACATGCAGAGACACAACTGGTTAAATATAATATATAGCCAGAGGGGAAGGAGCACACACATAGATATGACTGTATTCAAAAGGTGTAGTAAAGTGGGTGTTAAATTGCTGAGCTCCAGCATCTGAAAGCAAACAATACACCATTTACCAGTACATTAACAAACCTAATGGCATATTTCAACCATTCCAGGGGGCTTATTGATTCCCATAATCAAATGTTGAGAAGAAGCAACCTTATTTTTCTATAACCTACTTTAGTTATGCTTCTTGTTTAAGTGTGTATTTGTAAAGAGATGAAAGCATAAAGTGCATGAAATGAAAGAGAATGGTTACAGGCAGAGCAGAAAGAATGAGGTTTTGTGTGTAACTGTGTTTAAATGCCATCGAATACGACTCAACACGTTTGCCTTAGACATCATGAACAAAGAATGGCAAGTGAACACATTATTGTTAGTTTCATTATGCTTTACTTAACCCTTTTTTTTAACACTGGACCCAGACCAATAAATACTTTATGCTACACTACTTGAATTTATAAAAAGGCTTATTAATAGAAAATGGGTAAGTCTTACAGGCAAAACTTCAACTGAATTAAAGTACATTACAATTTAATCCCTCTCTTTAAACTCAAAAGTCTGGAGAGACTAATTTTGATCAACTACTTCATATTTACAAGGTAAAGAGTTTTCAAATACTCTAACTCTGACTTTTTCTTTTTCAAACCATCTTCTGAAATTCATGCTTTGGGCTACTGGCTGATTAACAGCTCAAGCACATTTTGCCTCCAGTTTGATTGGTGGTCATTTGTGCAGCGTTCATGTCATAACAATGTGCTTTGTTGCACAAGCAATGTAACAGTGTCATTCAGCATATCTTTCGCTACTCACTCTGAACATGTCAACATTTGCCTGCATATCTCCTGGAATGTAAATTTTGATATTTAGTCAGCTTTGGCTTCTTCTAATTGATAGAGAATTTCTGGAAACATCCTCACTCTTTCTTAACTCTTAAGTTAAAAAGCTGAGACTTCTTATTCAAAAAAAAAAAAAAAATCTTTTTAAACACTAATTTTGGGTTGTAGCTATGGGGCTAATGTGTAACTTCTCCCTAGCTTCCTAGAGCTCCAGTTACACACAAAGTTTTCTGGAGGCATGAGAGGAAATGAAAAAACCCAAAGCCACAGCTCCTTGTGTTTGTATTTTAGTAAATGTGTGATATATTTTGAAAGGGAACTCGTGCATGCCTTCACAGGTAATACATTTGTGGGATGTTTGTGCACATGTGCTCATTTATGTTGCACAGTGATGTCATATGACCCTCAAGGGCAGAAAAAGAAAAGACTGAAAGTGTATAATCATAATACTGCAGGGTCCCCTGAGCAGCCTGTAAATATGGATACAATGGAAATGCACTACGAAATTATGGCTGACTTCATGCATTTTTCACTCTCTGGGAGTATGGGGGAAAAATTGTATATTCAAGAGAGAGAAATTTGGGAAAAGAAAGAAAAATCTGGAGATGAGCAAAGAAAAAGTGAAGCAAGAGGGATGAGTGATGCAAAAATCTGTCAGAGAATGAGTAAAAGATTTATAAAGAGGGACAAGAGGGAACAAAGACAGTAACGGGAGAGGAAGAACAAGAAATGGGCCAAACAATGAGAATGAGGAAGTGTAGGGAAAAGGAACGAGAGGAAGAAACAAGGAAAGGGAAAGTCACATGTTAGATACAAGAACAAACAGACACAAGGGTGTGCTCTCTCCCTTTCATTGACTCTCTGTTTCTCTGACACACACACATACGCACACGGACGCGCACACTCATCACTCTCACACAAACACTAAGCTAATCTTCATTCTTTAAATCCTGAAATGCCTGATTGGTTATGACAGAATTCAAAGGAGGTCCTTTCATGTCTTACACTAGCATATCGTTGCACTCTGTCACCCTCTTCCACAGCAAACACACAAACGCACACACAAGCACAAAGATACACACTCTGCTGTTCTGTCATCTTGTCACCCCC
Organism: Atherinosoma microstoma; assembly: GCA_037177055.1. Lineage (NCBI taxonomy): Eukaryota > Metazoa > Chordata > Actinopteri > Atheriniformes > Atherinidae > Atherinosoma > Atherinosoma microstoma. The sequence continues at coordinate 15,512,060 of JBBBVU010000019.1, forward strand.
CTGCCAAGAGCGCAGGGGAAAAACACCATTCAACTTTAGGAAACAAATTAATTCACGTGTCGGAGATCAACTCTCTGACTGGGAGCTACAGCAGAACGCCTCTGACAGCAGTGCTCTTCTCCCAGGGAGTATTTTATGAAAAACTTGTTATGGGAAGTAGAACTTTAATAGAGTATCTAATGAATTCCAATGAAACAAACATGATGTTTTAGTAATATGCAGCAGCATAGAAGCCAAGTTGTACTGTGACATAGCTTGTCTGTGATCTTCAAAAACCCAGAGTCAACCACCTCTCCCGCAGTCACTTTTATTTATTAATTTTTTTTTTTTAAGTTTGATCTCTCAGTTGTGCTTTAGCACAATCTCAGCATTCACAGAGTGCACGCGTAAGTCACGGAGAATTGGTGGGTAAGCACAATATCACTCTCAATCAATGCGTTTTAACATAAGCCCAAACACTTTCAATGACGACAACTTCAAACTGAATAGGAAGTGAGGACAAAAACAAAGCGCTGCAAAAATCACAGTAGTCGGGCAAAGAAGCTAATTGACACTTATCTGCTATGTTCTGTTGCTATTTGACTCTAGCTTTGTGATCTAAAGAGGGACTGGAAATAATGAAATGTTTTCACAAATATGCCTGTAAAAGTGTAAGCTGAGAGTTCATGACTTGATTTGTTATTTTGAGATGATGAGAGAAATGCTCTTTTTAGAGACTGCAGGAAAAGAAATCCTTCAAGATGAGCAAAAGGAAACAAACTGATCATTAAAGACCCACTATATAACTTTTTGACCTTAAAACTTCGCTTTCCGGACTTGTTTGAAGGCACAATTACATCTATTATGTGCATTTCTAGGGCCGTCGAGGCCCAGCAGCGCCCCGCGGCTGAGAAACTGCACTATAGATGCTTCACATCCGGGACGCCGTCTACTAAGTTTTACTTTGCGAATTTGTTCAACACTAGCACGCGAATGTAAACAAACCGGTCATTTTAAACGCATGTTGGCGGGTTCAGCAAAGAAATGTTAGAAGACATTATCGGAGGAAGAGAGGAAAGTAAGGAGAGTCAAAGAAGAGCAAGAGATAAGACAAGAGTTGAGAAAAGACTGTTTTTTACTCTCTGGAGAGAGCTCACAGTACAGATAGGATCCAAGATGGATGCCGAATTAGCCGTCGATAGGGGGCGCGTCACAGAGAAAATAGCATAAGTTATATAGTGGGCCTTTAAAATATAGTTTAAAGCCCATAAAGGGGAGGATTCATTTGTCTGTGAACATAAAGAGAAGTTTGATGCACATAATGAAGCATTCACAGTCCCGTGATCAAGCTGGTTTTCTTAAAATGCTCCTTACCTCTGGTGCAGAAGGGGCCATCATAGGCAGTGGCAGAGCAGTCACACAAATAGCCGTTATACCTCTCCACACACTTTCCTCCGTTCCGGCAGTACATCCCAAAACTGGTGCAGTGGCCTTGGCAACCAGATTTGACCCCGGGTGTGACTTTAGCCCTCTCTTCCAGGTCGAGGGTGATTCCGTTCATTCGTAAGGCCCTGATACAGCCCAGGAACCCCCTCTGTCCCCCTGCGGCACCTGAGGAGCACGAGAGGGAGAGAATTGGCTTAAGGTTAGCAAAGGTGTATTGTATTGGGAGAGAAAGGAGAACTAATAAAGAAAAGAAAGGGAGGACAAATGGAAGTCAGAGTTGCAGAAGTCATTCCGAATGCAAAAGTCTCTGTTTTAATCTGTTTTAGAAACGTTAATATCCCCATGCCTGAAGGAAGCCACTGATGTCATGCTAATCGTTCAGAATGCGTTGTCGTTCTTGAAACAACCTTCAACTTGTTTGATTTCCTCACTAATTACAACAGCCTAATGAACACCGTTTCTTAATGAACATCTCACAAGAACACACATGCTAATGGTCGCATGAATGCACATAAACCACATCCTACAGAAAAACACAGATAAAAACACACTGCACACAGTGTACCTGATTTGAATGAGTCAATCTAAGCATTACTGCTTAGCCTTGGGGTGTCAATGGCTATTTTTCTAAAGCTCTTCCATCGTCATTCTGGCCTTGCACCATTACAATCTAAGTACCCATTAACTTGGACAAGTTAGAAGCGTTAAATAGATGAATGTGCACCTAAATGAGTAAAGCAATAAACACACTCATGAACACACACCTTCAGGTATAGATTCAAATGTACATAAGCACAGTGGATAGACACATGTATGCATGCACACTTGTGGGCACTAAAATTAACAAGAGCTACGGGACATTTTAGTTATTAAAACCTCTAAATTACATCCTGTTGTTCACAGAGAAGTGCCCCCTCAAGAAGACATGTAAATATACTTGAACACACACATAGTTTCCTCCCTTATTAGCCTTCTTACAAAGACAGGAAGCAGGAAGGCTTAAATATACAGATACAATAGGATTACTACATGTGCTTTGATTCTCTCCAGCCAATGCATTATTCATAAATCAGGATGCAGGTGGGCTTTCACCTGCTTTCTCTACTTTCCAGTCCCATGCAGAATTAGACTCTTAGTAGACCTCTTAATTAATCAATTTTGTACCAGTGATTGGATGAAGGCTTCCACCACCTGTTTACCCAGGTCTGAATCAGTCTCTGATTGAATGGACAGCAGGTCCTGAAGCCTACAGAGACCGAGTCAGACAAGAACACATACTGATGCACAGGTGCGTACAGCTTCTATATAACTCATAAATGCAATAAAATAAAGGGACTAAACCGTGCCTATCACTATATATACAATATATATAACTTGCTTTCATGATTTACACACACACACATACACATATGTATGATGGAAAACAACCGTTTATAAAAGTGCCTCGATTCAGCTGATTCTGAACTGAGCCATATCTGTTTGGTTTGGTTTGGTTGGTGAAATACCAAACAGGAGCAATGCCAGATAACAAATGGTCTTTTTAAGCTGGCATCTAACAAGGGCATCAGGAATTACTCAAATTGCTAGATGAATATCATCCAACTCAGAGGCAAAATATTTAAGCATTGGACATTTTGTGATCCAAAGAGACAGTAAATGAAACAAAATCCCTAAAATTTCTTGAAACTGATTAATTTGACATGATTTAGTGAAGATGGTTACAGCAAATGTTTACTTTTTCAGCTGAGAATATTGTGTAACCTTTTAAAACTAAATGATTGATTAAAGAATCTAATTTTCCGCTGCAACACAATCTGTAGGGACTGCTTCAAAGAGGATGTCTGTTTATTCAAATATGCCTGAAAATCCAATTTTCACAAACTTTCATCACAGCAGCAAATGCTTTTTAGTGAAACTGATGCAAGATGTAAATAAAAAATGCTGTTTAGAAACATACATAAAAGTTGCATTTTATGTATACAAGAAGTTTTAGTTTAATAACCAGCAAATGCATACCTTTTGTGTACATCTCATTGTGATTACCTACAATTAAAGTTAAAATTCCCTATTTTCATGTGTATATTTACCATCTTTGACTGTTGTGAGTATATCCATGAGCACATATTCAGGTATGTGCGCCTTTTGTCATACTGATTAAATGTTACCTACTGTCTTGGCAGGTGAGCGAGGCTGGTTTCCCTGTGATTGGTGTCCCACACATGCAGTTAGGGGCAACAAGCAAATGCCGATCCATGCAGAAAGAAAGCAAGGAAAACAAACAAAACAAAAGGAGCAATGCACATACAGAAAAGCAAAACATCCAACCAAGAGACAGCTGAGTTAAAACATGCAAAAGAGAAAGAACAAATGTGATGTTGAAAATGAATCAAAAGAACAGATGGTGATATAAAACTAATACAGTGTGGTAGGATTAATTGTTATGTGCACGTATGAAGTGAATTGGAAAGCTAAAAGTTAACAGTGTGAGGTAAATGATGGCAGCCCGATGGTATAACATTTACTTTTGAGGCCATTAGTGCAAACGAGCCACTGTGCAGTAAACACGGAAGCAATCAAACGCTTGACAAGGAACATATTGATTGAGAGGGAGTCAAGGACATGATACAAAAATGAATATGAGACTAAGTTTAAAAAAAGAGTTAAGCACCCTGTTTTATGTCCTTAGCATGTGTTTATGTGAAATGTGAAGCACTATAAGAATATGGAAACTTGTATTTCAAAATTCATTAAGACAGAATTCAAAGTTGTATTCTTTTTGAGTTTCTGGCTTTTATTATTAATTATCGTATTATTTAAAAAGTGATATCAATAAAAATCAGACAAATATGAGGTGGTAGAGAGTGTTCTGTTATACAGCAGAATCGAGTGATTATAGACAAAATCTTGCTGCCTGAAGGGCTCCCTTTGCTCTTTCTAAATCTTTTGATCAGACACAAAAAGATCTCTATCTGTAGGCCCACCTCTTGTGACTGCCTGGGTCTCTACCTGTGTATTACATTGTAACTTAAAGCAATCCCTCCACTTTGAAATGAAGCAGAGATGAGAGAGAGTAGATGTGAGAGGGTGCTGTCACCTCTGTGCCTGTGGTTACAAACAATCCTTCCCTTATTTCTTCCAGTGTTAGATAGGTGCCCCACACACAGACGCCTGAGCTCTGATACTTCTGAGGCCAGAATACATACATGGAAATTAAGTGAGGGCTGAAACCTGTCAGGAAGCTGTTCACATTCCCAGTTTCAAAGCCAAAGTCAAAACCTTTCTTGCCTCTTTCCATTTCATTAAATGTCAGTACAAATATAGCAAAAGCAGAATGGGTGTATGATTAGGTGAAGATGTTCAAATCAGCAAAAGGGATGAGGCAAGGGAAATGTATTACAAATGGGGATCAGGAGTATTATGGCTATCAAATCGGGATGCCTGATTGGAAATTGCAACAATCTCCTTCAGGCAGACCTCTTTCTATAAGATAGTAAGAAGTTTGTGATCCGCCTCAGCACTTTTTCTTCTATCTGAAAATCCCTAAAACTATTTCAGCCCTGGAGTTTGGTCTGCAGAGCGCTGACAGCTCAGCACAAAAGACAAAAATGAAACAGAAGTGAAATCATAAGGAATAAACTGGATGGATATTCTGCCATTTGAACTCCAGATGAACCCGTGGCAATCCATCAGGAACAAACCTGACTTTTAGCAAAATGATATTAAGACATAACTTACTCCGACTGGTAACAAGGATAGAGTAAATCAGAATTGATACCCTCTCTTTATCCAGAGAAATAGAAATGCTGATTCAAGTATTAAAGAAAGCTATTTTCCTTTAGCATGTATTAAAGTTTCAGAGATATGACCTCTATAAGAAAGCCAGTTTTAAATTTAGCAAAAGCTCTAATCACATACATGGATGACTTTCCAGGGATGTGTGTGTGTCCACAAGTGAGTATCATTAATTGTAGCACGTCTTTGTGTTTGAGTGTGTGCAAGTGTATCCTTGATTAATATAATTAATGGTAGCTGGGGCTAAGCTGGACTCAAGCTTCTTATAAGAAAACTATAATTTTCCATAAAGCTGGCACAATATGACATTCTAAGCTTTTTTAGAAATTAAGTTCATACAGAAAGTTTTTTTAAACTAACAATTGAATCCAGTCACATTTACATGGAGGGTGTTATTTGCTTCCCACATGTAAGAGTTTATCATTTTAATGAAGTTAGTCTCTCTGAAAGTCCGTCTTTCACAAAGCTGATATTAAATTTGCAATCAAATGTGTGTACATGATTCGGTCCTGCACAAGAGGGTTGTTTATAGTTTGGATGGCGTAAGAGAGAGTGTGGGCCTTACCCACGTAGAGCTGGCTGAACAGCTCTAGCCTTGTGTGTCCCTGAGTGGGAGCCAGTCGTGATGCCCGATAAGTCTGATCCAGCTGGAGGACAGCTTCTTTGATGTTACGCTCGGCCATTATGCGATGCCACTGGTCGTCGTTGAGGGGTGTCGCTGAGTGCACAGTTAACTCTACAGGCCCATTTCCCACATCGAAGGAGAAGGAGACCACCTTGGGGGCTGCAGAATGAAGGAAAGAAAAAACTTACTAGCAGAAGTTTGTCATCAAACCACATGTCAAAAACTTTTGAAAACTTCAAACACACTGTCTTGTCATGGTCCATGCCTTCAATTCTTGATGTAACAGCTTATTTGCTATTTTTTATAGTATATGACAGTTCACAGCTTTAGATGGGACTAATCCCAGTCAATAAGCAGACCTGTTGGTTTTACATGAAAAAAATGATGTGTTGCAGTATTCCTTCGTATTGTTGGGGACAGGAAAGCCAAACCATGATGGAAGCAACAGAGGTCACAGTGAATGTGTACAGAGGGAAGGGAAGGTCTGTTAGGAAAGAAAAAATAGAGTGTAAAATGCCCTTGCTTTTGTGCAGGATTAATTTTCATTATCTCCAACTGAGTGGATTTGTGAGAGGTGATGTGTGTGTTTGGACTGTGTTATGGAGGATTAAAGCTGGGGGATTGTCAGAAAATTTACTGCAACTATATTGTCCAGCTGTTTATCATTTCAAAGGACCAAAAGGGGGCAGTGTTATTCCTTTTTATGACTGTGACCAGTTCAAATTCAATGACGTTTCTAAGTTACTGTGACTGACCCCACCACCTGCCCTGTCCAGATGTTGCAGCTCCAGCTGTTGTGAGGTCACTTTTGGATGGCTTTCGCCTTTCACGTCTGCAAACTGTCTGTGTGTGCATGAATGTGCTGTAGCCAAGAACAAGTTTTTTTTTTTTAACCTGCATCTTAACCTAATATAATTGGATAAGTAGCCTCCAGAAATATGACACATTTAGTATGAACACACGCAGCAGTTGAGAAACGTGTGTCTTGTTTTTCCAGCTGAAAGATGTACTGAATAAATATTTCTTTCAGTGTTGGCCCCAGCAAAATGTTAAAGGCCTCTTTTCCTAAGCAACTATAATAATTTATGTTTGCTGCTGGCCAAACCATTTTCAATTAAAAAACCAACACCAATTTGACAGTTTTTCCTTTTATAAAACATATTTGGTAGGACTTTGAAACTGCTCTATAAGAAGTACGCAGTATAATGGTGGCACATTGTTTCCATTGGTACTAGTGTGCTGCAGCCATAGAGATGATAAATAGCTCCATACTTTACTGGTTCATTATAGCTTCATTAGCCTCAGTATTTCACTGGATAATTTTATGTAAAAGTCAATGGGGAAATGAACTTTCTTCTTTTTGTTTTGCCCAATCAATGTGCCTGGCCCTTTTCTCCTTTTTATATTGCTTTCATCTATTCTCAGCTATTCTCCCTGTATTTGGCCTTGTATTCTTTCCAAAGCTCTCCTGTATTTCTCTGTAACTTCTGCTCTTGTTGTTTGTTTCTTTATATTTCTTTTCATTTTGTTTTCTTTGTTGTTTCCTCCTACATTTGTCTCCAATATTTCACTGTCATCCCTTCTCTGCATGTAATTTCCTTCATACTTGTTTTTTTTATCTGTCTTTCCATAAGTGTTGCTCTTGAAACAGTGGGAACTTATTCTAGTCCATATATTCAGTTAATTCTTGCACCATTTCTTAAGTTTCTCCAGTGTTAAATGAATACAAATTGCAATTTTCCATTTATATTAATATCAACAATTGAGTAAAAGATTTAAAGAGTTCATTTGTTATTGTTTTCAGCAGCAGCAATAAAACCTTAATGATTTTTTTTTTTAAACTTGAAATTGCTGAATAAATCATGTGCTTGTATGTTTCCAATGCTTTTAACTTTATCTAATTTACTGACCCTGGTCTCTGCTGAGTCTTTAGTTCTCTTGTGTGACTAGCACTGCTTTTTAACTGTGATAAACAGTCTGCTTCACCTGCATTCATCCACACTTTCTTTTATAGACACATCTTCTTTCATTCACAGCCTCCGAGTCTCAAGATGCTAAAAGTGGAAGTGATGCAGTCTCTCTTGTCACACACAGAATACTGAAACGTAGCCTGTGTACTTATTTTTGGGGTCTTTCATTATCAGAATGAAAGATCAATAGATGCATGTAAAAATAAAAATTGTTATTCATTCTTTGATATCCAATGCAATTAAAAAAAAAAAGAAAGAAAAAAGAACATTGGGTGGTCCATGCCTAATGATGCCCATGATCCTTTTTATCTTCTGCATCCACTGGCTTATTCCCTTTGTTGTAAACATTATTATATGAGATGCAGAAATCATCTCAGAAAAGGCTGTCTGAGTGTGCTGAGTACATTAACCCACAAGATAAATCTAAAAGAAATTGCTTAAACATTTAAGCACACACAATTTACAACCTACAGCAGCATGGAGATAAAAAGGCACACACACAAGCACACAAACACAGTGTAAGCCCTTTGACAGCCTTTAGTACGCTGAATTAATGATGTCTGTCTACTCAGAGAAGTCTGCAAGGCAGGGGCAACATCACTTATTTTAAATGTTGAAAGAAAGCCAATCACAAATCAAAATATCTCAATGGAAACAGAGCTCCAGCAATGCTGCGTAATAACACTAAACACTGTGTGTGTGTTTGACATTTCCGCGTGTTGTTTTATTGCCAATGTAAAGCGAGATGTATGCCCTACAGGTTTGTGTCCACAGAAATGAATAAAACTAAAGCTTGCCTCATCTATCTGCATAACCAATCTTGATGTCATAGGTGTAAATATGTGTGTGAATGTAATTTTTGTGCTTTGGTGTGTGCGCATTTACTTGCATGTTAAACTGGAGAAAAAAAGAAAGAAAAACAACCAAAAAACCAGTTCAACTTTTTATTTTTCGTATTTGGTTTTCTGTCTATCATTTTTGCATGGAGACTGAAAGAACTAAGTCCAAAAACATGCACCCGCACAGCACAACCAAATGATGATAAATTGTGAAAGAGACTGTGAATGTCTTTGTCTGAAACATCACTGCATGTGTGGGTGTGCATTTGAGTGCTTGTATATTTGTCTAATGGGAAGTTCAATTTGGCTGTTCTTCATTTATTTTCAGACAGCTGGCAGTGTATTATCTCTTCCATGTCTTTTCTGTTATACTTGCTAATTCTTTGCTGTTTGTCTGATTTGCTTTGTTAGCCTTTAACTCCATGTTTTTCACTTGTAGGAGCAAGTGTGAGAGACTGTACCTTTTAAAGGATGGAAATTCTCTTTATGTGCGAGCCAAACTCAGAGCGCCACACGAAAACCTGCCTCTGCAACCTCTAGAAAATTGAACATTTCTTTGCATCAACATGGCTTTTCAGATAAAAGTTTCCATAGCTTATCTGCTAAAGAAAGTACATGGAATGATATAAAGAGTTCATTTTCTCAGAGTTTAAAAAGAGCAGATGTGGTAAGATAATGATAAACTTTTGACTTCTATTCAAATAAGTAAAAACAAAAAACAAACCCAAAAAAAAACTGTGGTAGTTGATTGCTTTTGTTCTTATTTGAGAAGAAGATATTGCTTTAAAAAGTCAGAGAGGCATCTGACAAATCTTTGTAGAGCCTAAGGCTAAACTTAAGAACTACACTGTGTTTGGTATTCAAATAACAAAAAATGCAATGATACAGTTTCTAATCCACAATCTAGTTGGAAAAAACTTTTCTCCGCTAGTAATCAGGCTTAAATATAACCTCTGGGTAAGGCAGACGCTGAGATGCATGGCATATGGCTTATGGAACATTCTTTCCCTCAAGCTAAAGAGAATCCAAAAAGTCAAGCGTTTGTGTATTTAGGGACATTTCAATTTGAGACTTCTGAACAAGGCTTCAGCACTTTCTCTCAAAAACATTTATATATTTATATCTTACTATTAAGACTCAAAGAGGAATGTGACTTTGATTTTGCTGAGGACACAGTAAAGTGTATTTATTTCATTTTTTTTAACAAGGTTTCACAAATGTATCAGTGAGTGTGTGTGTTTCAGTGCTCACTGCTCTGAGCCTCTGCAGTGCCAAAGCTGCGCTATTCAAGCTTAATGCTGTCATTTCATGCCATGACTGGATTGCAGCAGATAGAACTTTTGCACCAGAGAGAGGGCAGAGATTATGTGTGCGTTTATGTGTGTGAGGGTGCATGCGAGTCGTTTTGCAATTGTGTGTCTAAACGTGTGCTGCGGGGCAAAATGCAAGATGATAGCAAGGGAGAGGAGAGAGGAAATCAATGTGGGGGCATTTTTAAAGCCTTGGGAGACACGTGCACACAGTCTCTTGCACACACTGCAGCCGTGACAGGCTAAATACTTGCTGTCTTTGTCTTTAATATGCACGTTTTAAACACAAACACCAAACCCCCTATAGTATTTGCATATGCAGAATAGTGTCAGCACAGTCTTATTCTCGTTAGAATATATTTGTGCATGTAAAAACGTGCAGTTGAATATAAGAAGGAACTGAATAGAAAATAAAAGAAACTTAAGAAGCTTTTAGAGCATAAGTGCTAAAAAGCTGCAAGCTGACATAAAGCCAGTCAGTGTAATGAACATGGGCTTACAATACCTCTGTCAATTTAGTATCTGTTCACTGATTGACATTTTGACTAGCCACAAGAAATGGTCAGTAAGCACCTCTGACATCACACATTCAGTTCCCTTTGAATCGCCATGAGATGCTATTAGTCATCAATAGACAGCCAAGAGTCCCCTTCACAATGCAGCTCTGTGATTAATTTGAAGAGATTTTAAAACTCTTGATGAGAATGGTTCCACTGTGGCAGCAGGGAATTTAATTTGAGCCACTGGAACAGATCATAGAAGCCTGATGCGTGACATGTCAATCATAAGTCTCAGAGAGGACAAAGAGACTGTAAAATCCACTCTTTTGTTTGGGATTTAAAATGTCTGCGCCTCCTCTCTTCTGTTGCCATCTCTTCCATTTCAAGTTCAAGTGAGTTGCAAGTTTGTGTCTAAAGGTCTAACGGAGAAAAGTATCTAAATAAAAATAAATACTGATCACTGAGTACTTAACATTGTTGCACACCAACTTCCTGTTTCTTTCACAAGCTAAAAAACCAAATGGATTTGGCTGGAAAGGAACTCATATTCCTAATGTTCCTTTCCTGCCTTTCCCACCACAGGAAACAGGTGTTTACATTAAGTTACAGAAAGAACATCCAAAATGTAACAGAACACTTTTTTTCATTTGTAAAATATGTTTGTTTCTCTCAGTCCTGAAAATGCAAATATGTTGTTATTGATGGACGTCCCAAGATTTTTTTGTCTGTTTCTGGGCTTGCCAAGTTTGTATAGGACAAAGGTTATAGAGCGTTTGACTAAGCTAATGTCAGAAGACTAATTTGTTTAATTGTCCAAGGGCTTTGGCACTACAGTGGAAAGCCTGTAGTTGATTTGGCTGTGTTAATTGTAGCTGTTGGAATTTCATTCATTCGTACATTTCTTGCCAGTCTATTACAGGGCCAGTGCTGACAAACAACCATAGAGGGAAAATATGCAAATTCCAGAGAGCTGGGAGAAAACAACCCATTGGAAAGGACAACTGAATACTTTATTTGTGTTGTTTTTAACCTTTAAATGAAATCAGATATCTACATGTAACAGGTAGTGGAAGAGATTAAGTGAAATCTGAAGATGCTTTCCTTTTCAGAGTATGATGTACCCATTGAAACCACAAACATAAAGAACATACTCTTCAGTGTGTGGGTGTACTGTATATATATTTTTCTGTATGTGCTCTATGATGGAAAATGTTTTTTCTTAGGAATTTAAATGCACATATTCACAAAAAAGCTGAAAGAAAAGACAGAAAGAGACACACACACACACACACAATGCATGTGTGAGAAAGGGCTTGTGTTATGTCATCCTTGAAAATGGGTGATTTGGTTAAACAAAGGTTTATAATAGACATAATTATTGCACACACCAATTACCTTAAATAAATGATTGCTCTCTCTTGCAATCACACAAAGTGTGTGCTATAATCAGCAAAGCAAATGCCCTTTTCTGGTGTGCGTCCGTCTGTCTGCGCAAGCTTTTATGTGATTCAGTGTGTATGTGTTTGGCAGCACGCACCCATCACCATCAGATGGACTGCTGGATTACACCTCACACTTGGCTAGATAAAGACTCGGTGTAAGAGTGAGAGAAGGAGAAAGGCAAACACAAGGTAATGACTCGAACGCACTCACGGAGTCACTCAAAAGCATCTTACATTTGAGCTCCAGGCGGATGAAGTCAGTGTTTCCCAGGTTTTCCAGAAAGACGCCATAGGGCGCACTTGTCTTGAAATAGAAAGAGATGTCAGCGCTGGTCTCACCCTGAAAGGTGGCAAAGTGCAGGTAGGATGACGGGGTGGTGAATGATGCAGCGTTCCAGTAGTTATCTGTGAAAAACAAAAAAAAAGAACAAAAACAAAACAAACAATAAGTGGCAATTCACTCAAACACCTGCTGTATCCTCCATTAACACTGTGACAAGCATTTTATAACCCACTGTGATCTGATAAGCTGCAGAATACATTCAACGTAGAAATAGTTTCATTTCAGATAGCTATGAATACATTTTCATTTAATTCAAGAGCCAGAAACCTATTCTGGATGAAATATCGCTATCTCATGGCTATTGTTTAATGTGGCTCATTTAATATCTCTGCAAAATTATTTCACCACCTACAGTAAGATTTTATTTCCATGTAGAGGTTTTCACAAAGCCTGCAATTTCCTGCATGTTTAATAACACTCGACACTCTATCAAAAGTTGATCATCTTGAAATAACAGAGAGATCATTTCTCTCACTTTTAAATGAAGACCTGAAAAGGCGATGATGGCACATGGATGAAATGTTGCAGGATTTTTTGATAACTTTACTAATGACTTTTGAATGAAAGGAGACCCTGGGCGGTTAATGAAGACGAAGTAGCAGCACACTAAACAGCTGCTGATGAACTACCAGACTGTGGTTGATAGAGTGACTTCTCTGCTGTCTCTTCTCTCCCCCCACCACGCCTCTGTCTTGCCCCCATCAGTCATGGAAGATGAGGAGTATGTAGAAAAAGGGTGGAGGGGCAGAGGAGAGGACTTGCTGGTGAGAGACAACGAAAAAAGCAGTAAGAGACCGGACACGGGTGAGAGGATCGTATATTGAAGAATGCAAAGGAAAGGAAGAGGGGAAAGTCATGCAGAGGGCAGATTAACAGGAAAGCAGGAGAAGCAGGAGAAGCTTTGGGACATGTGGAGGGCATGAGGAGGAAAAGGGAAGGCTGATGTGGTATCAGCTGAGTGAGATCTTAATGCCTTTGAGGGATTGATTTCAGACCCACACCTGGAAAACAGCTGCATATAGGAGAGAAGTGTAAATGTTCATTCCAGTCAGTTTTCCTGTGTGTCTAAAAGTGAAAAATATTGACATTCTCCATATCACATCTTCTCTGAGCCCATGGTGACTTTTGACCTTCAGCCTAAAATCAAAAGACACTCAACATATACTGATAAAAAACATAGAAAAGTATCAGTTTCTTTAAAAAGGAAACAGTTGTGCAGAAATGATTACTAAAATGCCCTGCGATGGACTGGCGACCTGTCCAGGGTGTATCCTGCCTCTCGCCTGCTAATGATTGGGAGAGGCTCCAGCTTCCCCGTGACAATGAATTGGAATAAGTGGTATATAAAATGAAAGAATGACTCAAATGTTAGCTGGTTTATTTTCTGTCATTTCAGCAATGGTGTGCTTCTGCAAAGGTGTGCATTTGGATGTTTCTTCATGGGTGCCGGTATCCAGCAGTGTTTTTGTGTCTCCTGGTTCTGTGTGATAAATGTCCTCCAACAACATGTTGACCTGATCTCTCTTTCTTGCCTCACATCCCATCACCAATGGCAAGGGCAAACAATGGTCATGCACACACACACATACTATACACACACAAACAACAGCCTACTTTTGTGTTTTTGTGATTAGTGTGTTTGAAGTTGAAACACTGTTCATTTCTCTATTGGAGATACAACCAATTACTAAACCGAGCTAATTTGAGACCAAACCGGAGGATGCCTGCAGAGCGCGCAGAAACGAATAATGATGTACAAACTATGATTTTTCAACACAGAAAAAGGTAAACCAGTTGTTGACAGTAAAATGCACACTCGCTGTTTGTAAGAACTTGCTGGTGATTGCAGAACATGCAGGACTTTAAGAATAATGATGCATTTATAAAGAACATGCAGAAAGGTTGCTGAGCTGCAGAGTGTATTGATACAATCACAAAGATTTCCTCACAAAAAGAAACAGAGTGAACATGATGAAGTGTCTTGTACTAAGATAATTATCTGTCTGCAATGAATGAAAGCATAGGAGCTATAAGGGAGAGAATAAAAGAAGCCTGACAGAGACACAGAAGCAAGAAGGACACTTGGATATGAAATTATTGCTTGGAGGCAAGTCATGTTTTTGAAAGAGGGGGAGAGAACAGGAGGGAAAGAAAAAGAAAGAAAGAAGTGGGAGGAGAGGAAAACTGCTCAAAACAGATCCATGGTGTGTGAACCAAAGGAGAATGAAGAATTAGGGGGCTGACAGAAACCCAGGGTTGGAAAGAGAACATTGTACAAACATGGAAGCCAAATTATGAACCTCTGATTGCCCTTGTGCCAAACTCACAGATGCAACTGGTTGGCTTGGCACTGCAGCACATTTATCACTCACATATTGAAATGTTTACCAAACTAATGTTTCAAGCAGTTTCAATAACAAATGTTGAGTTATTAATAAGGACTCTACTTTTGGTGTAAGCTGAATACGTGCAGCCACGTCAACCAGCTGCAGAGAACCGGAAGGTCAGTATTGTATTAGGATAAAGTTTTGTTTACATCAATTCATTTTTCTATTAATGTGAAAAGGCTTACTATGTATTCAAAAATAAACAAGAAAGCCTTTTTTTAAAAAATTGTCCACGGTTTGGGAGAAGGGCACATTGTTATTGGCAAACCATTTCTCTATTTAATTGGTTCTCAAGATAAAACCAGTGCAGCAAATTTCATGTTGCTGCATCTTCTCCTGGATGCCCTTGGACTCATTGTGTACTGCACCATGGGCAGGATATGGGCTTGCCTAAGAGTATCTCAGATGTACTCTCAGTTCATCTGTGGCCTCTGTGGCTACATAGCTCAACTCCACATGAATGTCAGACAGGTACCTTGAGGTATGTTTCTTCTAAGAAAGCTCCAAATTTTTTTTGTCTCAAGAATCTTTTTCTGTTTGGTTGTGAGCCTAAACCTGACCTAACTGTGAGGAACTATATGAAACACTTAAACATGAAATACAAGAATTGACAAACTATGTAAAGTAATTTAAGTAAAAACGTATCAAAATAACCATCAATTGTGAGGCCCAGTTCCTCCAAATATATTAAGAATATCTGATGTAGCCATAGCCAGAAATGTGTCGGGCTATCAATCTTTTTAATTCAAAATAATTCAAAAGTTTTTTTAAAACTGGATTCAAGTGTCATTTCAAACGGGTTTAAGCTGATTTTAAAAAAGGCCTAATGAAATCTCACCTTATTTGAATCATATTTTATACTGTATACCCTGGAGAATTTATTTTTCACTTGATGAAAAAGATTTTACAATTCTTTTTTTCTTTCTTTTTACCAGTTGTATTCTTGGATCCATGGAGTCATTTAACTGAAACACTGTTATAAGAAACCCTGAAATCAGCTGTTGACCTCTGCATTGGCACACAGGGACATGCTCAAAAGAAAAAAAAAGAAGAAAATGAAGCCTACTGAACTGTGGAGGCTGACATGATGTGAGACACAGTTCGAGGTGAAGTCTGGGTCTAGAAGCCAACTGGATGATTCATCTGTCTGTGCTTGACCAGATGGGTCATGTGCCAGTACCAACAGATGGTTAGGATGACTGACTGCACCGCCGCAGGTCATTAACACAAACATTTGCAGGCAGACAAACTATGACAGGTAAAACACAAGACATGAGCATTCACATTAGAAATACAAACAATGTACGCTGCTGTAAGTCAGAGGGGGACTACACAGATACAGCCATATTAGCTTATTAACAACCTTGCCCTTTCTCTTCACATCTAGTTTGCAGTGTGACATTTAATATGCTGAACTTCATCTGATCTCAGGATTTCTGCAAGTTGGTTAGAATAAACATGCTGTGACATCCAATTTAGCTTTTCCACTTACTACTTGCTCTTCCAACCCACATACTTCTAGTCAAAGTTTTTTTTTCTTAAATCAAAGGACTAAGAATGGCCTCATCTATACAAAGTACCCCTCAGGGCAGGGCTCGGATATGATTGTTCAAAACACTTGAACCTATATACAGCTCTGTACTGAGTTGAAGGCAGGCACATCAAGCATATATTTCTTCCTCACTCATTTTTTAATTTCCATTGAGACCTGTATTTCATCTCATTTGTGTAATTGAACCATCTGTGGCCTGTCATTTTATGGTCTAGGTAAAGTATATGCAGGGTAAACGTAGCATTTGAATATTCGGGTAATTAGTTTGCGTCTGTCATTTGAGACCTGCAAAGCCTTTATCAATCTCACTGTGTAATTAAGTTGCTTGTCATACATTTTTAGCACTAAACCCTCAGAGCTCAGAGCTGTACAAATGGAGAGATGATACGAAAGAAAGAGAAATATAAACCCTTTAATTATTTTCTTCCTAATTATTTCTGTAAGCTGTCATTAGATAGAAGGAATACCTGAAATTTGTTTTTTTTGTAAATTAAATGTTATGCTAAAATTGGATACATAAATGAGATGGGATGCTTGCACATGTGTAATTATTATGTCATGGGTATCTAATCAGGTGGTATTGTTGAGATTTCTCAGTGCATCTAACACATAGGACCACAATCACCAGAGTAAGTACAGCAATAACACTGTTCATGAATACAACAGATAATGAAGGGCAATGGATGAATTTTGCTTGAGGTAGTTTACAGTTCTTTCTCCTTAAACGGGGAAGAATATTATCTGAAACTAGAATTCCAGAGATCAGTGTGCATTCATGGGTTATCTAGGGTTTCTACTGATTGCGTTTTAAAGATTTACACAAGACGGTCTGACAACTTCGACGGTAGAGCGCATCAGATTTATAAGAGCAGTTGATTATTTCTTCTTGTCAGTGATAATGTGATAAAGTGAATATGATGAAGAGACTACAACGTTTTTCATTAGTGATACAATATGATAAACAGGGTACAGCTGTAAAGCAGTGATGGAGAATGACAGTGTAGAATAACTGTGTAATCAAGTGCTGGTATTAAAGTTGTAAAACAATATTTTTTTATGATGAAGGAAGGACAGACAGCACTTAAATCTCTACAGAGGGTCAAGTTATTAATTTGAGAGAAAAAGTTGTACATGAATCTTGAATGACAGTTCGCTGTAAAGCCAGACTCCCAAGTGATAAGTTGAAAGAAAGAGAAGCAGAATGAAGATGAGCTGGAGCCTGAACGGGTAGATATGAAGCATTATCATGTGCACAAAATGAAGAATCAAGTCCTGAAGAATGTTTATTTACACTAAATTGATAAAATATATAATTTTACCACGAGTTATTGTGTTGTAGATTTGATTTAAAAAGACTAAATTTATGAATTACTGTCTTAATGACATGCAGACCTAGTCCGATTCATGGGCATTCCTGAATGTCAAGTAGACTAGTCAGAATATCTTCAAAAAATAAATGCAAATGAATCAACTTTGTATTAATCAGATAAGTCACTAAAGGTCACCAAAAAAAAGAAGAAAAAAAAGAATACCCACCACCCCGTTAGTATTAAGCAAGGGGAAAATTTACAGACACATTAATTTCAATTTTGTCTATGTGACAACAACAACCTCTAATGGCTGAACAATCCCTCTGACACGTAAGTTACCACAGGGAAAACCGACTTCTGTTAGCAGAGCATTAATATTGCTGTCACTTTTTGATCCTGTCCCTGTAAAAAAGCATTCATGTCACATTAGATAGTTCATCTGCTCAAAAGGAAATGTGAACTGGGTGTAGACCATTATAACACAGGTTAGTGTTGGTCTTGTTGTTTCTCTTCAAAAGCTTTGCGTTTAAGCCCTTATTGCAATGGCAGTTTTCAGCTCTCCAAATGTTCCCAGTAGATTAGACTTATTGACTTGTAGACTTATAAGGCTTATTGGTGGCCAGTTTAAGGGGGGCATATTATAAAACATCCCTTTTTCTGTGACTGAGAAAATATATTTAATTGTCTGATATCAACACCAGCTCCAAAACTTATGGAAAAAAACCCAATCCAATCTTTTTTGGCCTCTGAAGTTTAAAAATATGACATTAAGTAAGGTGCTCAGATTCATGGGTAGAATCACAACTCCCAGCTCAGATTAATGTTGTCTCACTTCCTCGTCTTCATCTCCTCCCAAATTCAAGATCAAATAATGCTGCATTCACTGTATCACAGATTTGGGAAGCTCAAACTTGTTTTTTTTTTTTTAAACTTTTTGCTTGGCTATGAATGGGACTTTTAAACAGCAACCCAAAGTTCACTTATCTTAAGAAAGAAATGAACTAATAATGCTTTAGTGCATAGCTGTCAAACTCTGGCCCAGTGTAATAATATTTGGCCCATGAGGCAATATCACATAACTACTAGAGCTGGCCCCTCAGTATTATACGGCACATGTACTGCTAATACTCCCAGAATCCCAGAATCCCAGAATGCTCTGCTGGTGTTTTGGCGAGTCAATCAGGACATGACCCTCTCCTTTGTTGACTGTATTTATTACATCTCACTGATCATATCGTCTGACTGATGAACTCCTTCGCTTATTCCTGAGGACTTCCTCAGCTCAGAGCCTGAGCCCAGATATTAATGCTAGCATCCAAGAGGAAATGCAGGTATCTGGCTTGGACACATCAGAGTAGACCAGTGTGAAACAAACCGAGCTATAATTAATGTTTTCTTACTACTCCAAAACATAGGCTTGAATGGTTGCACATTTATTGAAAGATATTATTATTCTTATGGCCTTATGGCTGCGGCGCTGGACCCCCCACCACCCAGATAGGGGTGATCACCATGGCAACAACCCCCAGACAGGGCAGGCAAAGCCCCCAGC
>JBBBVU010000019.1:15531873-15568216 GCA_037177055.1 Atherinosoma microstoma
TAAAACAAAGATAAAATAAATGTAAGAACAGAATGTAAGAATGTAAGAACAGCAATGATAAAAATACATATAAAGGATTTTATATGATAATGAGCTAAAAACAGATGAATAAATAAAACAAAATTTAATAAAACAAAGTAAATGGAATAAAATAAAATAAATCAAGAACAAATAAAACTCAGTTAAATGCTTAGCTAAAAAGGTGGGTCTTGAGCCTGTTCTTAAAAACATGTACAGTCTCTGCGGCCCTGAGGTCCTCTGGCAGGCCGTTCCACAGGCGTGGGCCGTAAAATGAAAGGAGGCCTCACCATACATTTTAGTTCTGACCTTAGGAACAACCAAAAGGCCTGTCCCAGAGGACCTCAGAGTCCCTGCGGGTTCATAATTTAATAGCAAGTCAGTTAACTAAGAAGGCCCAAGACCATTAAGACATTTATAAACCATTAAAAGAACCTTAAAATCAATTCTGAAATTCACGGGGAGCCAATGCAGCGATTTTAAAACTGGTGTAATGTGTTCCCGCCCTCTGGTCCTAAAGAGTTACTGAGTATGATTTGGATCCAGTACATTGTATATTTGCAACCTAGTTGGAGGTTATAGGACAGATTGCAACTTAGATGTACCCTTTAGAAGAAAGGGGAACAGAATTAAGTTGCTTACTCCACAGCAATAAGTTGCCGGAAAAAGAAGGAAATTCATTGTTTTTGAGGGAACATATCATGTCTTTGTTAGATTTTGACCAAAGCATGCCTGCAGACATTTCTTAAATCCTCAACATCAGCTTGTGCAAAAAGAACATTATACTGTCAGAATTTTCAGAGCTGGTTTTCAAGGTTGTTCATTTTTTGATGTCCTTTTTAAGCCCTTGTGTACAAATTGATGCACTGTATTCACAAAAAGAAATACATTTTTTTGTGAAAGTTTTGGAAACACTGATATAATCTCACAAGCATTTTTTGGTTGAATACATTTAAAATTGTCCTTACACATTTGGTCTAAACTTGGGTCCAACTTGATAATGTAACAAGCCCTGCAGATACTCCAGGGCTCCAGAGCTGCATAGAATCATTCTTTCCCATGCAGCCTGTTTGTAGGGCATTTCGAGATTTTCTAAATAATACTACCGTTACAATATTTTAACAAAGTTTTAACTTTTTAAGTCACTAGTAGTTTAATGTATTCTTTTTGTTGCCTGGAAATGCTCCTTGTACTACATCCATGGAGCCACATTTGGCTCACTGTGCAGTCTGCAGTATTGGGTGAAATCACTAATCCAGATTGCTCCAGGCCAGTGTGAAGCATCTTGTGAAACTTCTTGATTACACTGCAACTACTGGAACTGGGATTTGAAGAGCTTTATTGATTACCTTGTAGCCTTCGGAATTGTTAAATCTCTTGATTATAGCTTTCTAATGCTCCCAGATGGCCCTTTTGTCAAAAGGATGTCAGTAATTGTGCTTAAGGTACATTATCTGTGTTTTTATTTCACTATATGACAGATTTTTAAGGTTCCTTTAAATCTTTCTGTGAAAATTCTTTAATCAGGCTAAAATGGTTATTTCATATTTACCTTTAATATATTCTGAATTTATAGTCAGGTTCACAATAAGTCAGACTAGAACTTTAATGGAATGAATGTAATGAAAAATACTTCATCAATCAAAAAGAGAAATTGCAAATCATTGTGGTTATTAAAAGCATTTCTCTATTCTCTCTATATCTGCTGTATCCTTTTCAGGGTTGAGGGGCTTAAGACCATGCCAGCTGTGCCCAGGCACACCAGGGACAATTTTCAAATCCATCACAGGTCTAACACAAACAGCCTACCGTGGAGGCTTACACTTATACCTATTATCAATTTAGATTTGCCAATTAACTGAACATGAATATCTTTGGACTGTCACAGGGAGACCATGCAAACTCTGTGCCGAAAGGTCTCAGCCAAGATTTAACTGTTAACCCCCTTGCTGTGAGGCAACAGTGCTAAGTATCCACATCCTCTGCTACACAACTCCATGTTTGTTCACTGATTAGTAAAAAGGCAAACATGAACAGATTTATCAGGCACTCATTGTTGGAATGGTATCAGCTGCAGAGACGCAGCCATATGAACAGTAACAAATGAGTGCAAAGCAATTCATTAGTTTTGATCATAAGTGACCCCATGTAAGCTTTCATTTGTGATCATTGCTGAGGCTGGGCATGTCTCACAGCAGGTCCATGACATCATGTATGTGCTGCTTTGCCTCATTTGCAATCTTTTATTTTCATTTCCATCAATTAAAATGCCCAAACCCTTTTAACATCAATAAATGGAAGTAATTCCTCTTTGCCTCTCTGTGATTGTATTGACTTCCATTAAACTAGGCATGGAAATAAGCTTCATTAATGTTGAGGCACGCATACACAAGACACATGCACAGAAAGCACTCTTATGTTCTTGTTCCTAGCACAGACAAAGTGAAACAGACACGCAGAAATGTGAATGTGTGCATACACACAGACCACCTTACTAAAACTTTCCCTGACTGCATAAGACATTAATCATATGTGTGTGAAAACCCATTATATGGCAGCCAATCGTCATTGCTCTTACTGAGACAGAGCTCCATACACAGTATAAAAAGCATCAATCATACATGGAGCACTTATTCATGTGTGAATTTTTTAATATACATTTAATTTGCCTTAATGGGCCAATGTATAATGTATGCTCCATGTTCTGGTATCTTGGCCAGCACGAAGGCACACATACTTCACAGTCATCTTCATTTTAAACTTTGTTAATTTGGCCATTCAATATAAAAAAGGATGACTCATACAGGGATAACAAAGTAAGACAAAAGAACTATGGCTCCATCCAAGTGACAGAAAGATCCATCTTAAGTAATTGTGTTTATCACACTGGTACATGATAGACCCCTATACACACAAACAGATGTGATGTCATGGGTCATTAAATCGTAGTTTGTTTGTGTGAAATGAATCTCTGTGATGAGGGGACATTAGTGAGAGTGGCACCAGGTTGTTGATGAAGGGACCATAATCAGTGTGACACCAGGGAGGAGGAAGGGCAGGTGTTCTGTCATGTTCGGCACTCTTGACAGAACCAGGTCACTTCCTGTGTGTTGAATAAATGGAAGAATGGACTGGTAGAGGCAGAAATGAGTGAAAAATTCAAGAGAAAAAGGGGAAAGTCGCATCTGTAGTATTCTAGGGAATATTCCTTTGCAGTCTTAAATCCAGTGCTGTCTCACTAATGTATTGCTCCATTCTATTATAACCTTTAGAAGGAAAAACGAACAGTCAATGGACTTTTTATCTTTTCTTCAATTTTATATAAACCATTATTGTTGCAATGAGTGCCTTGCACTAAAGATCCGTGTTTGCTTATATACTGTCCAAAGGATATTACTTTCCATAAAACGTCTCTGATATTCCACTGCAGATACTGACATGACTTCATCTCCCTCCTGGTTTTATTTAGTTTTTCTTCAGAGAAAAAAGAACAAAGAGAGGAGGAAAAACCCAAACATAACCACTTATTTGAAAAATACATACAGCTATGAGTTTCTGGAAAGGTAATATATTTGCAAGGTTAGAATCAAATTGAGGTTGTTGTTACACCTTTATCAGCTGATTTATTTTGGACATAGACAGGAAAACACAAACGGCTGTCTTTCACTGTAGGTAGTGAGATTTATGTTTAGCTCAAAATCAGAGATAAGAAAAAACATTTAAAGAAGAAGATTTCTTGGCACCTGGTAAATTTTAAGATACATTTGAAAATGACAAAAAAAAGCTTCAGCACATCACAGGCCGACCATGTATCATTATCTCATTTGATGAGAATCATGTGCAGCAGATGCCTCAAACATACAGTGGACATTTATTTTGTTAGGTATGACAGAGGCTTATCTTGATGAGTTAATATTAGCCTGTATGATCTTCACATTGGCTTGACACAAAAAGAAAAAGAGTGCAGGTACCAAATAATCCTCCATGATGCAAAGTTGAGTTTTTGCTCATATGATTTTGTGTGAAAGTCGACTAAGATTGAACACAAGCTTGGAGAGTTTCATTTCAGCGTGTGTATGTGTTGCATTACGATTTGATCCAATTAATCCATGCAGACCTGACATAAACACAATACATGCAGCAGCAGGAAGGTTCTGGACAAAGTGAAACATTGCAGACCATGAGTTTTATGGAAAGACAAGCGGTCGATAGCACAGCGCTGCAGGATGTGTGAGTGTCTTCCAGCTGACCCAAAGTCCCACTGAGAGCAGTGTGCCAACACTGATTACAAGAGGAAGAGAGAAGAAACAAGAAGAACTGAACTGCCTTTCAGTCAGTGTGTGTCTCTGTTCATCAGATCTGTCTGACATCTGATGTTGTATCTGATGTACCTGAGAAACAAGTGCAACTACAGGGACCTGAGTGAACAGCAGATGATGAAGAGATGAGAGTTCAAATGGAAAGTCTCTGAACAGACATGATGTTCTCATACAGTAATATACACACAAATGTACACAAGACAAAGCATGAATTTTTTCTATATGACTTTTCCTGTTTGTATGAGCAGTGTGCTATTTTTACCTCATATTAATATTTTTCTCTTGTTCTCAGTTACAAAACATCTGCAGCCAACAGTTAAAAAGCTTGGCTAAAATTGTCTTAATTGTAAAATCAGTGACACATTTATAATTCTTCAAGACAACATGAACAGATTATTCCATTAAAACAAAGTATTAACCCATACATGATACCTTTCCATCATATATTATGGCCCACTACAACTGTGTGGTGATGCATGTCCTCACAAACATATTCTTCTTTGTTTCCATTTATCTTCTTTCTGCTGTATTTCATACATTTTAAGCCTGCAGTTTTTGGACAGTAGGCTATAGATCAGTTTAAACAGCTACACAGACATTTGGAGACAAAATGGAAACTTTTAAATTCAGTAACGTAGTTAAGTACACCAACAACTTCACTCATATCATCAGTGTGACAGTTGCTAAAATATTCTTGAGTTCTTGGGATACACAGCTTTGCTTCAGTACTGTCTTTAACTTTCTGAACACACAGACTTGTGGAGAAGGGTGGAGGCCAAGATTAAATGCTGTGCTTGCAGACATTAACTGCTTAGCCTTTAATTTCCACTGGGATTCTGGATGAAGAAACAGTCAAGTGAGAAGAGTGAAAATAATTAAGTTATTAATTTGTGAAGTATTGAATTCTGATGTTTGTGTAACTAACCATTACGTGATTTGTCAAAGAACGATCCAGAGGCCTGAACTAAGTTACAAGAAATGCTTCTTTTTTTGCTTAATGGTAACAGAATAAGCTACGCAATGATCTCTGGAAATTGTTTGCAGTTACAATAATCATTAAACTAGTTCAAATTATACATTGGGTTGCAAGTTTTAAAGATGCTTAGATGGGCATGATCAATAGTCATGTGACACAAATAGTAGTTTAAAATGGTCGATGTCGACAGTAGCTCAAAGTAAGTTAAATAAGTCTTGACATTTTTCTCACCAGTCCCACAAACCTTTTAGACAGAGGCTTGATTGTGGGTATATTATGATTATTTCGAGAAATATAGAGAGGAAAAGCTGCAGGGCACAAAGCCCAACACTTTAGAAATGTTTTTACAAATGATGCCACTGACTTTCAGATCCAAGGATGTTCAACATATTCACAGCTATTTTATTGACTCTTAATTGAATTTAGGATTTCCCCAAATTGGCTTTAG
This sequence comes from Atherinosoma microstoma, assembly GCA_037177055.1. Lineage (NCBI taxonomy): Eukaryota > Metazoa > Chordata > Actinopteri > Atheriniformes > Atherinidae > Atherinosoma > Atherinosoma microstoma. The sequence goes on from JBBBVU010000019.1 coordinate 15,537,635, forward strand.
GTTTATACTCTTATAGAAAATAGTAATGAATAAATAAATGAATAAAAGAAAAAAAAACACTATTAAAAAAACTATTAATGGACAAACTATTTTAAAAAACCTGCCGTAGTGCCATTAACTGCTCACTATAATATCAAATAGAACAGGATTGTCTTTTGTTCCCTCTGACTGTTAAGAGCTGCACACAAAGTAAAATGGTGCATTCTAATAAGAGACTGGAGGTGCTCTCTTCATTCAACCTCTGATGAGCACTTGACAAAGGTTACGCAGTCATATCTGTAGAACCTGCTGAGAATTAGTTTGCAAATGAAACCACTCCTCTCTGCAGATGACTTGGAGAAGGTCATTAACACACATATTGCTTCATAATTAGGCCACTGTAACTGCAGTTTCTCTGCTCATTCAAAGGTCGCTGTTACACCTGCAGCTAATCCATAAATACTCACACTAGTTTCCACCATCCTGCCCACCCTCCTCTAATGTTCATTCTAAGATCTAACTGATAACGCTGAAGCACAGCAGGATTTCACACTGGGTCAAAAATCTAATCCCTTTACTCCTTTTGAACTAAAGTACAGCATAGTATCCTCCTTCAGAACCCCTGCTGTGTTCTACATCTTACAATATAATAGTGGATCCTTAATGAGTTAAGTCCGGTCTGAAGTTCTCAAATACATTTTAATGCTGGCCTCTAAGTTTGTTTTCTTATAAATCTCTACTGTAAAATAACTCAATAAATAAGAAACCATTCTTTAATCAAAACAAACACTAGACTAAAAGTATTTCTTGTTGTTTATCTAACCCTGTAAAAATGCTGTTTGTTATCAGTTCATGTGCAGTCATTTTCTTAATTGATCAATTTGGCATCAGTGGTGGAAATTGCTTTCCTGGAGCCAACAGTGATTTCTTCACATGTATTCTTATTTCCTCGACCACAGTTTACATAAAAAGGTTATAATGGGAATGCTGGAAACAGAAAACATTTCCAATTTTGCTTAAAAAAAAGAATAAGAAAAAAAAAGGAAAGACCCATCAATCTTTCTACAAACACCTGCCAATTCACTTTCTATAGGTTGAATAAACATTCTTAATTGAATTTCCAAAATTTTGTAGCTCACGTACACAAACATAAAATTGACTCAAAGACGTTTGTGCCAAAAATCATACTCAAAAATGCTTTTTTCCCCCAGTTTTGATCCAGATAAATCTTTATTCTTTACTTGTATAGATGCTGCCTATCACTCCACAGCAGAACATTCATGTATCAGTGACACAATACTCACTGTCTCCTTGACAACGGAGTGGTCCAACCGTGAGCTTGGCCTCAGAGCCCGGTCTGTTTGTATCACCAATGGCAACCTGGCTGACAGGCAGGTGTTCTTTATATATTAACAGACCAGAATCTTCTCTCCTGTATGATAAAGAGTAGAAAAGAAGGTCTACATTACAGGCTGTTAGCTCTTGTCATCATCCTCTGCAAGTGTGTAAATTATCCCTCTGCTGCTGTGAGAAAAAATTCTTATACATGTACATTTTTCAATCATATTCAATCTAACTTCAATTCATTTGATTTTTGAAATACAGGGATTTAAACAGTTGAAATGCTGTAAATCTGGTTGGTTTGTGGCATTAGATGTGGTGCCAATTAATGTGTCACTTTAAATAAACATACAGCTAATTGAAAACAGTGTTTCAGATCCTGACTGGTTATAAATGCATCAATACGTAAATACAGTCTGTACCATATGTATTTAGAGAGTTTCACATTTTTATGTTCCTCTGGCTCAGTGCTCGAAAGGAAAAGAAAACCACAACAAAAAACAATATCAACTCAGATAAATGAGCTTTTATTAATAATAAAAAAAAAGCATTTGACATTGGATTTAGCTCATTAGGATTAAGATGATGATTTAGCCAGTTGAGATTATTCCATCTGATCAAGCTAAAAAATGTCTGCTATTTTGGCCTTACATTTTTGTGTTTTTGTCCTGTAGAGTCATATCATGCTGTCAAATAAATTTGATGCCTTTGGTTGAATCTGTGGACACAGTATACTGTTGTACATCCCTAAATTGATCCTTTTGCTTCGGTCAGCAGTGAAATTGCCAGTGAAATGTCAGTGTGGCAGTTCAACTTAAGCCATGCAAGCCTAAATGATGACAGAAACAGCCATATATCTTAAAAATGAGGTCCCACCTGTTGTTTATGTTATTTTATTCACTCTTAACATCATTTTGATATAGGTTCATTTTTTTTAGCATCAGTGTCAACTCAGATTTCTTTCAGAATGTTTTTGTAAAGTGCATTCAATCTTCCTGCTGTTTGGATCTTGTAGTGAATCCTCTGAGGTTATGGTAAAGCCCCTTCTTAATATCTGTGGAAGAAACATGTGTGGCTACATGCTGAACAACATGCTTGACTTGCTGCTCAATAAAAAAAGTGCTTTTCCCTATCTCTGGAAATGGTGTTCAGGTCATCCATGGGCCAATTGCTCTATTACAGAATGATAGGACTGTCATGAAAAACAATACATTCGTAAAATCATAAAAAATTGACCGATGAAATACTTTATAAAGAGGAATTATTGAAAGAATGATTGTGGAAAAGAGAAAATAAGGAAATGTAAAGGAAATACATTATCATTTTACATCATTTAGCACCTTTTTATTATTTTATTTTCCACATTGCTTTTGCATTTTGAATTTATTTCTTGCTTTTATTATTGCTTTCATAATTTTTCAGTAATTTTTTACTTGGAACAATTTTGGCATTGCTTTTTTCCCCCTCCTTTTTTCTGTATTATTTTTGCTTTTTCACAGTTGTGTCTGCCATTTTTCCATTGGTTTTGATTCAGTTTTTTCTAACTGCCTCTATCCCTTTTTTTTTTAGCCCGTATAAGTTTTCTGTTGCCTTTGCTATTTCCAAACCCTGTGTGCTACCCTGAAAAAATAAATCTCAGTTGGAGCTCCTGGGCTAAAACTTATAACATAAATTTTATAATGGTTTTAATGGTTCATAAATTATGTCTTGCTCTGGCAAGAAATTGGTAGCATGGACAACAAGATGCAAGAAGAAAGTAGTAACAAAATCTGACACTGGTAGTGGCTTTTGGGAACAGGATTGGCATCGCCTTTGTGTGCAGCCTTGATTTAGCAGGAACTTCCAGTTTTGTAAAGAATTCCAGATCCTTGTCAAAGGAAGGACATACTCATGTATATCAGTAGTCAATAGTTATCCTAGGTATGGCAATCAGCTATAGGCATAATCTAGTGGTTAGCTTTACTGACTTGGTAATATAAAAATTGTAGGTTATTACCCAGGAGCTTGCAACCATTCACAATTGAGAATGATAAAAAAAATAATATGCAAATGTTTACATTTTCTCTTCATTTTCTTATTCTTTTATGAAGTTATTTGTTGTGTTTATAGCACAAAATACAGAGTACATATGCAAAAAATATTAAAAACAACAAAAACAATTTCTAAAAGAATGCAAGCTCATGTATTGATTGTGACTGTATTAATAACACTAATTATTAGGGCTGAAGAACTGAGAAGGAAATGAAAATACCATCACTATATATTGTCTATCAGGTACTGTATTTTCTAGTTCTTATTTAGTTTAGTTCTTTTAACAGTACTTCAGATATTAAATATTGAAATTACAGCTTCTGAAACTTTCATAAATGTTTGTAGAATGGCATTATACATTTCTTACATAACCTAAACAGTCAAGAAGTTACAATTAAAGAAACAAAGAAACAAAAAAACACTTTACCAAACAATTAATCTTTAGAACATATGACATTAAAAGAAAATAAAGATGCAAAAGATGGTTAAAAATTATTTATGCCAGAGAAATGATGATGATTTACTTTGTAAAAAGCTCCTTCAAAATATTTTAGCACTAAGTCCTACTTCAACATCTGGTCCAACACCCACTCAAGTAGACAAATGGGTGTGCAAATCTTTCTTCAGGCAATGACAAACACACCTGCATACATACCATCAGAGAGGCAGCTTTTTGAACTAAGCACTGATAAATAAGGCAGATGGTACCTCTTTTATTAGCTCAGAGAAGGAAGCATCCAAGATTTCCAATAAAAAGAATGTGGAATTTTGATTAGTCTGACCAAAGAGCAAATTTCATATTGCCTCAGTCCATTTTAAATGAGCTTTATCCCAGAAACACCACCAGTAGCTGGATCAGGTTCATATATGAATTCTTCTCTGAATAAAAGCTCTTAAACTTGTATTTGTTGGCAGTATGACAAGCTGTATTCAAAGCAATGATTTGGGGAAGTGTTCCTGAGGCTGTGCAGGGATTTCCACGACACAATCATGGTTGTTGTTAAGGAAGTGCAGAATGAGGCATTTGATTTAAATTTTACATTGAAAACATTGAGAAACATCTGAAATTTCTTCACATTTTGTAAAAGGATGTTTTTGTAGATAGCTGATCATCCCCCCCATCATTGCTTCTGAGAGACTCTACCTTTCTATAGTGCTCTTTTTATAATCAATCATAAAAGTGTCCTGTTACCATATTATGTAGTTGGCTGCAAAGGGTTCCTCCTTGCTGTTTATTTTTTGTACAACTTGCTTTCAGTCTTTTGTTAACCTGTAATCTGGTTTTCCTTTATATATGATGTTCCTGTGGCCTCCCTCTTTTACAAGAGGAAATACCATGAAGCTGCCTTTAACAATTTAGAAAAGTCGATCAGCTTTTGGTGCTCAAGGCTAACACTTAGACTGTGTGAACACATTTGCTGAAGCTTAACTGGAATCATCTTTTAACAAACCAGTTGGAGCTGGAGCCCTAGCTCGAGTACAGATGGTTAGGTAGCTACTTGTTCCCCATGGTTACCGTCTTCTGTCCCAGAGCTATCTTGAGGCTTTCTCCGCTGCTTCAGAGTGTACTTGTCTTCCTTACTCCTTCAGTGCCAAACACACCATAGGCTCTGGCCAGGGACTGGGCAGTAAAAACCACAACATTCAACCCCTACTGGGAGATCCCTCACTCTCTGTTTGGCTTAATGGCACCTGCTGTCCAGCCTTTTGTACTTGTCAAGATTCCTAGTGAAAGGCCTTTTCAAGCCAATCTTCACAAGGTATTTCCTTTTGTGGCATCCGACTGAATGATGATATCAAGTTTCAAGGCTGCATGGAACTTATATTATTGCTCAGGATCATAGATTCAGAAATTTTGGGTAATTTTCCAAAGTCATTAACATTCTCCAATAAAAATAACAATTTGATGAAACCACAAATTGATATTCTGGTGATAACAAGGAGCAAGTAGGCATAAGCTGACAAAGACTTACACAAGACATACTGATATGAAACACATCAGGAGAAACTCCTTTAGAATTACAACCAAGAGTAAAACATTTGGTCAGGGAAAAACTAAACAAAAGATGATGCATAATCAAAATAAATTTAATTTTTGCTCAATAGTTACTATTTTTTACTAAATACTGTTTACTCTTTGAGGTGTCTCTAATGAAAAGTCATAGTTAAAGGTTTGAGCTGACAACGTACAACGCACAAACAAAATACATTACTAAGATCCTGCAAAGATAATTCAGGGCTCATTAAATCCATAATATGTCCAAGCAATTTCCTTTTTTTTTTTTAAAAGTGCAACATAACAGTATAAGGTGCATTCTCGACAATGTCTAGGTGCTGTTCCTTAAATTTGTTCCGTCTTTTTACTTTCTTTCAGTTTAATGTATTTAACAAACTAAAAGCAATTTTTACAGACAATTCTGAAAACTAATTAAAATCAGTGTAAAACTAAAACCGAGAGGCTTCAGTTTATTTGCTCGCATACCTGATGAACTTTAATGAGATAGTCTCACTTACCATTGTTTAGCATCTGCATCACAGTTGCAGTTGTATTTGGAGTCAGTGCAGTTTCTGTCGATGCCACAGGCACATTTCTGGATGCCAGGGCTGGAGCCTCCCCAGTAGAAATGCTTCTCACTGCTTCGGCCCACCCACCACGTGTAGGGGGTCCCATCTGGGAACCAAACACAGACATACACAAACAAATGTGTAAACCCCCATCATAAAAGAGAACAACTCCATTCAATCCTCAATGTCCCCAATGAGTTTTGGCTGGCTACCACAAGGCTCATTGTGTCCCTCACAGAAAAAGACAAGGCATGCAAAAACAGACTTGTTTTGTTAAAAGAAGTCTGCTAAAGCTCAACCCTCTTACAGACCCGCAAAATCTGTGGTACATGGAACCAAACCTTTGCTGTTCCAAAGCCAAGATATATCTTTGTCAGCTGCTTGGAAGGAGATTATGGAGATTAACCAGATCAACTAAAAATCGGTGACTGCAATTGCCAAAAACCATTGCCAGTGCAGCATTTAGTTAGCTTTTCCCCCCAGACAGAAGAATAAAAAAGTGAGCTTCAACATAGACAAGACAATTAAAGTATTAATGGAAAAACATTAATACACAAATTCTCTCTTTTTATATTTAATAAAGAAAGTTTCTGTTTGTGAATGCTGCCATTGCTTTACAAATTCTGCTCGAAGGTCTGACTACAAATTCCTCAACTGACTTTAACAACAGCTCAGAAGCTGGTCAAAAATGGGTTAAATACAAAATCAAGTACGTGTACCTATTCACACACAAATCTCTGTGTGTGCATGTTGTTTTGTGTGTGTGGGTTCTTGTGTGCATGTGTATTAATGAGTGGATAAAGGTGAAAGATCACTGTTTTTCAATAAGAAATGCAATATTGTTTCCTTCACCTTAGATAATGCATTCTGGCATAGGACAGTAACTAGGAAGAGAGATAAGTGTATATATATTGGTGGCTGGTAATAAATCACACCAAGCTGAAACAATATTACTTTTCTTACTCTATTTCTGGAAAAAAAAGCCTCTTTGTCAATATCACTTTGTCAAATTCCATCAGAGCCAATAAAATCTCTTGAGCCACATTTTTACAGAAGGGGGTTGAAGCCAACTTTTGTTGTAGGAAAATTGCATTGAGAGTTTTTGATATACTGTATTATTACACTGTGTGAAGCTAAACTCCAGGATGAAGCTACACATGTGCCCGTGTGTGTTTATACTGTTTATTGTGGGTATAAGATTGTTTGTGATTGGCCTTGGTGACCAATAGGTTTATTGCCCTCAGTAATAGAATTAGTGTCATCTCTGTTTTCCAAGTTACTATTGAAACAAACCATTGTTCATGGGATTAGTGGTACTGCCCCAAGACTTCACAATGCTTTCCCTTTATGAGTATAAATATGTGATCTTGCAGTTTCATAGAAGCAAGAATGAAGTTTGAGTTTAAGTTACAATCTCAGCTTCACTTACATCATGTATACCATGTATTTAAAGAAACTCAGCACATCTTTCAACCAGATCAATCTTTTTTTCTCTTACAGATGCTGCAGGTGGTTTTTCTGTTTCCTTACAGGTGTAGCAGCTGGTTGTCTCTTTTTTCTTGTTCAGACTTAACAGTTGATGCTGTTGTTTTCTATCTGATGTATCCTTCTCTCCTTTTTTTCTCTTAACACCTTCTCTTCTGTTTACTGTTTCCTTTCATTTGCCCCCATTTTGAAAAGAGTACTTAATTATTAAGAGGGGCCTTATACCCATAAAGCTCCTCTTGGCAAAGCAAATTTGTTTGGCACAACACAGCAGCCAGACCATCACTCTGATTGCTATTATGCTGGACACGACAAGTAAAAAAAAAGTATGATCTCTAAGTGAAGATAACATTTAATACGTGGTTTAGAAATGGGATTTTTGCTTCTCCGTCCCTCTTTTGCTTCCTCTGTCGGTTACTGTTTGAACAAAGGTGAAACTGAGCACCTCCCCACACACATGCGAGAGAGAGCGCTAATTCGTGGTTGGAATTTACTCAAGCTGATGACATAGTGCTTGTTCCACAGGTGAAACAACATTTGACAGCAAGGCAGAGATTAGGAGTTTGCAATCAACAACCTGTTGGAGTGGCAGAATATGAATTTACAGTGATTAGACCATGCCTTCAGTATGTCACTTCCCACCATAAATCCTGTTAGAAATTTACACCAACATGATGCCACAGCACTGTTCAGTAATGGGCAGATGTCACAGGTGGATTAGCTCCTGGCCTAGGAACATCAACAGTGGTTGTTCAACAAAAGGAGCCATGCTGTTTTCTACAGGAAACAAATTATCTACCAAGGTGGCAAGGTCCCTTTGTGGTCACATGATGAGTGGAAGTGTTGAGTATGAGGTTATGCACTTTAACAGTGCTGAGCCCTCATAAATACAGATACAGTTGAAGTTGCCGATTCCACTCCAGTCACGCCTGCTCAGAGACCAGATCCAAAGAGTTTTGCAGATGTGTTCTTTCTCGTGTCTACAACTGGAGATGGTAGAAACCCAAGATTCCCATTTCTTGAAGTATCCCCTTGTTCTTGTTGTCAAAAAGGATGGATTTCTACTTTTCTGTGCAGATATACGGAGGCAAATGGAGTGTAATGACCCAGTAGTCTGGGCTGATGAGCCCTGGGGCAGGTTGGGGACTGCTCTTCTTTTTACACACTGGATTTGACCAAGAGTTCTAGTAAGATTCTCTTCTTCAGAATCAAAGAAAAAAAAAAAGCTGCTGCACGTTGTACAGTGTGTACTTATTTGTGATACAACTTAAAGTTGTGTGGAATAAAGCCAGAGTACCAAATGGGATGTGGGGAGATGTGGAAATTGTTGACCAGAACAAAAGAGGTGAAAACGTTCTTGGGGCACTACTTATTTAGCCCCTCACCAACTTGACCTTGAAGGTTTTCAGATCTGGTCCAGTGAAATGAGCAGTCAAACCCTCTGCTCCACACCTCTAGCTTCTCCAACCCTTTTGTCTTGCTGACTGATATGTCAAACAGAAGTCAAGAAATTTTTGACCTCTGAGTTTTCAACTGTCCTCTTCATGCACCAGTTGGAAAAACATGCAGCCCTTCACATCACTGTCAAGAGAAATTGGCTATTTCAGTGGTTGGGGGCAAAGCCAGGTGCAACTGAGTCTCATATTTCTTAGAATATACTAATCTTTTAGTAGTCTGCGGAGGGCATAGACTGACACAGACCAGCCACATAAACAGTCACCGCCAGCAGACTAACCTTCTATTAGAATTTTTAAATTCCGTGTGTGTTTACATGCCTCCCACAACCAGGGAGAAACTCAAAGCAGGCTGTGTGTAGTAGTGTTGGTCATTTGTGCAATGCTGGCAAATAAACCTGTGTAGAAATGCCAAGCGTCTGTGCAGGGAAGAAACCCATGGAACAAGGAACTTTGTTACAAATGTTTAATTCACACATGGCCTCATTTAGAAAACACCCGTATATTATCGTAGGGGAGCTGCGTAAGGGTAAGGTCTGCAAAGTGCCCAATCTGAACATATGTGGTTTCACATGCAGCGCCTCTGAGCAACTCCTACAACATTTCAGGGATGTGGTGCATGTGTGAAAACATCTATGCGGAAAAAGACAAGAGTCACCTTGTTTACGCCTGAGAGAGACAAACACCCAAGTGATCAAAAAACCTGCAGTGTGCAAAAAACCCCCCACAAATCTCATAAGTCCAAAGTCACACTTTCACTCTCTGCTTTGCTTTTCACCTCCACTGTCATATCAACACTCTTCACACATGTGGGGATGACGTTACGCAAATATTAAAATGCACATATGTGAACTTGACCATTTTCATAACTTGGTTTTCTGAGACACAATGAGAAGGAGACAGTAAGACAGGATAGGAGATGGAAGGAGAGGAACTGCAGGAGTAACAACAGGGCATCAGGTGGAATGGGGGCTATGTATTGTGCCAGTTTAGGTCTCCTGTGCTATGTGGTTTGCGCTGCCAAAACAAACAACTCAGGATGGAGAAAGGAGAGGGTGAGGGTGGAGGGAGAGATGAGAGTTTGACAGCATGGATGGATGAAGATGTGAGGGAGGAGAGATAGAATCACACTGGCACTGAGTTCAAATGGAGATCCGCAGAGAAGGGGCACTGCCAAGATGAGGCTGAGTGGGTTGCTCTTGTGTGTGTGTGTGAATCCTTCTGTTTATGGGAAGAAAAGAATGTGTTTGCATTAACAAAGATGTGGATTTAAAAGGCAGGAGTGCAACAATTATCACGAGTCCCACTGGAGTATGATGAGTATTTAGAGTGGTAGAGTGTGTGTGAATCTGCCTGTGAAACTGCAGGTTAAACTTACATCAGAGAAAAAACTACCTGCCCTTTGGTCATTTGACATGTTGTATATTCCTTTTCTCAGGTCTGGTCTATTACTTTGAATATGAAAATAAAGTTGAAAGATGTTGGACAAAATATAAGTAATAGAATCAATTTAGAAAGAAACAGAAATGATCTTTTAAACCACATGACTGATAGTCAAAGCTAAGATATTGTATCATCTTTGTAATCCCAACTCTCTGCATCCATCCACATCTTATTTTCTCTCTTTCACTGGCAAATCCCCCAACAAACATGCATAATGTTCGCAGGAGAGGAGAAAGCAACCATGACAGATTGATAAGGCCCAGGGTTCTGCTCCTCCTTTGTCCTCAGAGACAGCCACACAGCGGCACTTCTTGTGATCCATTTGTTATTCAAACAATATACAAAACAGAAACAAACTTACACCCCCAACAAACTCACCTATTCATCTTCTCTCTTATCCAGAGAGGTTAATGCTTACATCTTCATCATGTCTGTGATGCTTTGTTGAGACTCATACTTCCCCATGAAAAGACAGATAGAGTAACAGAATGAAGGACTAAGACAGAGGAAGAGATGCAGCAGCAGAAAGATAGGTAGCTAAGAGATAATCACAATAAGAAAAGCAGCAATGAAAAAAAAGAAAACATAGAGCAGGAGAGTGTGAGTAAAAAATGAAGCCCAGAAAACTCATATTTATGTCTTGCCTGATATCACACAGAACTGCCAAGTTATCACACACAGTTTCCATCTTCGTTCTGACTCGACTCTAACAAGTTTCCGTGGACCGGGGATTCAGCTTCCTCAAACCAAATACCCGTGAGTGATAGACAGTTTGATAATAGCCTAAGGTTTCACCTATGGTGCTGACTTACTGATGGTTTGCCTCCTAACCTTAAATAATTTGGTCAGGTCATTAGTAAGCTCACTATTATTTATCTTGGGAGAATTCCCCAAAATTCACAGTTTTCAACAAGGGGAACCAAAGAGTGTGTTCCAGTTACAGGAACACAGCCTACCTGGGAATGTGGGAATGTTCCGGGGTATTGAAAAGGAGGCTCTGGCTGATTGTTGAACCTCTGATTCAGGAGGAGCAGTGTGATTTTGTAGTGCAAGTGCAGAACAGATCTTTACTCTTGCAGAAGACATGGGAGTTTGACCGTCTAGTCTGCATGTCTTTTGTGGATCCGGTAAAGGCTTATGACCGTGTTCCTAAGGGATTCTCTGGATACTGCTGCAGCGTGGAATACTAGGGCTGCTGTTGTTGGGTATCAAGTCCCTGTCAGAGATTGGGCAAGACTTTTTCGCTGTCTCTCAATTCAACTGACAGGGTCATTAAAATCCTGTCAATTTGTTTTTACTGGTCACTTTTATTTTCTAAAATGATAATAATGACATATTAAATAGCATTTAAGTGCAGAATACATGTAGCATAACTTATTCTCTGCAGTGACACAAACCACTGACTGTGGCCCCCAGTAGCTAGATATGAATAATGTAATTAAATGATTGCACTTAAAATATGAACAGTTCACCTGCTGTGGCCTGAGCGCACAGTCTCACACCTTTCTCCTGGCTCGCATGGACTTGAACTGCATGCCCACTTGTACCTAATTAAATGTCTCAAGTGGTTTATCTGCAGAGGTTATTTTCATGAGGTTTTGGACTTTTGCCTTGGAGAGATGACTTTTCATGGCTATTCTGATGTTCTGGAGGCTGAATCCTCTGCTGCCACACTGGAGACTGGAATTATAAGCACCACTTTAACCAAAGTTTTGAAATATGGGAACACTTCGCTTCTGAAGTGATCAGAAGTCGGCAAGACTCTCTGAAGGAGGGGTTTCCTGATCATGCAAGCACTTGCTTTAGTGGGAGGAAATCCCGCAGCATGCACTCCTTCTGCACGAGTGGTTCAGCCACACCGGTCTGTGACCTGTGGTGGTCACAGATGCACTCCAAGACAATAGCTCATTATTATGCTCACTCGCTACCAAGTGGTCAGGGATGTGAATTACAATCTTTCAAAATGACAGATGGCCTTCAGATTTTTCCGTCACTGTTTTGAAAAACGGTCAGCGACGGAAAATATTTGGTTAACACGACCCCTGCTCCCTGTTTAACTAAAGTAAGATATTTGGTACAACATAACGAAATATTCCAAGTTGGAAATTTTCCACAAGAATTATGGGAATTTTTGGGAATTAACTGGAATTTAGGGATAATTTCAATAAACTGCATCATATCTAAACATAAATGTCAAGATTTAGTTTTGTCATTAGGAAACATTCATGCAAAATAAAACAATTAAAAAGACATGACATTTCCACATATTTATTTCAGAGTAGAACTTTAAAACTTGAATTCTTGCACTGAACAACAAGTTCTTTCATTGAACAACAGAAATATGAATGTTGAGTTAAATATTACCCACACCTCAGTACTCCAGGTTTGGAGGAACTCAGAGTGGATGTAGGGGGTGTGGCCTCAATAGCCCTGCAGTGTGCTGTGATTGAATAGCATAGATATTCAGGTTTGCTTGCATTAAATCTGGTTGTTTTAGCCAAGACATATAATTATTTAATACCTTAATGTGTGGGTCGCAGGTTATATATCAACGGATCGTTCTGTTTGGCCCGTGGCTCACTGGCACATTTTCACTTTGACCCTATAAGGCAAAAAGTTCGGGCACCCCTTCTTTAAAGCCATGTGCCAATGTTGTAATCACAGACACGTCGGCAATAGTAGCACAGAGTGCTTGTTTCCATAACACTCATATGATCTGTTACAAGTTACTGCGCCTGACACAACAAATACCCAGACCACACTTTGTTTATGTCAAACGACGACTCCCCTGATAGTCGGCCTGTTAACTGAAAGGTCAGTGGATCCAAAATGGCAATCGACATGCTCAGTCGCTCATATTCCCTGTGTGACATGATGGCTTTTAAAAAAGGCAGAGAGTTGAAAACCAAGATTGGTATTCATAATGCAAAGACTAGGTTTTCTTATGAATATCACCTTTTAGTTTATGCTTTTTTTCTTGGAGTCATTTGTTCTGTGCCCACTCCCCTCCGGCTGAAAGAAAACAAATGTGTGCAAAGTCAGATATGCTCATATGGATGGGTGAGAATATGTTGCTATTCTGCATTCTGCACTGATCTTTAAGGGTTGTTAATGTGAATCAATACTTTTCTCTTCCCTCTAACAAGCACAACTATTGTATTAATAAGAAAAAAGGTAAGGGCAAGTCTGATACATGCTGCCAAAGCCTTACGTTTGCTGAAAAACAACCATTAGTAGAGACAGCAACAAAAAAAAAAGAAAAAAAAAAGTCCAGGTCCATTCACACCTAAATGCCCTTGCTCTGGCTCTAAAGGTTTCTGGACAAAGATAACACACAGATACACACACGCATTTTCAATCTTGGTGAAGCTTCACACAAAGCCACAGATCAATTCGTCTTTGTTGGGGCACTGTTGGTTTTATGTTCTTTGTTGTCTCTGTTTGTTTGCATTTCTGTTTGTTGTGAGACCCTAATGTCTCATCTCTCCGTAGGCTGGTCTCTGTTAGCCTCATATCCTCTCAACTTATCTGGTTGTGTGGAGAGGCCACAGAGAGGCATATTAGCTATGCCCCAGGATGTCTCTTGAGAACTTTAGATAATGCAGTACAAGTTTGAAAGGGACAGAGAAGATTTTTATACCTCTTTCTTTGTTCCTTCCTCTTTCTTTTGGTTTATCTCCACAAGTGCATGCCTGTCTGGGTTTTCTCCTCTCTGTTCCCATTCATATGTCTCAGTTACTTTGCTCAGATCCCCTGCCCTTTCTTGTGTCTCAGTCCTTCTCCTCTCACCAACCACACATCCATCAAATTAGTTTTAGAATCTCCTCTACCCTCCAGCTCTACCTCAACTTTCCCTATCTCTGTGGCTCATGCATATTTAGGCCTCTCTTTCTGCTTCATGCTCCCCACCTTCCCCTTGCTCTGTCATATCTCTGAGTCTCAGAGGTTTCCTCTTTATCTGTCTACCTAATATGTCCCTCTACCTTTCTTTTGCACCGCTGGATCTCTTGCTTTACCATGCTGCTCTTCTCCCCCCTCTCTCATATCTGACTTACACACGTTTTCCTTGCATTCTCATATCTTTTGGTGTTAGTATCCTTTCTCTTTCTCTACATGCACAATATTTGTCCATCTATCTCATGTTTCTATGACTCTTTCCTGGCATATAATCCCTTTATGTTCTCATTAGTCCTACTATAACATGGCTGTTATTCCATGCTGCTTGCATCCCGACCTTGCTCTGATCCTGATCTAAAGATACATTTGCAACACACACTGCTGTCCCCATTAATCTGTTTCGCTTTAATCTGCAAAAGGCTACAATGCATACCAAAATATGAGATGGCTGTTATATGTAGTCATTTACAGGGCAAACCCCATTTCCAGAGAAGTTGGGATGTTTTCTTGACTACACAAAAACTTAAATCTGTATATTGCTTTCCATTGGAATTTTTCTTTAGCATAAAATGGCTTAGAATAAATTATATTTTAGTGTGTTCACTAAACAACTTTCAATTCCAGAAGAAGCACTCCCAAAAAGTTGGGAGGAAGGCAACGAAAGAGAAACATTTAGAAAATATAAGTAACACTGTTCTGGAAGATTCAACCACCAGCAGATTAATTAGTAAAAAGGGTGTGTGTCAGGACTGAGAATAAAAGGAGAATTCACAGAAGGCTCATCTTTTCCATTTAAGAACGGATTATGGTTCATTCAGTCAAAAAACCTAGCAAGAAAATACTGTATTTCTCAATGCATTGTAAAGGACTTTGGTCTTTCAACATCTACTGTTCAAAATGTGAAAAGATTCAAGGAGTCTGGGGAAATCTCACTGTGTAAAGGCCAAGGTTGTCGGTTGGAGCCACTTTATGTGCATGACCTTCAAGCCCTCAGGCCACACTGCAGGAGAAACACACATGCTGGTGTGATCAATATAGCTACATGTGCCCAGGAGAACATTGGAAAAACATTGTCACTATGGATATAATGCTACATTTCCACTGCTGCATCCAAAAATGTAACCTGAAACAAGGAGGAAGCTGCACATCAATATTACACTGAAATACTGTTAAGTTTTTCCAGGCGAAAGCTCATGTCGGATGGACAGACAGTCAGTGTTCTGTGATCAGATGAGTCCATATTTCAGCTGCCTTTGAAAAGAAAATTATGTTGAGTTCTAGATGTCAATTTAAATGAGAAAGAAGCAGCAACTATAATCAGCATTACTTGTCTTAAAGCTCCCCGGGGGGTTAACTACAATATTTACACACAATATCCTTCAGGGATTTTATTCCACACCAGAATTATGGACAATTTTTGCAGGAAGTCCAGAAGAAATGTGAAGATTTGCATTTTAATATGTAGCCCCTTTGGAAGTAGAAAGGTTTAGGGCTGCAGTGCATGTGTGTAATGCACTGCAGCCCTGAATATTCTCTTTCACACTGCGAGTCAAAGTGAGATAGCAAGTGCAACTTGGCATGTTTAACATCTTCTTCAAATAAAACTCCTAGGAAACAATCCACAGACAACACAGAGAGATCTACAATCTGCTTAATGGTTCCAGGTTACTTTGGTTGCCAGTATGGCGCAACTCTGAGATTCTGGTGTTTTGGTGAAATATCCAGTGGTTCTGAATGTTTTACAGCAATTTTAAAGGGGATCAGTGTGGTTTGCTGCTGCCTGCAGTGCAAGTAATACAAGCTGAGACATCTCTGTTGTCCACATCCAACAACACAGCACAAAGACAAGGGAAGGATAATGAGCTCTTTCAACAGCCTTCCCTTAATGGGATCCACCTCCCTGACAGTTCAGAGGGCAAGCCTCGCTCCTGGACCCACTTTCTAGCACATTACTATGCTCTAGTAAATTCACTCGGCATACCTCCCATCTACAACTCTTCACAGGTCATCACCGAGAGTATCGTCCATTAAATGAAAAACACCTTGGGAAGAGCAGAGAGAGGAGGAGGGAGGATAAATTCATATCAATAGTTGTGCCTTTAATTGGCTTGTCTGCTTGATAAAGGGCACAACAGCCACTCTGTGCAGTATCATGAGCACACACAAATCCACACACCCCCAGCAGCCGTTGTAGCTGACAAAAGTGCAGGTTGAAGACTATAAACAACCATAATCATCATTACCGCTGGGTAATCTCAATCAGTATTTGTGTGTGTCTGTGCATTTGTGACTATAAGTCACATTTAGTGCCGTGTCCCCGCAGGTCAAGGCCGATGGACAGATGTGCCATGAAGGAAATGGCCTCTGCCAAAACACACTCATTTTTCACACTGCTTTTAAACTCGCACCATCCATCTCCCTGCATATCTGTCAGGTTTGTCATATGGATGGGGATACAGTGAACAACACTCATAATTACAGAGGAGGATGAACAGGGCATAAACAACTCCACAGAGGCGAGGGCAAAGAGCGGGAGAGCGAGAGGCAGAGAAAAAGTAAATCAGAGAGAGGCTGGTTTTGAAGAGAGTTTAGAAAGCAGACAGCTAGGGATGAAAAAGAGAGCAGTCAGAAAAACAAGACAAAGGAAAGAAAGGAAAGACTCGTGATGAGCACATGTCCAATGAGAAAGGAGAGGCATGGAATTGCCTGTGACAGAGATGTTTTGAGAGATTATGGGTGAGAGAGTGAAAATGAGTGGAGATTCACAGTCTTCCAGTGATATATTGGTGCATTTGAAGCTGTAGGTGAGAAAACTGATGGCTATGGTGAGAAGATACATACAATACTCATAGAGTTATATTGGAATCACCATATTTCACTTCATTAATTAGATACTGCCTAATAGAGAAAGCAAACACGGCAGAAAAGGTTTTTGTGGTCACTTCCACACAGAATCAAGACCCAACCTGATCTCACAGACATACATGAAATAACCACAAGGTTATTTCAATGTCAGCACTTATTTAAGTGTTCTTGGCACGTAAGTGTTAAAAATTACGTACCGAAAACATGCAAATGAGGCCAATGTTAAGTCAATGGGAAACTTTGTCACGTTGTCTGTATGAATTTCCCGTCTGACTGGAATCCAGTTCACCGTTAGACCTCAAATCCTCAGCATCACGGCACATTTTCAGGAAAAACAAGATAATATTAAGGTCATGTTCACACCAGCCTTGTTTAGTCCAGTTGAACTGAACCCCGGAGCGTTTACCTCCTTGGTGCGGTTTGTTTTGGTTGATGTGAACGCTGGCCTCGAACTCTGGTGCAGACCAGTCAACCGGTCTCGGGTCCGCCTGGCAGGGGTGGTCTCGGACCGCTATCAAGTGAACTCTAGAGTGGATTACGTCTGGTGTGAACACCGTCCAGCTGCATGCAGGTACAGTGCTGCAGTCTATCAGGCCCTTCCATATATATTTGACATTTGGTATTTCCTTAGTTATTTGCAGGCTTAGACACTGTCTGTTAAGTGAGGTTGGGCGCGCGTGTCTGTAGGTAGGGCTGTGCCAGTTTTTTTTTTTTACAGTCTATGGTCGGTTCAGACGGCACGGTGCTCAAAGACACGGGACTGCGTCCACTAGTTCCTGAAAAAAGGGACTATTTTTACGGCATTCCCGTTCTGCATGCAGGGGTTTAAATTCTTTAAAGTGATCATATGAAGAAGTCATATAGATCCCCGAAGCAGAGCTAGAGCTGCTGCCTTCGATTTTGCCTGCATGCTTCGCTATGTGATGACCCATGCACGGTGCAACTGTGGTGGATGGTGTTGCCAGATTTGGTGTTTCCCCCTCAATTTTTAAGGCACGTTTACAGTGTGTTTTTGTGGGATTTTGCCTGGAGGGCTCCATATAAACCTGGCACTCTCTTGAACAAAGATGAACTGTGAAATAACGTTCATCAGGCGGAAATTACAGTCCATTCAGTTCACGTTCATCCAAAATATGAACGAGTTCATGCACAACACTGGGGGTAGGCCTATTCATTCATTCAAGGATTTGCATGGATTCCGTAAAACAATAAGCTGCTTTTATGATGAGCCAACTTTGTGACTTTTACATGTATGTGATTATGAACTTTTTATTGTCCACTTATTGTCCACTGGTCGTGCTTGTATGGCAAAAGAATAAACATCGTGGTATGCTCTCATTATTGCCTGTCGTCTTCTGTGATATGATCGTACGATTGCAGACTGTCTTCTGCGACGTCCGTTTATTAATACATTATTTAATTGCTGCAGTCATATGCGGGTCCGTTAAAGTCTGCTGATATGCAGTCCAGATCAGCACTAACATGAAAATGAGCAGATGATGCTCCATGATGTACAGTAAAAATTGCGAGGGATTTGTTGTCTACCCGCTTAACCTGTATAAGCAATCACAGGACTGTGTTTGGACTCTGTGAACGTGAAGCGGACCAATAGAGAAACTGTAACAATGAATCATCTTCGCTTTGGTTTGAATCAGAAAATGGACCTTTTGGTGTGAACACGACCTAAGACATTTAAACTGTGACAATGAGCAAAACAACAATGAAAGGCTGTTTCTCATTCCCAATGGACCTTAAACGTATTAGATTATTGAATGAAAAAGCTAAACAGTCTTTTATTTACAAAGTTTCTCTCAGGTCTCTCAAGATCGTTGCCGTGGTTGCTATGAACGCTGCAACATGCACGTCACATTCCAGATCAAATCTTGACATATTTCAATAAAAACATGGTCAATATGGGGTTACACAGGTCTTTATAGAGTGATCCCTCATTAAACCTGCTTTAAACAAAAAGGACTTGGTGCTTTGGATTAAAACCCCAGCGGTGCATTAATTAATTACTTATGCACAAGCAAATGCTGAAAATGTTTTACATCCAATTTAAAAACTACATGGTATTGCCTAATGTAAATACTTTTTACATTCTAATTTCACTTCAATAAAACGTTGTAATCTTTTTTCAATGTTATTTCCAGTGGTTTTTGAAATAGTAACCTATGTGTATAATATATTTGATAATCTAGGATGTAACCCTGATTCTGACCCATGACTATGTACTGACCCTAAATCCAGCATTTAAGGTTTTCTTTCAAGGTTATATGAATGTCCAAGATGAATAATACCATAACTCTAAATGTGACTTAATTTGGGAATATACTTTCCATAAAACTGAAGGAAAAAAACCCCAAAAGGCTTAATTTCTTTTATACTCGGTCAAGTACTCTGAAACGTTGTGGCTGAAGGGGTCTCAATGAAATGAGAAAAATAAATACTTTGGCTTTCACTAAACCAAATACATCATTGGAAAGGTTTTCATCTGGAGAATAACATGCAAGGATGACACCGTAATTGTTGGATGTGTTGGAGATGGACATGAGAGGGAGTACAGGGGCCTGGTGGAGAACTTTGTGGGACGGTGCAGGTCTAACCATCTGCAGCTGAAAACCCCCAAGACTAAGGATATGGTGGTGGACTTCAGGAGGAAGAGACCCCATCTCCAGACCATTTCCATTGAGGGTTCAGACATGGAGGTGGTCAGGACCTAAAAATACCTTGGACTCTAGCTGGATGACAAATTGGATTGGTCTGAAAGCACAGACAGCATCCATTGAAAAGGACAGTCGCACTTCCTTGTAATAACTTATGTGTTATAACCACCAAATGGGGTGCTGTCAAATATGGAGAAAATACTTTTCCATCCATTTAACAATAAAGTGGCTATTTCATGTATTTCGGTGAAATCACGTTGCAAGATCTTGTGGGAAAATTTTTTAATCTCTGGTCTTCCTATAGTCATCATACAGAAAAAGATGTAGACTAACAAAAAAATATGAGGTGGTGTCCCACAAGACTTTATTTAGGATTGAAGATATATTCATTAACACTCCCTTTTTAAGAGCTCCTATTTTCTAAGAGGAATAACAGTTTTTGAAAATATGAAAAGATGAACATTTAGCCGTGGTGTTTGCCTACTAAACACAAACTAAAGAGGATTAGGATTATGTAAAGCCCAAAGATGAAATGGCATTTATTAGCATTCAGCTAACCTAAAAACCTGACATGACTAGCTGGTGCCATGCTGTGTTTTTTACATTCATTATTCTTTTCTTTGAAAAAATTACACTGTGTTATAGACGCTGCAGACGGCAAAGCCTCAGTAAGTCCACCGATCAATCACACTGTCGGGAAAATTGATTAATATGAAAGTAATCCTCAAACACCTCATACATCAAAGTGCAGCAATGAGGTGCATATATTTACTAAAATGACTGTATTTGTGTGCTTTCATACATATACGCTTGCAGGCACACACTCACAATATAAATCTAAATTTCTTTCATATTACTTTGACATAAAACAAGTGAAAATTCTCTCCTATGTCTATCAGTTGCCAAAGAAGCTCTAGCTGAATTTTAGCTTTGTATTACTTACAAAAGGGACATGCATCCTGCAGACAGCTGGTTTCTATGTTCATCTTCACAACACTTTGCTGTCAGAATCATGATGGATTTCAACCTTTTATTCTTTCAGACATTTTTTTTTTTAAATTTGGAGTTTTTCTTTCCTTTTTTACTCATTTATGGTACAGCTGTGCTGCAACCCATACAACTGCTACTTTATTTCCATTTCCTCTTTTGTCTCGCTCTCAAAAGGCACAGTCAAATGACGTATCCATCAAGTCATGTGCAGGGTAAAAAAAGAAAAACAAATCAAAGTGAGGAAACTCAGATGGAGAAAAACATGTCAGCATTCAGTTCTGATTCCTGACTGTGTTTGTGTCACTCTATGTCATGTCATTCCCAAGAATACTTAAACGTTTGAAGTATGGAGATTTTGCCTTACTTGTGGAATATCTTTGATGATGTAGGACTGTCGGTCTTGGTGAAAATCACTGACACTACAATATCAAAATATTCTGGCTTTGCAAGTCTTAAGTACATGGTATAGTTCTGCTGGTTGCTGGCAAAAAACATAATACTTGGAGGATTTCATCATCGCATCAGCCTTGAGAACATTTTGCAGGCTTTTATTATAGACTAAGACACTGAAAGCCACAGCTTTGCGAAAAGAAAGTTGGGTGGTTTTTGACAGCACAGACATTTCAGAAGTATACAGGGTGTCTTTCAAAGGAGAACAAAGAATAACCCTTGACACTCTTTTTACATCCATCCAGCTACATTCTTCTCCTCAGCTTTATTCCTACCCTGGCCTTTGTTTGCAGTCGATTCACAGGTGAAGAGGCTGACCTCAGCATGCCAGCCACTAACCCATAGGGCTTTTCCCTGAGCACACATACAGCTGGCAACCTTCTCTATCTTATTCTACCTCTCTTACACACTCAATCTCTGTTTTCAGCTTTGTCTGCTCTTTCCTCCTCTTTGGTATTCCCCCTCTCCCCATTCCCTTTTCCCTTCTTTCACTCACTGTCCTGCTGTCTCCATCTTAGCTTGAGTTATTGATTTCTGTAAAGGTTGACTGCGGCTGCCACCGAGTCTACCACTTTTTTTTTTTTTTTCCAGATTTCCCATTGTTTCTATCAATGGCTATATATCTTTCATGCACTTTTCCACTTGTTATCCTCTCATTCTGGGAGGCACAACGTAAGGCAGAAACTTTAAAGTGCTGTATGTCTGTATTTCTAAGTCAGATTCCTTACCTGTTACAGAAGGAAACAAGCATATGACTTGTCTTTTCAAAGAATCTAATTGCACATAAATCCCAATGTAATCAGAGATGTCTCAGAAAATCTCGAAGGGAAACACTGTTGCCTCCCTCAGAGTTTATCATCTTCGTCATATATCCTTTTGAATAATGTCAAAAAAGTTAGAAGGAGCTCCTGCACCTTTATATGACATTTCACCAAGAAATAAAGGCATAGATAAGAAAACATAAATTCTGATATATAAACATCATATTTCATATGTAGGACACTCTACATCCTCTGGTAAAAATGATTAAACATGATTTATTCTAACAGTGACTTGCTAGTGATTTATGTGACATGTATGGCATCATATACATGTAATTTTATGTGTGTTGAACAGAGCAACTCAGAGTCACTTATGATGCTTTCCTACAGATTTTGGAAGAGTTTCCTGCATAAATCTGCATATTAATGAAGATAAAACAGATACTGCTGAAACTGCTGTAAAGTCACCCATGTGCAAACTGAAGCTGACCATAAATATTTAATAATGTATGTGTGGACATATAAAATGAATAAGCGATAGGTAACACATAATAATATTCTTAACACATAATGATTATTTTGTCTGGACATCAGACAACAGTTGAGCCTCTTGTTTAAGGTATGACATGACTTCTTGTTAGTATGCCAAGAATTTTAGCTATTTTTCATTAGTATTTATAAATCCAGACTGAGTAATAGCTCTACATGATATGCAGGATGACTCTATGGGAAGAATGGCAATTATTTTCTGACAATGTAAGAATATCATATAGCGGTTTTTACATAATCCTTAAACTGCACATCATTTAAGAGATCAAATACATATACCCGATCAAAAGTAATACATCCCGGTATCTACGTATCATATAGCTATCAATTAGTTGGCCATGTTAAATTGAGGTAAAACCTGAAGCAATTTTCAACAAAGTGAAAATGCATTTTAAGACATGAAGGCTTATTTTTAGCTGTATAAAGGATTGCCCACCTGCCCATCATTCCCTAACAACCTGTCCTGGTAAACATGTTGACCATTTTGGTAATGAGGACATGGCTGACAGGTGAGGCTGCACCTGGCTTCAGGAAACTCATTACCGAGTCTTAATGATGTGCCATGTTCCATAATTAAATATAACTTTTTGACTCTCTAACCAATTTCCTTGTTTGCTGTGTTGGCCGGGGAGGGTGCATGGGCTTTGGTCTAGTTTGACAGCTCGGATGCAGTGTCTGGAAGATCTGTGCAGCACTCATCGGCAGTGCCAGTGGAAGCTTCTGATGGGGTTTACATGAGAACATAAACAGCATGACAATGGGATATGAGAAGAAGAGAGCTGGAAGCTGGGCGCTGGAAAGTCTGAAAACTTAGTTTTGCTTCAAAGTGTGTAATGAGCATATGCATATTTTCATGTTTTTTCTTTTTTAATGAGCCATATTTCCCCTTACTTTAGCTGTAGCTGAGAGGCCTGGGAGCCTGGGACCACTTTCATATATCACATAGCTATGAATGTGCAACTGTGTGTGTGTCTATAGAAACAAACTGCAGGGGTAATTATGAAGCAATTGATTATTACGATCTCATAATTTTTAACTCCAACCATTAAAATTGGAATATTTGATGGATTTAATTATTTCATGATATATCTTTGTATTGAAATAGGTTGTGAATTAACACCTTACATTAATTGGTGTCTAATTATCAATCAATTTAACTCACGTAGACAAGTCTTTTAGTTGGGGGCAAACTCCAGAAAATGTATAAAGTAGGAAAACTTAAGAAAGATTCAGTTTTCCTTTATTCTGATTGCGACAATATCCTAGAATGGAAACCTAGTGTCCAGCTCAAGGAGGTTCAGAGAAATCATCAAGGTTGACCATTTAAACTTTAAATGGTCAAGATGGGCCAAGACATAAATACCTGAGGAAACAATACTAAAAGGTTTTAGGGACATAAAACTAAAAGAGCCCCCTGATGGAGCAGATGGATGGACTCATAACAGATCATTAATGGTTGTATAGCACGACTTCAAGTCAGGCACCTGACATATTTGTCTGTAAGCAGGTGGAAGAGGGGCAGTGGTATGGGCTGCTAGCATTAATAATGAACAAGCGGGTCTATTTCATGTTGAAGATAGAGCGGCTACTTTGGTCAAGAGAGGCACAAGATGAAATCCACATTTTTTTTAAATGATTGTTAAGCATTACAATGCTTCATGGGATGAAGTATTTACTCCACTATATACTATACTATAGACTCATCAGTTCAGCCAATCTTGATATTCATGCGTGTTTTGTAGACTTTGTGTGCTCTTTACAGATCCCTTTGTGAGAGGCTTAATTCAAGTTCAAGTTCAAGTCATGTTATTGTCCCTGATGGGAAGCTTTGTTTACAGACAGGTCACCAAGGAAGACATTCAGCAAAGTATCCCAGGTTTATTCTAATAAGGCTGGACATGATTATGACACTTTAAACACAACATTTGATTTATTAGATCCACCAAGTCTCTGCTATTAAGGATTTTATTTCATTCTAAAGAAAGATAAATGCTAATGTAAATAATTTCGCTCTAAAACACATCAGCAAAAGTTTATGCTTATTTTGTATGTAAATGAAGACACTAATGGACAGTATTTACTGTTATGGCTGTTGAGTATGAACAGAATAACTTGTCTGTAGATGCAAAGCTCATTCCAGTAGACCATCTTATATTAAAACTGATGCAAACTTAGAAAAGCTTGCATCAGTTTCAATATAAGTTGAAGTTAACAGCTACTGGGTGTTGCAGATTTTGGCCTTAAAAGAGAGAGAGACAGAGAGAGACAGAGAGAGAGAGATGCTGTGCCAATTAATGAGGGAGCCATGGCTGAGTCAAAGTTTGCATGTCCGGTCTCTGCAGAGAAGAGCAAATGATGAATACGCTTCAATCATTCTGAGACGGGCTTTCATCGTTTGTTGGAGCTGTCGGACAGTTATCAGGGCTCACTGCAGGTATCTGGAGGGAAGACCTCGTCCATAATTGAATACTAAGTTTAGAAATGTCACATAAATCCATCCATCTAAATTTCAAAAGAGGAAATCCCCACTGGCACGCAACATGTAAATGCTTGACGGTGCCCATCAATCCAAAGTTGAACATTTTTGTCAATAGAGTTGATAACCAGTGGGGGGATTTGCCAACTTTTAACAAGGGGCATGTTTGCCAACTTCAGTGTGAGGCTACATTGCAGAAAGACCTCTGTCCAATACTAATATTTTACTCTTTTAAAATGCCCTATCTACATTTTGCTTTACGATGTAATTGATTTGAAAATAAGCTGGCATATACTTGACATGAAGATGCTCCTGTTTGCTTACACACTAATTTAAACCTGCTGTAGAATCTTTTAGATAGTGCAGTTATTCTTTGATAGTTACTTTGGAAACACAAAAAGGCTTAAACCTTTAAACTCCCGCTGAGTGACCTTTATGTTTGCTGCAGGACTTGCCTGGCAATTTCATGGATAAAGTTTGAGCTTTACCAAAAAGGAAAAAACGATGGATAAATCAAAATGTGATTAGATTTAAGGCTTATTCTTTAACTTTGCTATACAGGCATTGCTTAATTTCCAAAATCCATCTTTTTTCCCCCTATCCTTTGAATGTCTTCACCTTAAAGAATGTACATCCAAGGTCTAACTCCTCCACAGTGGTTTTGAAGTGAGGAAAATGGAGCTCTAATCTATTCTGGCGCAATCATGCTTTGACCTGGTTAATGGAGGCAGCATACCCCAGGGCAAGATGTAATCAGGAAGACAGTTAATAAAATGAACAAGTCTGCTTTACTGATCTTACTAATGTCCCTGACCTTCCCCGAGGGACACTGCTTACACACTTGCAAGCTCACACTCGCACATACATGTTACCCAGTTGCTGCAAATACATCATAGATGCTTATTCATGACCATACAAGCAAGCTGCTTAGGGTAAAGGAACAGCTAGCAGAGACTGAATTAATTCCAAACATTAATTCAGAAGCATGAATTTTATCGCTGGATGTTTTGTTCAGCATCGAAGAGAAAGTTTTAAGGCGACATCTGTTTCTGTGCACTGTGCATTTCATTAACAAATGGAGGGGGATTGTCTCTGCTCGAGGGCCACACATATCAACTCCGGAGTCACGACTCCATAATCAGCTGTCACTCACGCTCTATGACTGAGAGATCAAACATGCATGTTACTTAGTTATCAAGCTACATTTGCTAAAGTAACATTGTGTACACTGAAATATAAGAGCTCTTTGAGTAGATGTTTGTGTGTGAATAACCACGAATACAGACACAAAAATGAGCAGGCCTTCATAACTAAAGGAAAACAGCTACTGTATATTGAGAAACAAAAACAACAAAAGAAATCAAAACATATCAACAATATGTGGGGATCTGATCCCTTAAGGAAGATTACTCCACGTTAGGCCTGTCACTACCTGCTATGGACTTATTAGTGCTTGTCAGCTCAGTTACAACAGGTTTCCAATTAACTGCTGCGACTTGCTATTTGACAAGATACAACTCCTCCGTTTCTTCTTCCCTCTCGTCACCCTATCTTTTGTTTAAATTGCACACCAGGTGTGTTTTTGCACTTTATTTTTTAACATGTGGTTTCTCACTTTTCATCTGATTACTTCTCATATCTTGCTGCAACAGGTTTTTATTTAGAAGGCACTTCATCAATATTCATAAGACATAAGACTGCAACATTTATTTTAAATTATACAATAGCCATAACAAAAGAAAAACTATTATTCCTAAAGAGCATACATAATCTTATACAAGATAAAATAGGATTATTAGAAATAGTAACTAGAAATGATGGAATTCTTCACCAATAAAACAAAGAATAGCTAGAAATCTTTTAGGTGTCATCATCAGAGTTTGTTAATAAGATACATCCTCTATTGTCCTACAGCATGAAATAATAACTAGAGTGTGTTGCTGAAACACACACTCTATATCTCTTATCCCATATGCTGACAATAAGTGTAATGATAGATCCCATTCACTCTCCAGTCATAATTTTATGTTATTACCTGGTTGGGGACACCCTCAGCTTTTCTCCTCTGTGGGTTGCACTTCGCCCACTTGGTGGATTACAGCAATACATCAAGACGCTCGCAGCTAAATGAAAATGTAATTCCTGAGGGCGCTTGAGGGAAATACAAGATGAGTAGTTGGGAATGATCCCATGCTGGAACATGATCACTGGCTGGTAAAGTGAAGTTCTGTCCTGTCCTGAAGGTTTGACATTCCCAAATGGCAAAGCCTCTGTCATAATTCCTGGAGGTCATTCCTGGGATGTCATTTCCATATAAATTATAGTTATAGGTCGTGCTCAGCGTGCAGAAGTCTCCTTGGGGTATGGAGCAGTGTTGGCGATGGAGTATCACTGTCTGACATCTTTTAATCAAGCGCATGAATGCATGCAGGCACAACAAAATGAATACAGTCATTAGATTGACATCAGGGCACATGATGCAGACAGTGATGGAGTTAAACACTATTGGCAACGCAAATGGTTATTGACATGCGATTACTGAGCGTCAGTTTTTGTAAAAGCTGGCAGGAATGGAGAATAAAGAATCAGGGTTTGATGAGAATAATCATCTGAATGGGCTGTCTGGGCTGTCTAAACAAGTTACTGATATCAAAAGCCTGCTTTGGAGATCAGGAAAACGCACTTTAACACTGAAAGCCATTAGCCTCTAAAAAAAATATAAAACACAAAATAAATGTCATAAACCTCTTAAAGTATTTCATGCAGATTTTACGATCTGCCTTTGCATTTATGGATGAGACTCCTTAAAATAATAAACTAAGATGCTTCATTAGTGAATGTTAGTTTGCTTGATCATTCTGTATCATACAGACAAGTGATATGATAGCAAACTATAAAGAAATATTGGAAAATTTCAGTAAAGATGTTTTTTGAATTCTTGTTTGTTTCATTGACAGCACGAAAAAGGATTTGGATTTTAGTATCTGCATGAAGGGGGTCCTCAAGGAAAACAGTTTGGAAACCACTGCATTACCTGACCCTCCCAGCTCTTCTGCCTACCAGACAACTGCAATCTAAAACAAACTACACCTTCATATGTTATTTCCATAAATTCATGCGAAAAATGCTTAGAGTTTTTTTTCTCACAGCAGCATTGGATGTTTGGATACCTTGCTTTTTTGCCTCTTTTGTTTATCATATTTGCCTGCACCTTTTATACTGTTGCAGTCTCTTTGTTTGCCTGTCTGGTTTGTGTAATCTTGAACTAAATGGTAGAAAGAAAAGCTTACTTTTATGCCTTAACAGCTTGATTCCTTGTTGAGCATCAGGGTCTTCTGAACTGAACAGAAGGGGCATGCTGTATACACAAAAACATGCTCTTCAGCACACATATGCACACACACAAACATACAGTGTGCATCAGAATGATAGAAATATTCATTTATAAACTTCAAACAGTGTTTTGTAAGACACTGAGCAGTGGCAAGCAAAGGTGATGGACTGTCATGACCTTCAGGGTTGTTGGCAGTAAACAGTGAGAAGGAATCGGGGAGCACACAGAGACAGTGACGGAGAGAGCTGCAGTAATTGGACTGAGGGGTGATATAAGAAAAGAGAAACACTGACATTAAATCACACTTGAGAGTTTCGGGAGCTGAATACAGCAGATTTGTTACTAACAAGACTCAGCAACACACAACTGATGCTCTATAGCAACTTCTTTTTTATAATCTCCACTCCAATAAGGCTTTGTGAATTCAGCAGAGTACTGCATTGAGAGTATAGTCAAAGAATACAGGGAACATAGAAAATTAAAGAGTCTCTGTAAGTCATTATATTCTGTGTTCGTTTCCTGTCATTCTGGACTTCATGGTACATCTTCCTTTTCTCTCTGCTTTTCTGTCTTTTTGTTACACAGGGAGCAGAGTACTAGAGAGAAAGGCTAATGTAGCATAACAGAGAATCCAACTACACAACTCCTTCTTGTTTTGTTTTTAGTGTTTCTCTCTTTTCTTCCTTCTCTTATAACATTTCTGTCATACCCTTCTCTCGTCGTTGTTTTTTTCAGAACTCCATTCCTCATTTTCTGCTTACACACTCCCACCTCTATTCATTCTCTCTCCCTCTGCAGTCCAACTGGCAGCAAGAAACATGACCTCTCACTTTGGCTGAAATCCCTGAAATCTTTGTTGTTTTTGTAAGGGAACACACACATACAAATCCTAGCACAGACACACTCTCACACACTCTCTGCACATACCACCAAATCCCAAATGCTATTTTCAACTGTTTTGGAGCTGGGAAAAGACAGGGGCTTATTGAGATGAAGCATGGGGCCTCAGGGGTGACAACGTGGGCATGATTGTCTGCTCTACTGGTATCCTCTTCTTTGATACTCTACAAAAACCAAACCCCAATAGCAACCACAGCTCATCACCAAGGGAGATGGAAAAAGAGAACAGCATTTCTATTCCCTGCCTTTTACAATCCATCACAACCCTCTAACTGCAAACTGAGTGGTTAAGTTATTACTCTCCAGAGTAAAAACGGAGAATGTTCAGTCAAGTTGTCTGAATAGGTTAGGTGCTGGTCAACACAAGTTAACTAACTCCCGAAGAATGACTTAAAATGTATCTACTGGCATAGAGAAATACTGTCTATTACTGCTGAGAATAAATACATATGTGTCTATAAGTGGCACATGATAAATGTTAAGATGCTTCTGTGAAATTACTGTGTACATGGAATGTCATGTTTTGGGTGGGATTTTATATGGACTTTGGAACTACGGTTCTTCGATGCCTGTCTTTACCTGAAAACCAAATTTCACTGTGTGATTGGACTCCAAGTACTGATTAACAGACAGGTGGGAGCAACCAGGCAATCAGGATAGAAAATGGCATCTGGTCTATAAAAGTAGTCCACAGGAACAGAAGAGGAGGATGGGTAGCAGAGCTGATGCAGGAGCTAGCCAGATGGGAAAACCCTGGAGACTGTGGTGGCAGACCCCAGGATTGAGTAATCCAACACTCACTAAGTATAATTTAAAGGAATATGTGTTGAAGATTTGCACGGGACGGGATTTTCAATCCCGTTCCCGCTCGCTCCCGCGGGACTCCCTTCACCTGACCGCCCGAGGGATTGCCCACTGGTCCCGAGTTATATTTTAAATGCAAATTCTGAAGACAATTTTCTCATTACTGTTTACGAGGGACTTTTCCATAGCGCAGCATAGTGAGTGAGGTTTTGACAACCTTCATGGCCACCCGAGGTCACGTGACCTGCTCTGCCACAGCTGGCCGCCGCGCACAGCGCAGTTTAAAAGGCAAACCTTTTTGTTAATCACACTCTTTTCTTGGATTTACAAAACATTTTGCAACAGGGTTTAATTATTGGATTGTTAAATAATAACAGCACTCTTGCAAAATAATATAAAAATCAGCTTTATATTGAAGACAGATTTTTCCTCCTTGTGTATAAAATAAAAACGTATAATGAAGTGCTGCTTGAGGGATAAAAAAACATAACATATCCTTCCAGTTATAACTTATGACCAAATCACAGGTCTGTATTTAAACAAACTTTTCACAAGATCAATGGAGCAACATTCATTTGTTCAGACTGCTGTG
>JBBBVU010000019.1:15568316-15582291 GCA_037177055.1 Atherinosoma microstoma
CACACACACACACACACACACACACACACACACACACACACACACACACACACACACACACACACACACACAATACTAAAATGAAAAGGAAGACGAAGATAACAGCTTTGTATTATAACAAAGATACAGATAAACAGTCTGGAGGAGATGTTTTGAAGCTCAGATACAAAACGACTGAAGAATAAAGTGAGTCCCCCTAGTGCCTACATAGTCACACTACATTATGTGATCCTGTTAGCTTGCCTGGGTTATAGTACTGGAAACACTGTGGGACAGCAAGCACTGACAAGGCAGCAGATCTCTCAGAGCCGCAGGGATAGAGGGCTAAACGAGGGATGATACACATTTAAACACCATAGGATGGCCCAAGGCAAGCTGGGAGCCACAGACAAATACCCTTTTATGGTAACATAGACAATGTGAGTGCATTCTCAAACAGAAACTCTGATGGACTCTTATATTAGACGTTCATTGCTGATGTAGATACCCAAACACTTTCAAACATGCTTGATGTGTCTCATTTCATGGGTTGCTTCCTTTGAAATCTGTATCCCAACAACAAATGCATCATATTAGACTGAAAAGTTAAAATATTCTCAGGGTTCCTTTGCATATGGCATATATTTGCCCAAATTTGATGGACAACTACTTGTCAAACCTCTCTGAATCACTTTTAACCGGAAATCTTAAGTATCAAGTGAATGAAAACTGAAACAACAGAAGTTCTGATCTCTTCAGAAAACTAACAGTGAATCTGATGTGAGTTCTTGTGTAGAGAAAAGGCTGATGCTACAATCTGGAGTCCTCTGAAGGCCACACCATGATATGTCAGGTTCTTTGAAGGCCTAAAAATGAAACTGTGCTTACATCCTGTCCACATTTACATGCGCAGAGGTGCCTTTATATCAAACTGTGAATCTAATCTCAGTTTACAGCTCACAACATGGCACGAGTCTTCCAGCGCACATTGAAAATGGATTATGATAATTCCATAACTGCCTCCTAAGAAGCAGCTGTGAGAGGTTGCATGGAGACATCAGCAGCCTCTAAGTTACCTGCAGAGGTGCACAGCAGGAGACATCATTAGAGAGTTCGAATAACACACACTTCTGCACAACCTGTCATTCTTTTTTCTCCCTATTCTTCTCCTGTTTCGCTGCACTTTATTAAGTATTCTTTTCTTCTGCTGTATCTATTGTGCCCTGTTCAATTTTGAAAACTTCAGGTCTTACTCGACTCTTTATGAAAACATACACAACCATACAGACAACCACAGCACTTTTTGAAACGGGTGAAAGCTCGGTGACAAAATCAAGTCCTGTTGTGGTGCATGTATTAAGTGTTAATGTTGCTGACAACCAGAACAATAAAAAACTATGACTTCACATTGAAGCAGAACGGATGGAGAGAGATGCAACATTTCAGTCTCTGGCTATAATACTTCTGTGTTGTGATGGTGTGCTATTTTCCAGTCCATAAGTCACCAAAATGCACAACGTACCACACACACACTGTCTCAGTGAAAAGATCCCCACTCACATACAACTGAAGACAAAGAGCATATAAAAAAAACAACTACTTTTGAGCAGTAGTGAGGTTAGGGCTCCAATAATGAGGCATAGGGCAAATAAAGGTGAGCCAAAAATGTAGGTCTGTCAAAAGGGAAACATAAACAAGTGAATTCATTGAACATATCCTTTATATTTGCTCACATCAGTAGAACCAAACAGTAAGAGGTTGCCAGTTTCTTAGGGGAAGACAGACTCATTTAGCTTCTGTTTTTACATGAAATGTATGTATGCGAAAGCAAATAGTCCACTGCAAGAAATTTCATGAGCATTAAACATGAAAAAAAAAACAAATTCCTGCTAAACTGAAAACAACAAAAAACAGAAAGAGGTAAGATATGTTTTAATAGTATAGCTTCAGAGCACAAGATACACTTCTTACTCAATTTAATGCAATTTAATCATTTTACCAAATTAAAAAGATAGCTTACCCAGAGCAAAATATATATTTTTTAAGTATAAAGAATTAGTTCCAGACAGTAAATTGTTGACAAATTGGCTCCTTCTGATAGATAAAGGAATACATTGACTTCAACATCGGCTGCTTCTTTCAGACTGACTGAGCCAGGGAACTCTGGGACTGCTGAACATCTGGACATGCTTTACATAAGAGTTAAAGCCACTGCAGGGGGCTTTTTAATTTGTGTGCATGAACATATTTTCTTGGATTAAGCCCTTTGAATTACTCATGTTGTTCTCTCTTCTATTTAGTTGTTCAACACATTTATTGCCATGAATTCAGAACCTTTGTGGTCTGCCTTGGGTTTATTCTCCAAGGAAGTAATTTAGACATCAGACACAAAGCACTCCGACCAGACTCAGTGTATGAACTCGACTGCTTGGTTGACACAGACCTACATGAGTGAAGGAGTGCTTACAAATACATCAAACTCTTTGCTTCTCTAATTAGATGGGATTAGTCTAGGCTGAGAAAAGCAGCTCAAAACACGATTAAAACACAAGCGCACAATTTGCATAAATTAAGTTGTATGGGTTTGCAAGCAACACTTTGAAAAATAACCAACTGCCTTTTGTTTATTTAGTTAGGATGAGTTTAGTTCGTCAAGAAGAAACAATAGGAAAAACAAACAAACAAACAAGCAAGAAAAACCATGCTAAAGTTCAATATCCAGTATTTGAAGTTAACCTGTTAACCTAGGTTCAAGAGCAAGGCCACGCCTCAAACAAACCTCCAATCACCTGCTAAGTCTTCTTATACCTGCTTCCCCCACTCAACAGTACTTGTCTTGGTCTCCTAACCTGACCCTCCAGATCCTCTTCCTAAACTTTTGTTGGCCCTCTCCAGAGCCAGAGATGGTATTTTGCAGCAGTTCCAGATCAAGCTTTTGATAATTCTGCAAATGTTCATCAGCAAATATGAAGCAAAGACAGTTTTCCAGCATCAAACACCTAGTTAAGTTCTTTGTGGTGAATGCAGAAGCGTTCTGATCTGCTGATGCAAGGTATACAAAAATGTAAAAGAAAAACACTACCATAACTATGAAAGTAACTTTCTAAAGAATAAGAGAAGATTTTATGATTTGTATTGAATTTACACAAAAAAATATGTTTCTTTGTATCCGGTCCATCATGAACTCCAAATGAAACACATATCTTTTCAATTCAATGCTAAAGTGATGAGACTCTGATAAGTTGACTTTGTGTCATGGTTGCCTTTCATCTATACTCCATGGGTGCCACTTTGTTGCAGTAGCAAGTTCAAGGTTGAGGAAAAAATTTGTAAGAATCACCCACTGCAATGCATCACTCTGGCGCGAATAGAATGAAAACCTAAATTGAAAATGGCTCCCACCTTGCTTGGGTCAATGATCTGTATGTGTGTGTGAGTGTGCATATATTCACATGTGTGTGTTGGTAAGAGAGACAGAAAGGCAGGCTAGAGTGAAACTGCATGTAGAGCACTTTCTTGAGCGATGAAGTGCATCTGCATGAAAGGCAGGTTGAAATCTTGAAATCCTTTAAGTGTGTTAGACATATAAATTGCCTTTCACAGTGCTACATAAATCAGAGGGGACGATGCAAGTATGGTCTTCCTCTCCCACTCTCTCTTTTCTGTGTGTACATCTTTTCCCTTGGTGTGACTATGTGTGTGTGCTAGTATGTTGCTTTCTGACAAAAGCTGCTCTTGACAAGCCAAGCATGCCCCCTCTCAACACCCGTCTTATCCGTTAACATCGTGATCCATCATGCTGTGGTTCACTAAACTCCCCCAACACCTCGATCCCCTGCTCTCATCCTCACCTATACCCTTCAAGCTGCCTGCCTGACCCGACTCTAACCCTTCCATCCTCCTCCTGTTCACCTTCCTCTCCTCATCACTCTGTCTCATTTCTCCACTCTGTGTGCTACCCTCCCTCAGTCCCACCCATCTCCACTTCATTTCCTCCTCCCTCCCAACCTAAACTTCTCTCTTACTGCCTTTTCGTCCCCTTTTCCCTCTGCCTCCCTTCTTCGAGTGTTTATCTCACTGAATGAGCTTGAGTCAACCGAGCAGTCAGTGGAGAGAAAGAGAGCTCTCTCCCATGGGTCAGTGACCCTTGTCAGGGGAACAAACTGCCCACCACAACTTGCCTACACAGCTGGAAAATTAAGAACTTGTGGGGGCGAGAGGGTTCACAGTGTTTGTATGTGCACGTAAGTGTGCGACAGAGAGACAAAGAGAGAGAGGTAAACGATCAGTAGGTGTGTGTATGTGTGTAAAAGAAACAGGAAGAGATGGATTAGACTATGGAGTCTGCATGTTTTGCACATGTGCCAAAAGGCTTGTGTGAGATCAGGTTAAATTGTCCTGTTTGGAGAGAAATATGCTACAGATGGTTGTGGGTGTCCAGCTGTTACTCCATCTAATGGGTTAATGAGTATCACAGCATCCATCAACTCACAACGCCCTCCTCTTTGTTTTTCACTTTCCCACTCTCTTCTACATTAACCTGGCACACAACACCATGACTATCTAGTGACCAGAATAAACAGCTGAGAAAAAAAGAAAACATTAAAACCTGCAATCCATTTATTTTCCCATCCATTTATGATGCCAAACACGTTTCACTTCTCTGAAGGTATAAATTACATAGCTAATTTCCAGGTTCTGTTACTTTTGCATAATAGTACAATCGTTCTTTGATCCTAATCCAAGTCACTCGACTACAGACTAAAACTGTGATAGTTTACGTTCTGGATTCTGTTACAGAGAGGTTAAACGAAATATCTCTCTAGGTATGGATGAATTAAACTTATTAATAACAAGCAAACTGAAAGAATTTTTATGGGGTTAAATATGGATACAAATGTTTGTTAACCAATAAAGTATCCATAAATTTTCCCTTTTCAGAACATTTAAGCAACTGCAATCCCTTTTAGAGTTTATTTTTCAAGACTGAATGGCAGTAAACATGCATAACAAATTCCAAATGTCTGTGAGCAGATGTACACTAAGGGAGGCAAAATCTTGAAACTTGATGTTTTCATCTTGTATGCCTTTCACACTTTCAATTACCAGCCAGCTTTTGAGTCTTAACATGAGGCTGCAATCCAAATGGCCAGCAGGAAAATTAGGCTAAGAAAAGCAAAAATATGATTGGTCCAAATAATATTATTACATAAACTCAAAAACGAAGTGACAAAAGCAATTTTTGCAAATTGTCTGAATGCAACCTAGAAGTGAACAAATACAGTCCCATGGGTAAAATTATTGTGAGTATTTGTGACAACCCCTCTTTCTTCCTTTAAAGAGCCTTTTGGCTTGTTAAAAGAAACAATGATAATAAAATTAGCTCTGATGGGGAAATATTAAGTCTACCACTGTTCTACCACCTGTAGAATTGGCAGTTTGAATCATATTTTAGTTGTTTTGACAAGATTTGTTGGCACATATGTACTTTGGTTGGGTACTGCATCAAGTCAGAGTAGATCCCCAGTTCATATTACTCCCATTTTTGGCAGTTTTATTCTTTAAAGTAATTTCTGAAGCTGTTCAATGATGACATGACTGTAAAACATGAATAGACAGAGCCTCCGTCATGTGACCTGTAGGTTTCTGAATGGCTGAATTAAAGCTCATTGGGCGGTTCCCTCCATCACTCTCTTTAGTGTCACGTCTTGTCACTCCCGAAAAATACAAAAATGAGTGACGACCGCCGCCGAGAAGGGGGCTGTGAGCGTGGAGACGGATAATTGACACCCATCAAACTCTGAGCTGCCCATAGCTAAGAGCTAACCAGACCTGGAGCTAACAGGAGCTAACCAGCAAACATAAGTAGGCGGGCTAAAGCTAAGGCGCAATGTTATTTGGCTAAAAATTGTGGCTGCGCTACCATCTGCCTCCTTGCTGCCGGAAATCTGGCACCTATCAATCAAAAAAACACTCCCCTAATAATGAAGAATTTCAAGATTAAATAACATCAAAATGAGTTATAAATAAATTCACTATCCCCACAGTTGTCATGAAGGTAAACTTGACCAATTCAATCTAAAATGTTTTTTTGTACCAGGCTGTAAACATGTTTAATTCTGCTGTGAATTTGGCCTTTTAAACATGGGAGTCTATGGGGACTGACTACATTTTGGAGCCAGCCCCAAGCGGATGAGGGGTGAACTGCAATTTTTGGTACATATAGGCTTCACATTTTTTCCCCGGAGGTTGCTGCTTACCTGACATCCTTCTTCTAAATTAAACTAATGTTTTCACGAACCCTAAGTTGTTTTGGTGATTTTTTACAGATTATGATAGCCTTTAAAGACCAGCACAGATTTGGCCTTTAAAGCCATCGTAAGGAGTCACCAGTGTGTTGCAGACTGACATAATGAGATCTTGCCCAAGCATCAATGTGACAAGTTGGGAGATCCTACTGTTTTGTGTGGCTCTCGGTAGCTTATAGAGGTCATTCTTGCTGTGGATTCTGGCTCTTCCATTTCAAAATTAATTCCTTTTTGCACTTGTAATAGATAATTAAAATTCTGGCACGTTCTTGTAACTGTGGTATCTAGTTACAAACTGTAAAATGATTCATGTTTCTCTCACTCAGTAAAATTAATTAAAGGGCCATATCTACGCCTGGAATATTAGGACAACATCAAGTTGGTGACAGAGTTGACATTTGCTGATAGCCAGCAGGAAGTCATACGCTTGAGCGCTCGATATCAAAGGCTGCTTGTACAAGCATTCACTCTGACACATGAGGAATAAGCACACAGAAGCGCACACAAACAATTGGAGCTGGGTAATTACAACACAATGTCACATGGTACATCAGCATTCAATATGAAAAACATCATGAATATTCATTAGTTTGTTTATACTGCTGGTGTGACAGATGAGACAAAAAACTGCTCTAGCCAGATATGTCATTTATATGCTATAACGCTCTGGCACAAGCATGAACACACACGTCGATATTAATACACTATCACACAAAAGAAAACACTACAGTCAGGAGCACAAGATAC
The DNA here is from genome assembly GCA_037177055.1 of Atherinosoma microstoma. Classification (NCBI taxonomy): domain Eukaryota; kingdom Metazoa; phylum Chordata; class Actinopteri; order Atheriniformes; family Atherinidae; genus Atherinosoma; species Atherinosoma microstoma. Next base: position 15,575,351 of record JBBBVU010000019.1, read on the forward strand.
GCATGACTGCATACAGGTACACATTGATGGACACACAAACATTCAGACCCTTCCTCCCCCTCCAATCTGCCTAACAGCTGCAAAACTCTACACTTCCTCAAACTTTGTATCTCTAACTTTTCATGGGTTCATTACAAAACCCCTCAAGGTTAAGTCGGATAATCAACCTTCCTCCCTGTGCTGCTTCATTAGCACCACCGAGTGATATTTCCGCCTATTTTTTTTTTGTCCTGTTGTTTTTCCAGTTGGTCTAATCTCTCTGTGCCCCAACTTCCTGCTGTAATCCAAGAGCTCAGTTAAAATGGCCTCCAGTGATGACTGCATGTACAGTCACAAACATCAGCAAACTGCTGCATGCAGAAGAACAAAGACTCTGGAAATGTCTCATGTTCTGTAATATATAGTACATAAGTATGTGTATTAGGGTAAAATAAAAAGAAGCTGCAAACCATTAACATGCACATAGCACATATAAGTGTACGAATGCTTCTTAACTGAGCTGAATCCTCTTGTTTGCGTCATCAATCACTAAAAATGTTATGTTTCACGATCAGTTTATGGTTATGTGCTGCATCTTGCCGGCATTCGTTATCCTTGACAACCTTGGGGAGGACATATGGAGAACAGAGGATCGCTGCAGAATGCTTCAAAATTGAGATTAACCTCTCAGCTCGTCACAAACGAGAAGACAATATTATAATTACTCCTCAAGCGAGCGGTTTCTATTTTTCCATTTTCCTTTTATCACTCCAGCAGGCGGTAGCCATATGGTGTACTGTGAATGTGTATGTACTTGTGTGTGTGTCTACAAGCTCATGAGAGTGAACAAGTAACTCAGAAAATCCCATTAAAGGGGATATGTATTGGTTTGCTGTGTTATTGAAGGCTTTGTGGGACATTAGCAGCGACATATCTTCAATGTTGACGAGCAACAAAAAACAAACAAGTCTACTTTTCTATCTGTCCTCCATTCTCTTCCTTCACATGATCTCTTCCGTCTATCATATTACATCAATCTCTGTTTTCTAGTTTTCCTTCTCATTACCATGCTTCTGCAAGGGCAACACTTTCCTTCATCCTTCTTTCTTTCTATCCATCTCCTCTTACCATAAAAGTTTGAATTGACAAGTTATCTAAGTTAAGTGTTTTGAGGAGCTTAGTGCAGGTTTTGGTTTTGCCTCTTTTCTTATGCTGTCAAACTCTTGATGTTGGGAGAAAGAAAAACAGGAAAATAACTTTGCTTTATAATCCTGTGCTTAACATTCAAATCCCAAACAACACAAACAAAAACAAGGGTATGCAATGGACTCTGGAGGAAAATAAACAATGACCTAAGCTGAAATATGCCGTGTCTACTAAAACAGTTGCTTATTTTGTTTACAGTTAAACAAACAAAAAAAATGCTAATGCAGATATAGACCCTGAAAACAACATTAAAGTGAAAGACTTTTACTGATGTTCACATAGTGTACAGGAGCATCATAACTGTGCAAAACATGCAGTTTCCTAAAAAAGTTCTGACTAAAAACAAATGTTTTTTATTAAGTTGCAGCACCTTCATGCAGTTGATAAACAAAGTAAAACTCATGCCCTATGGGAAATCTACCTATTGCTCTGGTAATATCTGTGAGATTACTGAATAGTAAGGATTTTTTTGCAACATTTGAGATGACATGAATTCTTTCATATGACTAAGACACAAGAACAACAACAAAACCTTAATGTTGTATGTATTTTTCTAACATACATACAAAATGTGAAGGTTTGGAGTGACAAGGTATTCCATTTTACTTGAAAACAGATTAATATAAACAAAAAAGGGAAACCTGGGTGAATTATTGTCACTTTGTGCTAATTAGATTTCATCGACTATGGCTTTATCTTATCTGAAAAGGTACGGTTAGTTGCTGCGTTTACAGTTTTTTGCAAAATAAAAGCGATATATCTCAAATTGTGTTGATTGAATGGTGTTTAGCGCATAAGCCCTAATTCACGTAAGATCTCATCCCGCAAGACCCCACTCTGATGAAGATGGAGATACAAAACATTTAATATTTTGCGATATTTGAGATATTTTTTCGAAATGTAGATGTTTCCATTACCAGATTTTTATTTTGAAATTTCAGTTTTGCGCAATTCTAGGGGTAATGGAAACGCAGCTAGTGAGTGCAGCAAATCAACATAATAAATCATTAAAAAGGCTTCATTTGAGACTCATACTAACACACATGCATGCGCAAACAAACAGATAAAGGAATATACACAGTGTGTAGGTTTATGTTGCACACTCATGAGGTAAGTGCACGGACAACTTGATATTCAAAAACTCAATGTATTCCTTTGAGCCAACAATGAATCCCTGGAGCCATGAAAACGAGAATTTCCCCAAAGGAGATCAATAAACTATCAGGTTCTTTTTAACATCACTCAGTATGTTTATATCAGACATCTCACACACTTGAATGCTAACCATGCAGAGCTTTACCTCTCCAGAGGATTCACTTTGATGTTGCTGTCTGACAACCACCTTCAGCAAATAACATCAGGTGCATGGTCGTCACATGAGACAAACTCTGATAATACTGATAATAACCGATACATCTAATTGTGCACACGGAGCCTACTTGCTTAGTTTCATTTAAGCAAGATTGGCAGTTCTTGAAAGACACAACACCAGAGTAATATAACCAGTGTGTATTGTGTGTCTCAAATTTGAGGGATATATTTGAGATAAAAAAGAAGACAATTATGGATAATAGACAAGAAGCCAGAGAAAACAAAACACATGTTTGTGATCAGACAATATATAAAAAACTGTTGATTTTTTGAGCTTGTGTCCTTGTACATGCTGTTTCTGTGCCTTGAGAGGTATGATGAGCAGGTGTCCTGAACATCTATTTTGTTACATTTAGTAGAAAGATTCTCGTTTTCCAAAAATTCAAACTCTACTTTTTAGTTGCAGCTTTGTGCGACTAAAAGATCATCATCTCAACTGTAAATCACCTGGAATGACTTCACTTCAGACTATTAACAAGTTTAATGTCTCATGCTGCATTGTAATGCAAACAATGGCAGTAACAAAGCCATTAGCAAAGTGTTCACATACATTGTGCTGAGTGCTTTTGTGTATAGATAATGGTCTCCTTTGTAGACAATTTGTATTGACTGATGTCTAATTTTGGCAGAGGAGAGCAAAGATAGAAAACAATAGTCTGGACACACTGCTTAAACCTGCACTCAAAAAGCCTGGAATGAGAGGAACAACATCCAGCCAAGTCCTACATAAATTGGAAATGTCCAGCACTAAAAATAAATGGGAACATTTAGAGGTTATTGTGTATTTGAGAAACATTCTTATGGTTATATATTATGCATGCATGAAACTTTACATTCCTCCAAAGAATAGCTTCAACACAAATGACAGTGAAACTGCAGAAATAAATTTATAATAAATCTTCTGAGTGGACTATATGGAAAAAATTAAGAATTCCAACTCAAGATTGATTTATTACATTCCAGTTCAATCCAATTATAGCCCAGTTCATTTGAATTGTAACCAATTCATTACATCAAATTAAGTCAGAATATTAATTACAATATTAGGACTTAAATGTAGTATGGCTTTAAAAGTTCTTGAATTACTAGATACAAAAATCACAAAAGGCTACTTAGGAACACCCCACCTCCCACAATGTTCTTATTTACTGTGTTCTTTAAGTCAGTTCAATCATTACCAACACAAAATTAGACACAAAACAGCCACTAAATTCAATTAACCACTTAATCACAAACCCAGTATAAACCCTTGTGTAATTAACCTCTCCCTTAATAGTTATTTGGACAAATAGCAGAGTGCTAAGTGGGGCAGAACTTAATACCTTTTTTTTTAACCATGAAAGCCCACTGACATGCAGTTGTTTTTAATGGCCTTTTATGTCTCATATTAAGAATCCTCATGATGGATTGTTTAACGTTTGTTTTTCTTTTAAAAGATAATTTTCTCAATGCCTGTCTTTTTATTGAAAATATGTGTCTGACTTGAATCACTAACACGAGTACCTGACATATGACAATATTTCTAACACAGGATAAAACGAAACCTTGACAGGGCGTATTTCAGATTACTATAATAAAAAAAAACACCTTTATTTGATATACAATTACTTTTAGGTTGATGTAAATAACTTTAATTTAATTTTTATTTTTTCAATGCAAAGATTTTCAGCTCTGAAACAAGTTCAATAAACAGACTGGTGTTCATAGCAGACTGGGCCTCGTGGGAACTAGAGACGCTCCATCAGTAACATGCATGAAAATTTAATGGCATCAGTCCAAGTGTTCAGAAGTCCTTTTCCAAGGAGTTCTTTGGTGTGCTCCAGTGGTTAGCCTGAACCTACAATTGGAGAGACTCCGTTATTCTCCCTACAGGGATTCTAGTTCCAAAAGAAAACATGGCCTTCTGTCCACATTCACCTCATCGAGTGGCCTTGACCTCTTACAGAATGGAGAGGTTAGCTGAGGCACACCTCAGGCCCTCATCATATCCCCTGCTGTTTGCCTACCAGCCTTGGGTTGGTGTGAATAATGTAATCATCTACATGCAGCAGAGGGCTTACTTCCTCCTGGACAGGGCAGGCTTCACTGTAAGAATTATTATCTTCAGCCTCTGCAATGCCTTCAATGTGTTCCAGCCTGCAGTGCTAAGGGGGAGACTGAGAGTGATGCAGGGGTGGCTTATGATAGTACAGATGACAAGCCCTTTTCACACAGAGAATGTAAGGCAAAGTTAAATGGGCTGAAATAAGACTAGTGAGCACCCAACGGAGGTTACTTGTACCAGGAAGCTATATTTCCATCACTGGATTTGGTACACTTTCTGCTATTTGTAGCAAATAAACTATTAGCAAGGAGATGCTGGCATTAGCATTGAAGAAACAACTAGCTTCCCAAGGCTGGGGACCCACTCAGTTAGCCACTGCCTCAGCCAATTTTAAAAGGACAGACATCTGCATTGAGAAGTTGGCAACCATTATACCGAAGCTGGCAACCAACTACACTGTCTACTGCGTTTGTCACTCGCAGAGGTGTCAAAAGTATTCACATTCATTACTCTGGTAGAAGTATAGACACTAGGGTTTAAAAAGACTTCTGTAGAAGTTGCACTACTTAAAATATAAAAGTAAAAGTAATTTAAGGCAAAAAAATGCCTTTAAGGACAAAAGCTTAGGCTGCGCCACAGGAACCTATAGTGTACTACCCTCCCCCCCCACCCAAAAGAAAAAAAAAATATAATTCTAAAGGCCATAATGACTATCATTTTATATTTAAAATGTTGATGTTGAAAAATTTGTATTCTTAAGTCTCTGCCATCGACATCTTTGTACTAGGCTTTATATGTCTATGTTGTGGCTGGAGTGTGACATGATTTCTATCATGCACAGGTTTGACGAATCGCGTACAAACCAATAGAGTATCTGAATGGTATGTTTATACTTCTTTACCTTTTGAACATAAAAGTATGAGATTTGTGAGGTTGAAGGTAATAAAGTTGTGTGTAGAATTTTAATGTTTGTGCATTTTTGTAATTCGTGCATGTGCAAATTTATTTTGTGTGCGTAATTTCTAGATATTTGTGTGTGCATTTGAACATATATGCAAGAACTCCAAGTTATGCACAAAATAGTTTAAACTGTTTAAAAACCACGTGTTACACACACACACTCATATTGAGTCGACTTTTTGTTTTCGGCTACTCTTTACTTCATCCAAGACATCAACCCAAAAAAAAGTCAAAATTAATATTTCAAATACACACAATACATTCTCAAAAGTCTCAACTTTGTCCCTTTAAGGCATTCTCAAATGCTTTGTTTCCACTTCAAGCTTTGACACAGAAATTGAGGGAGTAAGAAGAAGTCTGTGACAATAAAGAACAACAAGGACTCCCCCCCCCCTTATATAATGGGACAAAGGGAGCCGTCCCATTAACAGCATAGTTGACCTACAGCCATAGTGTATCTAAACATTACAGACCGGACAGTTTCAGCATAGATTTTAATGCTACAAAATCGAAACCGTGGCGTGTGTATTGCAACAGTCCTCTTCTTAACAGGACTGTGTAGAAAGAGTTCTAGACTGGAAAGACCTCAGTTTGTGAGAATTCAAATTATGTGTCAGATAGTGCTTTGCAGTCAGGGGCTCCTTGGGGAACAGTTTTGTTTCCCCCCCTGCACACAAACTTCAAGCTCAGCTAAGGCCTGTGCTGCCTGTGGAGGTTTTCTGATGACTGACTTATCAAGGGATTTACTGCTGGTATACAGAAGGCCATCAGAGTAAATATCCTCCAGGAGGGTTTTAATCACTTGCAAATGAATGTGGCCAAGACCATGGTACTGGTTGCAGAAGAAGGCTGCACCCACTGGTTTTATAAAGGGCATGCACATGAACTGTCCGCTGAAATGAACAGAGGCTGTTAAGAAAAAGCCAGAGTGGGGTGTATTTACTGAGAAGTTTGTAGCAGTATTCTTTATAAGTTCTCTGGGTGTATGTAGAGAACACTCAGGTGCAACAAAAAAAAAAGGAAAAGTCTGTCCTGCTAATTTATCCAGGTCATTTACCAAATAAATGTGCACACTTTTTATGTAAGTGCAAGAGTCACTTGTTTGCACTTTTGTTTACTGTCGTACTTTTTCTCCTATCCTCTGTTTTTTACCTTTTACGATGAATGTGTGATTTTCTTTGTCTGAGGAACCTCCTCAGATATGGAGAGGAACAAAGTAGAAGCAGGGTGGGGATGGAAGCAATGTTTATTCGAATTGGCATCTTCTTATTTTATGTAAGTGCAATAAAACTTTTCACTGATCATCCTTAAGGCCCGGTCACACTGCCTTTCGCGGGCGTATCGCGGCTGAATCACGGCCAGAAATGTCTGCCCGTGAAGC
>JBBBVU010000019.1:15582391-15592825 GCA_037177055.1 Atherinosoma microstoma
GGCAAAAAAAAATCGCAAAATTTTACCCGTGATTCAGCCGCGATACGCCCGTGAAAGGCAGTGTGACCGGGCCTTTATGGAGAAAAAAAAGGGACAAAGCAACAGAAGAAGTTGAACCACATCACTGCTTCACCACAAGGTGTTAATATACTGTATGCAAACCCTGGGCAATGATAATATGGTAAGAATTGCAATATTCCATTACTGCTGTTGTTAGAAAATATTCACAATAATTATTTTCATCATATCAAATGAATACATTATGAAGGACATAACATTTAGAAAATGTTTCTTCAGTGAAGCTAATGTAAACAAGAATTGAAAAAAATTGATAATTTAATTTAAATTCATTTTATAATGTTTGTTTACTTGGAAAAAATCATTTTGTCAACTTAGAATTTATTAGGCTACCACAAGGGCTGTGAACTTAATTGGATTTTTACACTGTTTTTGTATATCACCTTATTTTTATCCATGTCATCTGTAGGCTGTAACAGTGCATGTTTCCAACTGGGAAAAATGCCCCACTAACCTAGTTAGAAAACTATGTTCTATCCAGAAATTATTATTATCCATTATTTTATCATGTAGAAAAAAATTAAAAAGATCGCCTGCACACTTATGCCTGAAGACTACCCAAATGAATGTTCATTCTAATCACTAAACATTGTTTTTCTGCTAGAATAAATCCTATAATGGCCACTTATGGAGTCTCTAATTGTGTTACTGTGCAAGGTGTATAGAGAGCATTTTTTAAGCTGGGGAAAGTGCCAGTAGGCAGCAAGTCCAAAAAGCTCACTCTCTGGCAATGCCAATGAGCACACACATTTGCAAACACAATGAGTGGGAAAGAGAAAAATAGACTTCATAGACACTAACATGAAAAGCTCCAGTAGCAGCTGGTGTTGTCTCCACAGTTCGCATCACTTACACCACAAACACCATTCATCCACACAGACAGACATAAGTCAGATCTGGAGTTAGACGTTTTTTGGCTGGTGCTAAGATCAGAATCACCTTATTTTTAAGAACCTGAACCATTCAGTGCTTCTTTCTAGTTTGTGAGATTGAGCAACTGAGGGGGAGAAATGAAATACAATGAGAAAAATAAAATAGAAAGACTAAGAAACGGTGTTACCATGAAAAAAAACAAAAAACAAATTATGCTGCTCTCGCAAAACACTATAATACTCCAGTTTAATGTACTGTAAAGTGTTATACTATTTTCCTTTGACACTGGCAACTGTACGGCTGTAAGTGCTGCACACAGGTAGACAGACGAGGGGTGAGACAAGACACATGACTCTGTCAACACAACTTATGACAGCATTATCCCAGGCAATGACGCATTACCCAGGTAACAGCAACCGAAGAGTGCACCTTATCCAATGTAAATGATCTGGGCTCACACTCTGTTCCTCTGCTGAATATCGCTAAAAACACTCACTTGCCTGGTGACCGACACACATACGCCTTTGGTTTCTACTTAACACTAACGTATATGTTTCTGGTACAAACCTTTCCGGAAGGCCTAATTTGCTGTTCTATATAAAGCCAAACTTCACATGTCAGCCCCGAGTGCCTCTTAACAACTAAGTGTGTTAACCTGACCCTGCCATGATGAATGGGGGCCAAAAGGCTGCATGCAACATAGAAGGGAGGCAGATTCTCATCACTAGAGTTGAAGTTGGGGAAGTTGGAGAGTGTAATTTAATGGTAATTAGGAACTCGTCTACAGGGGGCAAGAAAAGGAAGGGAAAAAGAAAGATGGGAGATGGGTACAGCATGAAATATGCCTAAGGACCTGAGTAATAGTTCTTCTTACTCTTGTCTTTCAGTATATTAGTTCTTGTTCTCTCTTGGCCCTTCTTTGCCTCTAGCCTTGAGTGCCTTCACAAATTAATGATATGTAACAAGAACATTAGTTGAGTAATGAAATACGTAGCCGTGCATCCAGCACAAAAGACAAATAGAAAGTGATAATACACAAAATAAAGAGATTCTAATAATGAGACATACTCAAAACACTACAAAAAGAAGATTTGGCTACTGTTGAATACTTTTCACTGAATGTATAAGTTTGTTTTTTCCCCAGCTGATTTAAAGACCAGCCTGTAGATTTTCCAACAAAACATTACAAATGACACATATTCTGTTGTCCACTTTCATGTTAGTCAGTCAGTTGCACATTAACCAGAATCTGTTATTTTTGTAGACATAAGAACTGTAAAATCTAAAGAGAGGGGGAAAAAAAATCATGGTTCCCATTGCTGCATTTGTAAAGGTTAATGATGAACAACAGAAACCACAAATGAGAGAAAAAGTCAAATAAACAAGTGGTTAACCAGTGCTGCAGAAGTAAAGTCATTAGGGTTTGATGTGAGGATTTGTGCATGTTTGTGGAATAGCACAGTTGACTTTACTATTACTTGTGAGGCAATAATTGAGACCAGAGGTGCCCAAGGAATGAACTGTAACAATGCCAGGCATACACAAGGCCTCATTATCCCAAACCATACTCATCTCTCATTTCTTGTCACCCCTGTTTCTTTTTCATCTCCTCCCTTGCCCCTGACTCTCTTTGTTTGTATCTCATGCACCAAGAGCTAATTTCTAACTTTTTTTTTTTTTTTTAAATCTTTGTGAAGTTGTTCCAGGTAAGACTTTACATCAGGATTCATAATGCTGTGATTCGCCCCAGTCAAACTGTTTACAAAGCCTTGTGCCATGTTTAATTCATATAACAAAATAATATATACAATATGAAAAAAACCCACTTTGACATAAACATATTCACCTTTGATACTTTGATTGCTCTCACCTCTACACGGGCACTTTTTCTGAGCTCGTAAGAACAGGATTTCGAGATCAGCAGTCCGTTGCTGGTCAAAGAAAAGTCCTTTTGCGTAACTGATGACTAATGTATAGGCAGAGCAGGAATCACAAATCCTGACATGTCCCTCTTTTTTCTCCTCATTACTTTGTGCAGGTTTCCTCTTTCCGTCAATCTGCTGTATAGAGCTGTTGGGTGAATTATCTTTCTGCTTTTTGTGGCCTATAACAATTTGACAGCCAATAACTACGCTAATAATTCAGAATTTTGTGAAGTGATAAAATCCTGAAATAATAGCTCTTCATAATGGCAGCATTTTTGCTCTCAGCTTGGCAGAGATTTAGCTAATGCTTTGTCATACAAACAAAAAAAGAAGAGCGCATCTGCGTAGACTGCAAAATGTGCTCATATTATACACGGCTAGTCTATGAACTACAGCTCACTGAATAAATAAGCTCATTTATTTAATGGAAAAGTTTTTTCTTCTCATTAAGTCTGAATGCTTTAAATGTTTCCAGCAGTCGCTTCAAGGAAAGTCTGAGAAATAAAGAAAGATGCAGCATATGTGTTTACAAGTTAAGAAAAGCCATGAGCCAATATGCGTGCATGTGTGCACATATCCCACAAATAAATATTCAATCTGTGTGTGTGTGTGACTTTTCTTGATTATGGATTTACTTTTGCATGAGTGTTGCAGAGTCCTGAGGGCGTGAATTCTTTTGGAGATGTTTGGATGAACAGTGGTTTCATTTTTTAGCTCCCCTTCTGCTCTCTAACATTATCTGTGATGTGACATAATTTGGAGCTTAAATAGTATTGCAGGCTTGTAAAATTGTTTTTTGACTAAAAAGATAATCACAGAAAAGCTGTTGGTTGTTTTTATATGTTCCTGCAAGAACAGAACTTCACAGAGACGTCATATGCAGTAGAGCTGATTGGCTCATTATGTAGCAGAACTGTTAGAAAAAATTACCCCCCCCCTCACACACACACACACACAAAGTCCAGATTTTTAAAGACATTTCAAAAAACACATTTTAGGGTGCACTGCCACGTTAAAAGGGGGGGTGAAGGAGAAATGCAAAAATGGAGATTTGAGATGGTAAATGGGACGAGAGGGAGTGCAAAGTGAAAATAAAGGAGGTGAGTGTGGAATAAGAAGAGATGGATAGAAATGGCTAACTGTGCATGCTGAAGAATAAGGGAAGCAGAGGAAAGAGATGAGATGGAAGAGGGAATTCAGGGAAGAAAAAATGAAATAGTGCTAGTGTATGTGTTTTTACATTGTATGTTTGTGTATGTGTGTGTGTGCCTCTGCACAGGGCAATGCTGGCAAAGTTATTTCATGATGCATAATGTGAATGAGTGAGTCATGGACAGAGTGTTTGCAGATGGAGGGTATGAGTGAAATGATAAAACCAGGATAAAGGGGCAGATGAGGTGACAGGGGTGAGAAAGGGGTCAGGCAATTAGAGCAATTACAGCCCAAGTTTCAAATTAGGGTGTCACTGGTGGTACGATGCAACTCCTATTTAGCGGTTCATTTAGCTTCAAAATGCCAGTCTGAGTCTAATAGATGAGATCTGGCCAGAAAAACAGTGGTATTGGAAGAGTGTGTATACCATCCGTGCATGTGTGCTTGTGGTGCACATTGGAAACACTGTTGACAGTGTAATTTGATGAAAACTGACAGGTAATTTATAAAGCATATTTTTGGGTAAATGATTCTTGCTGGTCGTATTTTTTCTGTCATTCTAGACTGGTAATTGGATTTCCCTAACTTGCAAGGCAGTGAATTAGAAGTAAAGTAGTTAATGAAGGTCTGGCTGTCTGCGCGTGTGTGGTAGCACAAGTGGTTTGTGTGTATTCGCAACAGTATTTTAAGGTTGAAAATAAATAAGGAAATCCAAAATCAACATTACCAAACCATGGATATTTGTGTAAGTGTGCATATGTTTCCACACTTTGTTTGCAGATGTTGATGTCATCTATCAGTGTAGAGGTTGATGGTCTGCAAAGTTTTGGTCTGCTACACTAATACCCAGCTACTACTAGCCACATTTTACTTTATTCCAATTCAGTCAATCAAATACCATATACACAAACGCACGCACAAACGTACATAATTTTCCAGCTCATTATTCTAACTTTAATCATTATGTCCAACTCTAACCTTGACCAGAACACAGACTTTGAGCTTAACCTGAAACCCAACTGTTAACCTTCAGTCAATTAAATTTATGGCACCAATCATATTGATCCTCAAAAGGTCACAATACCATCCAACCCTGGTGGGATATGTTTTTAGCTCTCATAAATATTAGTAAGAGAAGCCGCCATCTTCCACTCTTCTTTCCCTTTCTTTGTTTCGTCTAACTCATTTTAATTGCTAGTGAGGTCTTGTCTTTATGAAGCTGCTCCCCAAGGTGGGTTAGGGTGTGCACGCTCAAATGCAAGTGTGAATGATGTATGTGCATGTGTGTGCATGTGTGTTTGTTAGCTAGAGGAAAACGCAAAACGGAGAGTGGATCTGACAAGCTTCTTATTCACATAGAGAAAAAAAGTCCTGTGAATACTATTGCACACATACACATGCAGACATACCCCCACACACTCATGTTCAAACAAAATTTTAGCCAAAATACCAACACAGACTGAACAAGATGAAAAAGCTTGTCTTCTTTTGTCTCAAGCAACAACTGCTCAGATATGTCTTCCGAACGCAGAAACCAAGAAAGACTCATCTTCAGCCAAGCCATATCTGAACATAAATCTTGTGCAATAGACCAAATTTAACTAATCTGAACCAAAGGTACACACAAACACAAACACAAAGGCCATGATTACGCGTGATACAACCAAACTGACAACAAACAAACGGAATGCAAATGAGTGTAATCCAAGTTAATCCACTCAGACTGCAGTGCATACTGGACACAATTCCTTTTCTAGTGGTCTGTTTCAGCGGCAGTTTTTGTGCATTGTAAAAGCAGAAATGATCAGTTCAAATATAGGTATGGGACATACCAACGCATAGTAACCTGCATATATGCTGGACTTAAAGCTTTGAAGCTACTTGGCAAAGACTGGATCTAAGGGAGTGGCACTATTTTCAGGTTGTTGAAGGAATGTAGGTTGCGATCTGGTAAAGGTCAAACCATAGAAATTCCTCTTATTCTTAAATCACCAGGCCTTTCAATAACTCCTAAAAGAAGAATCTACATTATTTGTGCTTCTCAGTTCATAAAGTCTTATCTCCTCTCTTGTAATTTTCACTTGAAGATGTTTTGTTTTGCTGTTGAATGAATTTTCCATGAAATGTGGCAAAAAGAAAAGAAAAGAAAAACCTAATAAAAAAGTCCCGTCTGTGTCAGTGCTGTCTACTTGTGCTTGAGTCAGTGGTGAATAAAAACGCCATCCTCAGCCTTTACCTGGAGTGTTGAGCAGCCGGGACATGCGGCAGCTGTAGGCGATTTGCTGTTCACAGTATTCTGCACTGGTGGTGATGGCTGTCACCTGGAAACACAGGGAAGAACGGAAATATTCACTTTATCTTATTCAACTAGACAGGTCAATTTCATGTAAGAAAAAAAAAAGAACTACAAAAATCTAAGAAAAATGTTTCAATTTAGTTTCCTGTAACTTTTAAAAGCTGTAAATGGAGCAAGTGAGCCGTACAAATAACGAGCGAACATAATTACAGTAAGGATGTGCTACTCAAACCATGTCATCTCTTCGAACATTGCAGGCTTGTACACATTACTTGCTGTCCTTCCTCATGAGGGTGTTGGAAGCTGTAAAGTTCACACACAGTTTGCTTTTGACTGAGAGCTATAACGACAATCTATAACCACTCTGCAGGAAGATTAAGGTATTGACTCCTGAATGTGAGAGAGCAAATCCAAATAGTCTGAGCTGTATGTACAAGAAGGACACAAGACAAGCCATGGAGAGATGACACATTATGTTTTCTCAGGGTAAACGCATGATTAAAGACTAAATTATAGCTGATTTGGGTTTCATTAAACCCCAGTGAGTATCAGTGGATGATGCTGCTGCTAATGTTTGTGTTTAACACAGCTGACAAATTGATTTGCAGCAAACTATGTTGCAATGGTTCCAGTTTCCAGTTTTTGCATGTGGGTGATCAGAGCATCAAAAGAGAAATATGTCTTTGCACAGTTATTGAGAAAGCCTGACAAAAAGAGATAGAGGGGTATTTGCTCATGTTATCTGCTGTAACAAAAATCATCTGAATAGATCACAAGTCCTTTTTATTAACGCTCTTGATTATTTTGTTGCAGTTAGGGATGAACAGAGGAACCTGTTTTAGCCTGCATGGTTTGCCAACTCATGCTCTGTGCTGTTAGCTATCATAGCCACTGGGGAAATCAAACTTTACTAGATTTTCAAGTGAAGACTTTTGTTTGCTTGGGGAAAATGTAACTTCAGTTTGCATTTAATGTAAGCACAGGTTTCTATCCAGAGAAAATATAACAAATTAAATTAGCCAGCAAAGACCTGATTTAATAAGAAGTCTGTGTGTAGTGTTATGCAATGAGAAGTATAGTCAAAATATATGCCCCAGTTTTTTGTTGTTTCCCCCCCTGTTTTGTCATTTAGCTCCCACCCTGATGCACACTGTCTCTCAACTTCTGTAGTTAAACATCAAAGAGTAGGAGCCTAAAGCAACTATACACAAAAAAGTAAAACTGGCTGGTTTTTATAGTTACTAGAGTCTGAGATGTAATTTGAACAAAACAATTGAATAATTCCAGAGTGAAAGTAATTAAATCATGTAAAATTTACATGAACTTCCCCAGCTTAAATAATAGATTCAGTCACGCTGATATAACAGAGTTCAATCTAGCCAGAACTGTGGTGATGTTCCTTTAAGACAAAAGATCTCAAGATATCTTCAGATTACACGAGACCATTTTAGAAATAGTGCAGCAAAGGACTGGGTGGTGTGAAATGCTTCAACAAAATCTGTTGTCATCTGTCTAAATAACTGTTCTGTTCATCTCCTCCTAACTCATGCGAGTGGGGGAAACATTTTAAACGCTTAATAAATAAATCTTTAAATTAAAAAATTAAAAAAGTAATGGAAAGAATTTCCTTGTGAGTAAATGACTTTCTCTTGGAACTAAGCAGTTTTGTTGGACTAACTTAACTCACATGACTTTAACTAATGTTTTAAATATAATTATGTTACTGTAAAATTAGTTGTATCAACTTCATCAAATTAAATTGTGACAAAATATAATACATTAGTTGGAAGAATCAAGTTGGACCAAAACATTTTAAATTGGACCAACTAAATCCAATTTACTTGGATCAAGTGGCAATAAATACATTGAATCATCAGTAATTAATCTGACCGAAGTAAATTAAGTTAGAATAACAGATTTATATTGTTGAAATAAATCAATCACTATTTCTTATGTTCAAAGATGTTTTTTGGTGTATTGATGGCCAGTAACAGGGAATTAAGGGAAGGGGATGCTTTTACTTACCCTACAAAGACAAAAGAATGAATGAATTTATAAATGCGATGCACATCACAGGCGTTATATTACAGCTAATCATACCTGCACATTCACAGCACTACATCACAGCTGCTGTCTGAGTTTTTCCCTCTTTCAGCCTTTTCTTCAAAATATTAGGGGCGATGAGTGAGAAAAAAACCCAACAAGGTGTTTGTTTGTTGTAGCACATATGTGATCAAGCTACCATTTAGTAGAGCTCAGACACTATTAAATCCAAAATATAAATCAGAAAAAATTATTTGTGCTTGTTTTTGTACCTGTGTCATCTTATTCTTGTTTGTTTGGTTTTGTTTTAATGCTCTTTTCTGCAATGTAAAGCACCTTCAATTGTCCTGTACATGAAATGCGCTCTATACATTTTTTTTACCTTGCCTTGCCTTATTCTTGAGAGGCTTTAATAGATTCACATGTGGTTGTGACTGTTTGGATTATTGTAAATTAGTTCAATGAACCAGATACTGGGTGATATTTTGAGTGTGTGAGAGACATTTGTTCAGCCTAGAAGGCAACTTGTTACTGTAGCCGAGCAGGTAAAGGTCTATTGAAGAGTCACTTAAAATATTGGGAATAATTTAAAATTAAATTTATATTAAACATGAAATCATATTTGACAATTAAATAAGCTATCTGAAAACAAGGATAACATCTCATGAAAATGATAAGGAATGAATAGAATTTCAGGATGTATCAGAGAACCTGATGGCTGGAAACAAAGAAAAAACATCAGAAGGATGTCACACTCATGCACCAACCAACTGGAGTGGGTGCTGGATCAAATAAGTAATGAATAAGGGGGGTGGGGGACTAAAATTTCACTCAAAGACGATCAATTTTCAAATCAAACTAATTCAAACCTTTTCATCCTGATAATATATGCCGGGTTTTTTTAAAACATATATCAATACATAAGTAAAAGTAATAATTAATCTATATAAATATATAAGCAAATATTGTTTGTGTGTGTTACCTGATCCATGGAGGCACTGTAGTTGACCTGTAGGACCGTGCGTCTTTCTCTGCTAGAGCCAGTAATTACAGTCTTGGGTGGCAGGTTGTTCATAACCATTGTCCACACTTTGTCTTCTGTGCAAACATACATACAAAAACATACAACACACGTGAGTTTGCTATAGAAAGAAAGACATGATGTTCATGTTCAAAGATCAAAGCTGTGAAATGGGTTAATTCATTTAAATTGAATTCACACAAAGCACACACATTTACACATGGAGGTTATTTAGCCACATGCTGATATAATGACACATGCTCACAACAGTTTAGCTGCTGTGGCAGTAAATATATTTTCTGTATAATAAAAGTTACTGCTACAAAACTGGAGTGTTTAACAGAGACGTGTGGGCTGTTACAGCATGAACCAGTCACTCAGACATCTCCATGTTCATTTGCACTGCCATTCAGGGAAAACACGAGTATGTGTTGCAGGTCTCTGAGGCGCGGGTATGTGTGTCAGAAAAAGAAACTCTTAACATTTCTGAGGAGTGTGTGAGTGTGCTATTCAGCGTGACTAAGGGGCTAGCCAGTGGGGTGCAGTGACATTTCATTAAAAGCCTCGCCTTCGCTCTGCTTGCATGCTCCGCTGTTCCACAGGCTACTTATTCTACTGTGAGTGTGTGTGCATGTGTGCAAGTGTAAGTGTGTGAACACAAGTATGAACAAGTGGGTTGCTGTGTGCCACAAGTGTCACTTCAAATGTGGGAGCACACTTAGATTTGCATAACAGTTTGGTTTCATATATATGTTTATGGCATCTGTGTTGCTATGTACTTGTGTTGTAGCATCTGTGTTGGCTGCTCCTAAATGTCAGTCAGTAACCGTGAGTGTGTTGCCATGGAAACCCCATGTATTGTAGGATAAGACTGCTGCTGCTTGAGGTTAAGAATAAGAAGGGCAGCAGAGTTTTCTTCCTTCACAGGTCAATGAGTCTGGACAGAGTCACAAAGATGGGAGGAGGCAGACACAGAGACACACACACACACACACACACACACACACACACACACACACACACACACACACACACACACACACACA
>JBBBVU010000019.1:15592925-15611368 GCA_037177055.1 Atherinosoma microstoma
CACACACACACACACACACACACACACACACACACACACACACACACACACACACACACACACACACACATTCAAATAAGAACAAATAAAAGCGTATATAAAAACAGATCAGTGATAAACCTCCTTTCCACACACACCTGTCATGTTGCAGTTAACTTTGAATGGGCCAAGCGGTCCGCTGCCATCAGGGTCAATCCAGTAAGTATCAGAAGATCTGCCCAAATGCTTGTAGGCCTCACATGATGGCTCATAGATGGCTGTAAGTAGGTGTAAAGGGAAACAATGGGATACATGAGCCATTAAGGAAGAGGAATGTCAATGAAGAAACAAAACTGAAAACCCATCATGAAGCTGCTGTCCAAAGTAGCATCCTCCTTGAATCAGCGAAGATGATAATCAAAGTCTGTGTTTAACACCTCTAGAGTCAAGCTGTGTTGAGGAGATATGCACTGACGTACAATTCCCCGATGATGATTTAATAAGACAAAGCTGTTCAACAAGAGCTCAAAGAGAGCTTTGCTATTCTTAATCTTAAATTGAGAAAAACTTTGCTGCATTAGCACCAATAACACCCAGCCCAAAAGGTTTCTCCTGCCAGACACCTGCTCTATCTATAGCTGACTGCCTCCATGTGTGTGGGTTCCCATCTGTTAAGCATCACATAACCTTTCTATAAAACAATATTTTATATGATGTGAAAAAAATTTAATTAAAATGTAGAATTACAGGCTGAATCTATAGTAAAATATCAGTGTGCGCTCAATTTTATGCGGCTCCTTCTTTATTATATCTACTCAGTCAACACACAGCAGCAAAGTATCTGACATTATGCTAATGTTAGATTTGTATTGATCTACAAACAGAAAGGCTGATATTGAACAGAAAAAGAACTGCACCTCAAAGAGAAATGAGACACATCTTGAAGTGAAACTTTCTTCACTGACGCGCGAGTGCTCAGAAGTTAAATAAGAAGTTTAAAAAGTAAAATAAAACCCTCCCTTTGTTTGCTAGTGCTCATGTTTTTAGAGCACTAGCAAACCTTTCATATTCACTTGGGTGAATATTAAATAGAAGCAAGTAAAAACATATGCTTCACTGTAATCTTGAACTCAAAGAATAACAACAGTTGGAGAATTGATGGTTATTAGACTTGTCAGACGTTATCAAGATATGAGACAAATTTAAAAGGAAGACCAAAGCAATGACTTTTTTAAGATGCTAAATGAATAATTGTTAAACATAGCTGGCATGTCACATGTCAATCTGACTGGTATCAAATCTACAAAGCAAAGCAGCCATCAGCACATGTCTCCAAAAAAGGATTTAAAAGATTAATCCTTAACATCCTCATGAATTTATCTTCCTTCAAATGACTTTTCTTTAATGGGTAGAAGAGTAACCTTGGTACTTTGATAAAGCTTTGATAAAGCTCCAAGATCATTGAAGCTCCAAGACCAACCTTTCCACAACATCACTCTGAAACTAAGAGCTTGTCTTTGAACTTTTCTTCCCTGTTTGGTTTTTAATTCTTTTTTTGCTCAGGAAGACACTGGCAACACGTGATGTGCCCACAGGTCATTTTTTTGGCCACCAGCCAGTTCCATCAGAACTGTTTAGACATCCATGCGTATGTGAAAAATCGGAAGGAAGCGAAAGAAATTACTCATCCATTCTAACACGTTACTGGCTGCACCCCGGATTTGTCCTATGACTTTTTAGACTCAGACCGGGTGCCCTAGTCTGCAACCCTTAAAGCTAGAGTTGGTAATGTTGGAGAGCTAGCAAGATTTGAAAGTGGTTCTTCCTCTTAGCTCCTCGCCCTCCCGTCAATGCTCCGTTCAAGCCACGCCCCCCCCAACTTGAACTCACAGCAGAACTCAGCAGGGCAGTAGAGAGCGACACAGCTGTTTCAGAAATCAGCACGTGAGCACATTTCACACAGAGGGAGCGTGGACAGGACGAGACATGAAGGCATCTGATTGGTTCTTTCCATTCGGACCGAATGGCAGGGATTGGTCAGAGTTTTTGCATCCCTGCAGCTCTCACAGAGGTCTGACTTTTTTCGTTTCTTTTTATGAATACATAATGTATTGACTACTCTCAGGATGAAACAAAAAGTGTTTCTGAACAGGATTACCAACTATAGGTTTAAGCTGTTCATTAAAAAATTGGTTTTGTAAATGTTATTTCACATAAGGCGTGAAATCAACGCCTTGTTCACTCATTTCTGTTTTCTTCCTTATGAAAATACAGCAGTCACTACTTAATAGTTTATTTGAATGTACAATAAATTCAGAAGCTGATCGCTTCTCATTACTTGGAATTGAGTAAAAGCTTCCCATGTCTGTAAAATGCAGCATATCATTATAAAGTGGATGTTTAAATGAGATCCAGACAAGTTTTCATTTGAGACTCAAACGGACTTCAGCAGAAATGAAATAAAGAAATCTTTCCAAATCTATCTTGCTTGATGTACTTTTTTTACACCAATGATATATTCATTATTTTTCTGTCTGATTTCACTGCAGCTTCTTTCTCTGTGCAGTCTTATTTTCTGAGAAAATATCATTTTTTCACCCACTTTATTCCTCTGTAGAACTTTCTCAGACTTCCTTTGTATTAACTCTTTTTCAGTTGAAATATTCACAATGCTCCATGAACTTTAGTAACTTGCCCTCACTTAAAAGAGAACAAAATTTGTGGCTTATGGGAGAGGGGATGGCATTCTCAAAAATTTAAGCCTAGAAAAAAAGCCTTTTCTGACTCGCTTTTCTTTTTGTGCTGGTGCTTAACGGTTCGGATTTCTTTTTCTCTGACAAGAACAAAACACACAGTGTAGACGGACAAGGCTGGCGCCTGAACACTTCAAAAGTTCATCTGTCTCTGTGCTGAGAATTTTGAAGCAGCTTAATCACTCAAAGGCGAGTGGATGAAGGCCAAATCCAATGCACACACACATTCAGACACGCACAAGGAACGTAGAGTATCACATTGTTGAGAAAAGAAAATAATAAAAAAAGACACAAACATAAATCTTTTCACACATATTCATATACTTACAAGTGTGGCAGGTGGCTCCACTATATCCAGTTCCATCACAGGTACAACTGAAGCTGTCCCACGTCTGTTTGCACCATCCTCCGTGTTCGCAGTGATTAGGCATACATCTGGAGTGATGAAGATACAGTTGTAGTCAGAAACAGTTACAGGACATGTGTTGCATAAGAAAGAATGTGTGTTTACAGTCTGTATGGGACAGAATATAAGCAACACAGACAGAACAGATCTAAAGAGGCTAAAGCTAAAGCTGGCTGGGGCTGCATTCCAAAGCAATACTGGACTGACATAAAGGGCATCAATATTCTTCGAAGACTGCAGAGAAAACACAGTTTAAACAAAATGATATTATTACACACGTTTGGGTAATAATAATTCCAGTTGTTAATCAGAGAAGAAGTCGTAAAATTGTACACTTTGCACATTTTATATCTGCTATGTTTTTTTGTTTTTTTTAATAACCAAACATTTTCATGTATTCATGTTTAGTTTTGTTTTTCCCTAACACTGTTGCTCTGTGTTCACAAGAGAAACAAAACCTGCTTTCACATTGCTTCCAGTATGTGCTACATTTGTTTTAAGGGGTAGGGCGCAGAGGAGAGAAGTGTGTACAAGCCTAAGTTTGGTGTCAGATTTAAGGTGACCAAAAAGATAGCCAGGAAGTAGCTACTTTTTCCAGCTGCAGACCTGAAATTAAGATGGATCTGTCAAGCTGTCAGAGGAAACCCATGGCATTGTTTTTACTGAGGAGGAGTTGAGGAAAAGCAGCTAAGAGGATATAGGTTCACTATATCCTCATAACAAGACAGGAGTTTGGGGAGTTTAGACTCGTCCAGGAGTTGCACCTTCCCACCGACCACTTCCAGGTCTATTTTAGGCTGAATGAGGAGTAATTTGACAGTTTGTTGCAGAGTTAATCACAAAATCTAGAACCAACTTCTGGTAGCCATTATCCTTACAATGTCTGGTAATTTGTCTGGTGTGGATGATCGGATGCAGGTGGAAATTATTTTTTTTGTGCAGAGTGCACAGACGGCACATCCAAACTTATGTCCCAATCAGTGTAGTTCAGATTTATTCTCACTTTGTGAAATACACAAACTTGCCGCTCCATGCATCACAGAGACTGTAGGCCTGCGCTGACATTTACTAGCCTTATTAGGACATAACCAAGACATAAGTGCTGCTAATGCTGCCCCCACTCTGGCACTGGCAATGGAAGCACTTCTGCTTTGCTCATTTTAGAGATGGTTTTGCTGCCACTGGACCTGAACCTTGCAAACCTTAGTACCTTCTAGAATGCTAAGCATGTGGTTAAATATCTAACTAAATGATAATACTAAAGTGAAATTCCCTGGGTGGCGTTGTCACAACACTTGTACTGGTTAAAAGAACTTCAATCATCCAGGACTCTCTCCCATGCCACTTAGTCTCGCCACACTTGCAGCCTTGGTATGGATGCATCCTGAGCTACTTGTACAAAGTCCTTGTTAACAAGCTATGTAATTAGAATATCTAGGTCAGATTTTTTTTAATAGATAAGAGTGAGGAGAGGAACAGGAAAGCCCGATGGAGGAAAACCAAACACCAACTCATAAAAGCTGCAGGGATCTTTTTAAAATAGAGTTTTGCTGCCATGCTGGGAATCTGGCAGTTAAGTACTACAGAAGCGCTCCATCCCTGTTGTTAGACAACATGATCTTTGTGCTGATACATCCTGAAATGAGAAAGCTGGAAAAACAACTTTGGGCTTCTTCACGTGGTTATGTACAAAACTGAACCAGTAAGAGCCAATAAGCTGCAGAAAACCCACAGTGCCTGCTTCACACAACACAGTACAGCTTACACAGGTTATGAAGTTGAGATAAAATGTCATTGTGCTTTCACAAAGGGATGCAACTGACAAACACTGAAAATCGAAGAATACATAATTCTTAGCACTGTGCCAAATGAGCTTTATATGCTCTGGGTTTTGTTTGAGGAAAAAAGGAAAATCTATGGAGCGATTCCAGCAATTGCAGGGTGCGTGCATGGTTTCATATGCCACTGCATGTGCTGTTATGGCACTAAAATATCTGTGATACCGTGGAAAAATACATGGGCATAATAACTATGTGTGTCGGCATGAGGGTGTGTGTGTGTGTGCGTGTGTGTGGTCTCTGTTTCTTCCAAAATCTCAACCTAAACAGAATCCCACAGTGGAACGGCATTGATCAAAAGGAGGTCAGACAGGGCTATTGAACTGCCTTCAAAGACATTCTGATTAGTTAGATGGCAACAGTGCATCCATTCATCTTCCATGGCAGAACAAGGCCCACCTCAAGCACTGCAGCGCTGATACACAACATTCGAAGTAATGGTGGTGGGCAATATGTCAAGATGCAAGATAGAAGACTGGACTTTTCAGGAGCTTCGCAAAACTTTAAGCACAATTACCTTGCTGCTTTTATAATGCTAATGTTGCAGAGGGAAAAATAAACGTTTTTGTCTACAAATCTGACTGGGAAACAAAATTATTATGCGTGATGCAAGACCACCACTGGACCCATTCTAAACAAGGCAAAGAACCTGTTTACAAAGTTAAAATGTTCTGCACAAGTGCATCTGTTTCCATTTAAACAAGTGCTCAAATTGAGCTCAAGGCTTGGATGATTCCATGTATTACAAATCCATCCCAATCTGTTTGTCTGGTCTATAACAAAGAAATAAATTGAAATGTCAACATATCATAATGGATGCTGTCAGAGAGCCAACATCAGGACGTGTCGTTGAGAATTTCCAGCTCTGGAATATTTGCCGGTGAAATGCAGAACTGTGTGGCTCATCTTTCTAAATGTTTGATTACAATGATAGAGTGGTTTAAACCTTCCATTTCTTTCATTTTAAAATAAAAAAACTGTAGTGTTTACACACATTTTCTCATACCCCATCAATTATATCCATTTCTCAGTGTAACAAGCACATTTAAACGAGCCACACAGAAACATCATTCTTGTGAAGCTATACAGACAACAATGTAAGCCCTGAGTAATAAGTCTCAGGATAAGAATTCAAAGATTCACATAACAGTCCTGTTCATTATGTGACTCTTTTTATTTGAAACCTCTGGATTTATGACGCTCATTGGTTTTTGTGTTCTGCATAGGCTTGAATGTGTACTTTCCTTTCATAAATGAGTTAATAGATGCGTCTGCATGCAGCGCTATCACTCTTACCTGTCTATGATTGCACACATGTCCAGGCTGACGTTCTCAAAAGCTCCTACAGTGCCTCTCTCCACCGCATGCATGTCAGCAGGTTGGTCATCCACCAGGATTGCTTGCATACACCCCTGAAATGAACGCTGGGATGGTGGGAAGAGCGTTTGCAGAAAATATCCTGAAAGAAACACAAGAAACAAACAAAATCACATTAACTTTAATCATAAATTATATAAATATATCAGTTTTACTACTTGCCAACATCAGACCGTTGAAGATGAAAAAGAAGCCAGAGAAGAAAATGAGTAGGAACAGAAACAAAGATGAGCATAGCAGCCTGTTTGAACAGTGAAGTGAAACAGCGTGGGAAGAACACAGCGGATTCCTTTGATCCACAACTTAAAAGACATCATGAAAACAGGACCTTATGTAGAGGAAGACATACAACATTACAACATCAACCTTGATGAGAAACAACAGACCAGATCGGTGGCTGGTAATTGCCACTTTTTTAAACAATGAACTTTCATCAGTCTTCTTGCTTTAGAGCTTGTCCACAAGGCCCATTAGCCTTAATACATGGGCTAAGACTGCAATAGTCTAAAGGACACACACATTTTACTATATACCGTACCTTTATGACATCCAGAAGTCAATGGCCCATCCAGAAGGCCCAGTGAGCCTTGACTGAAATGGGGACAAGACTAGGACAAGTCTGTATGCATACTGTGTGTATATGTGCGATTGTCTGTGCGTATGTGTTAGTTTTTATGAATAAAGTCTCTGCCTATACACCAGGCCGGCATGTATTCACCAACCTGTCCTTGTACAACTGCATACAAAGCTGTATTTAAGTTTGTAGATATACACATATTTAGTGTATACAGTGGAGTACAGGCAGTATACTGTATATTGGAGATGAGAACCCTGAATCCAACATCTGCTGCTAGCAACACAGGTAAGTCATAAAACACTGGCACTCAATGACATCTCCATCATTGTGATGTTATAAGCTGTCATACTCTCCAGCTTGCCCATCACCCTCAAGGCCGAAACGTCAAAAAAGCTTATTGTAGGGGGGCATATGTACTGTACTGTGTGTTTATGTGTGTGCGCACAAACATAATGTGACTGGATGGCACAAAGAAAATAAACTTGTAGAGGAGTAAAAGGTGTGTGTGCCTGTGTGTGTTTTTGTCTGGATTTATTCCTTCCTTTAAATCTTCTGATATTCATGCTTTCCGCCAAAAAGTTTCTCCTGCCATTCTTGCCATCTGTCTCTTCTCTTGCCACACCTGCCTGCTGTCTTTCCAGAGGAGTAAGAGACAGACAGGGAAAAAGAAAAAGGAAAAAAAAGAAGAGAGTGACACAGGGAGAGAGAGAGAGAGAGAGAGAGAAGATGGGAAACAGAGCAGACTGCTCGCTGGCAGCACTTTGTGTCCTGTAGCCAGCTTATGAATGCAAAGGATATGTAGCCTTCCTGACAGTTTGGCAGTGAGCAGTGCAATGCATGAACCTGTGGGTGGATGGATGTTACTTTGGGCCTTGAACTCATTGGTTTCCCATTTACTCATCAAAACTGAAGTGAGATAATTTGCAAACCTTTTAGAGTTTCTATATTTTACACCTGAAATATAATAAGGAACACAAGTAATGGAACAAGGCTGAATTATTATTTTTATGCAAACATTTACTCAGCAAAAATATATAATATTTGTGTTTCCAATTTTGCTCTAATAATTTGTGAAAACCTTCTTGAAGACATTTAGTAGATCTTTTTTTTTCCAAAGTAGCTTACAAGTTTTGCACATTGTAGAGCAAAAATTCAACTTTGGGATATTCTGTTGGATTAAGGCCATCATTGATCATGTCTTTGATTTGTCTCCTCAGAAATGTTATTCGACTATTCTTCAGCATAATGACTCGGTTGATTCGGTTTATTGTTTTTCTGCATGACGCACTCTCTCTTTTCAGTTCAGCTGTGCTGATTTTTCTTCTTACAACTTCCTTCTATAATTCAGAATACATTTTTTTTATCTATCATAGCAAACTGTCCAATCTAAGGTTTCAGCATAATAAGTCCAAACAGTGCTTTTAACACCACCATCTTTCACTGATGGGTTAAGAATACAGGAGTACAACACTGTCCTTCGATGTGACTATAATTAAATCAGCTTTTGTTTGTAAAACATCCTTTTACTTTTGCCACTCACTGATATACAATATTACTGCCCAACGACTAAGATGTTTTTACTGATAATAGTATGATCACGTTCACTTTATCAGTATGTTTAAGGTCATATCTATACAGAAATGTAGAACATCTCAAAGGGTTCACCAACTTCAAGCATTACTGTAAATAATCTCTTGTGCTTCCACAGAGAAATCAGCAGCTTCTCCCTTGTGTCACTTTGATAAACACTATAAATGTTAATATGGGCATTGCGTTACAAAAATTTACATATCAAATTAATAGCAGTTGGTTCAGAGAGACTACGAGAAATAATAATCCTGAATAATCCTGTACAAGTAAACAGGAGATATCTCTCTCTTCCTTCCTGTGAACAGTTTTCTCTTAAGTTCATCACGATTTCAGTTTAATGGAGTTGTACTCACAATCAACTGAAGGCAAAGAGTATTACATTGTGCTCATAATTATTCTGCAAGTAAGATTTCAGTTATTAAAACATTTTGGGTTTTTTCTTCTGTGGAAAAAGTTTGGTCATGTTTAACCAACACTCACAAAGAAAAACCTTTGCAGTGGCAAATGAGGACTCACTTTCAAACTGTTTCATTAGCTGATGAATGACGTGCTACACCGGATGTTCCAGATAGATGGAGATCTGGATGATTTGGTGCATGGTCCCCATGCCCCAACAAGGCTGTGGTGTCAGTAAGATGGTGATGTTTTGGGTTGGAATAACTGGGAGTGTAGCAATCATCTTTAGGGTGCCGGAGGGTGTCAAAATGACTTATCCAGCTTCTAACTTACCATTTACTGCCATGATATAAAAGGAAGAACCATACCCTCCATAGTCAAATTATTTTCATGGAACAGAATGCACCATCTCATGCTGCAAAAAATGACCATTGAATCTTTGGCTGCTATGCCTAAAGGAAGAAAAGGAATGGTGTGGCTGCCATCACCCCTGTTTTCAGCCCTATGGAGAACCTGTGAAGCATTCTTAACACTATAATGCCATATTTATATCGGATACATACAGTTTCTGACTTTTTGCATGACTTCATGGTAAAAATTTGCTTAACAATAAGATAAGAAGGTGGATACCAGTAGCAGACTACACTACAATAATTTGGACCCCTAACACGGTAATAAATGGTAAATATGCAAAAAATATTTTGTTAATCATTTTTATACATTTTGTTAAAGGGGCAAATAAAGGCTTCAGATTTTTTTTTTTTTTTTTACTTTTCTCCAAATTTTTTTCTTGGGCTAGGCTTTAAAGGGTTAAAAATCTATCGGGATGGATTGGCAGTAAACCTCAAAACAACAACTTTGGAAGGCAATTCTGGCCTCTTCAGATCCAGGCAGGAACTACCCATGGACTTACAAGTTCAATGGATAAGAGAGTTGTTAAGGTAATATAAAAAAAAGGGCTCCTATGTTAACATTCATTCATTCACTCATTTTTCCAATTCAGGGTTACAGGTAAGCTGGAGTCTATCCCAGCAATTAGCAGGCGAGAGGCAGGGTACACCCCTGGACAGGTCGCCAGTGTCAACATGGAACTTGATCTGTAAAAATGTTTTCATTTGAAAATACACAACCTATTTAATATAGCGTCTAATCGATGCTGCAATATGCCCAAAAGCAAAACAAATGGTTATATAAAGTATTTTATTCCTTTGGCTGTCAAGCTTTTAAACAAAGACCTCACTCATTTTAGACTATTTTAGACTAACCTTGATATTCTTTTAAAAAATTATGTATTTCTTTCACTTATGTCTTACAGGATTTATTTATTGGATTCTTTATTGTTTTAATTATTTTCATTTGATATTTTTACTATAATTCATATTAATTATTTGATGAACTAATAATAATCATTTGTATGATAATTTGGAACAGTGTAGAAATTCACTTCTAAAATCTCAGCTAAAATGAGCAGAGCACATTATTTATTTATTTATGATTTTTTTTCAATGACATTCAGTAGGTTT
Organism: Atherinosoma microstoma; assembly: GCA_037177055.1. NCBI lineage: Eukaryota > Metazoa > Chordata > Actinopteri > Atheriniformes > Atherinidae > Atherinosoma > Atherinosoma microstoma. The sequence goes on from JBBBVU010000019.1 coordinate 15,603,365, forward strand.
AATTTATAGTATATCCACACCAGAACTCGCTCCAGGATTTGGGACAACAATAATTCCTTGCAGTGCTTCTGGCACTCTTTCATAGCCCCCCTGTTGTGCACAAAGAGCTTCTTTTACAATACACACTGGAAGAACAACACCAGCTCTACTCCTGGGCACAGCTTAGGGCACAAAGCATTTAGAGGCATTTTTTTAGATGTTCAAAAAAAAAAAAGATCAACTGTACTTATCTGTTGACCAAATTCTGCACTTTAACCCAGTGGTGATCTAGTTACTGTAACTAAAAAACAATAAATTGTAGCCGCTTCTAAAGTTCTGTCAAGCAAATATAATATATTAGCACATCAAACAATTCTGCACTCAAGGACAATATGTAACCAACCATAATGGAAGATTAACATGAACAATATGCATTGACACAAAATGACACAAGGTGCACAATAAAGCCGTTCTCTGATAAATGTGGCTGTCGGAGTCTCATGTCTAATTCAACACAAGCCTTGAGATGAAGAGCAAGAGGCTGCAATATGCAGGGGAACAGCTGAGAAGGTGCTAAGTAATTCTAGTTACAACACTATTAATTCATACAACATGTGACAAGCAGATCTTTCTCTCTTTTTTTTTTTAGCTGTAAATAAGAATTGTTGGAAAAAAATACAGATAATCAAAAAGCTAAATTCAATCAATGGGGCATTGAAATATTGAACTTCTGAATACCAAAGAGGCAAATACAATTAATGCTGTTTGATCTAAAGTCAAAATATAAAAAATGGGCATTTCCATAACAATATGAACTACAAATATTGCTAAGAAATGCTTTAACAATGTTTAGTGCATCCCAACATTGAAAAAAATGGTAAGATGGAGATTGCAAAGGTAATATATTAAATACTGCAAAATAAATATTTCTTTTTCATTATTATCCAACATGAGAATACTTTAGAGTACATTGTCTCATATCTGACAGCCCTTTCATTAGTATTTCTATTTGTCCTCTGTTTTTGTAGAGGAAAGAGCATGACTCCATGGCCTTGTGTACGTGCAAGTCTGTGTTTGTGCGAGAGTCCGTCTTCCTTGCCTCTTGAGAAATTCAATTTGTGAATGTCTTGTGTCAGTCACTTACTAATTTCTCTCAGCACAGCATCAGGGGTGAGAAACTACTCCCCGTAAAATAGGCTTTGGGTTCAGGAGACTGCTTCAAAAAACAGGCGCTCGAAGGACAGAGAAGCGGAGACGAGGGGAAGAGGAAGAAAAGATAGGGGGAAGCAAGCAAAGGAGGGGGGTGACCTGGTTAAAGAGGTTGGAATGAAAGGAGAGGAAAGACAACAGCGGTGATGAAAAGAAAAAAGGATGAAAAAAAATTCACAGCATGAAAATAAAAAGGAGAGAAATCAAACAGAAGAGTGTAAGAGTATGTACAGAGTAAAAGAAGGCAGATCTAAGGGTTAGATTACAAAGGCTCAAAGCCCAGCCTTTTCCTACTTTCGTCTGAGTATCTTATCTGGTAACCTTGTAACATTAGGCATAAGAGGAGAATTTTGATACCACAAAAGTCAGACAAGACAAGACAGTTACATCTAAAGAAGCCTTCTTGACTTGTCACTTTAGCACAACTGATGTCAAAGGTAAATGTTCTCAGAGAGTACATCATTTTGGATTAACAGACTAATGTGTGTCACAATGAAACGTTGCTGTTTTTTAACCTGACATCTGTCATCTGTTTGCTTTTCTTTTTAGTCCTTTCATTCTCAAAGAATGGATTAGGATTTCAGAAAACAGGATTAAATGAAAGAAAAAGCTGAACATACAAGATAATAAATAAAACCAAAGGTATACATAATTTGGATTGCCTTTCAAATGTTTGGGGATGGTTTTTGATTTGCACAATATCCTCTCACTGTCATTAATATATATCAACACAACCACTTATAGAAATTTGGTTATCAACTGAAGCATTAAAAAAGCGAATACTTGATGAAAAATAATAAAAGCAAATAGTTTTATGCAAATTTTCTTTTTTTTATGTTACAAATTAATGTCATTCTTTTGAATCTAAAAACAATTAAGAAACTAAGAAAAATATTGAATATATTGTTTGGCACGTATTTGCAAAATATAGAGCTTTAATCAATGCTGCATTACTCACATTAACTCAGTCACTCGCCATTAAATTACATGCAAACAGTTGATTATCTCTCAGAATGCTCGTGTCAAATGTGTTCATGAATTGAAAGGTGCATGTGTGTGTATGTGTGTGTGTGCAGCTGCCAAGAATCCATTTGAATGCATTCACAGGAAAATTACTTTTCACACAGCTGAACTGAAGCTTTCTAAACTCCACATCATACTCTAAAGGTCAAGTAAAACATGGTGTTCTGAACTTTTCTGTCAGACATACTATCTGCATATCTTTGCATCAGTGTTACAGTCAAGCTACAAATGAACTGTGATGAGCCCAAATTTGATTTTGAACAACAGTTTTCAATGCTTGTTAAACAGATAGGGGGGGGGGGGGGCATTAAGATTGTAGAAAGCTTTGACTAGTCAAACTTTTAAGGACAATGTGGTCTGAAGTTACCTAGCCCCTACTAAGAAAAAAAAAACACGACTTGGTTACAAAAACCTTGTGGAACTTTAAAATGTGGAAGTCTCAATCATTGTGTAGTCCAGGGCTCTTCAACTGGTGGCCCGCGGGCCACATGCAGCCCAGAGCCACCTCTCATGTGGCCCAGATTATGATTCTGCCAATACACCGCTTTAAACTGTGGCAACCAGAAAATAAAAATTGCGGGTGCCGCCTGGACTTTTTGGGGGACGGACCGCCAGCCCGACTCCAAAAAAAGGTCCCGGCTGCAAACGGTGAACAACAGAGATACTACAGATTGTGTCAGCTAGCCTTTCAGCCACTGTTACTGAGTGTGAGATTTACTTGTCGGGTTTGAAGGCTAGTGTTTGGTTCTATGGACCTGAGAACGGACAGGGTCTGGACAAGAATGACTCTATATGCACGTTTTTTACATCCAAAATAAAATATAATAGTAATACTACAAACATTAGTTCCCACCCCAGGTTAGAGGAGGGAAATAAGCGGCTGGTTATTACTCCTATACTGTTGCTCACATATTCTTTCTGGAGATTCCAGGCAAAATATGAACATAATTATTAAAATATTGATATGTGTTGAATTTATTTATAATTCGACATAAATAAAAGATAGTGGACTTAAGTTTGTTTTGTTACTTGAATTAATGGATGCTGATACTTAAAAGGAAGAAGTAGCCACGAAGTGAGGGAAAAAAAACACTGAAAAAGATCCAAAATTGCAATTTCATTACATTTTACAACTGGAGGTGTACATAGTACAAGACAGTATGCTGTGATAGCCTACAATTAGTAATAAACCAAAAACAAGTGTGATATCTACCATAAAAAATGTTTGATTTTACCCGCCACTTCCAGGACAAAGACAATTTCTGGCCCTGTTGAATTTGTTCGTCTGAAAGTCTGGCCCAGCTGAAGATGTAGTTGAATAGCCCTGGTGTAGTCTATCAAAATCTGTTTTCAAATAATGGGTCATTAAGAGGCTGTTGCAGAACTTGACAACAAACTGTTGGAGAACCATTTCATTTGAGCCAGGTGTGTTGCAGAGTTGGTGATCCCTGGTCTAAAAAGGTTGCTGGTCTAAAAACTTTATGGATTGTACAAATGAAAGCAACAACACACACTGGACTAAATGATGTATTGTATATAAGAAGTTTTGGATCTTTTAAACAAATGATCCATGTATATGGTTGGAGTTGTGGTTTTTTCCCCCTTCCCTTTGAAATATTTAGTTTCCCCCATTTTCAAAAAAAATTATTACTTCATTTACACCCCCCACCCCTCCTTTTCTAAAACTTTTATTTTTAACTTTTCCATTTTTATTTTCCAACTTTTTTTTATTCTGATGTTTTGTCACTTCCTTGTTTGTTAACCAGTATGCTTGAGACTGGCTCATTAGTGAGATGTAACACTGGTGTGTTAGTCACAGCAGACACCGACCCTGATGAACATCTAGTTCAGGGATCCTCAATCCTGGTCCTCGAGGGCCGGTGTCCTGCAGGTTTTTGTTGTGTCCCTGCTGCGACACACCTGACTCTCACTCAGACAAGCTCTGATCAAGTCTGCTAATTACCCACTGATTTGAGTCAGGTGTGTTTCAACAGGGACACAACAAAAACCTGCATGCACACCGGCCCTCGAGGAACAGGATTGAGGATCCCTGTGTTAGATGCTGAAACTGAGACATTTTACCATTTAATAGAAAATATGAGCTCATTTAGAATCTGATGGCAGCAACACATCTGTAAAAAAACATCTGGGGAGTGAGGAGAGCAGCTGCTGGAGTTCTAGGAGAAGGAATGTCGTCCCATTCTGGTCTGATGCAGGATTCTAGCTGCTCCGCAGTCCTGGACCTTCATCATGATGCTCCAGATGTTTAGTACTGTCTGAAGGTCTGGGCTGGACTGGAGGCCGTCCATGCTTTCCATTTTCATCTCAGAGCATTTTATATGAGCTTTGGTCCAGAGAAGACGGCGATGTATCTAGATCCTGTTCACATCTGGCTTCTTCTCTGCATGATTGAGCTTTAACCTGCATTTGTGGATTTTAAGGGGGAATTTCTGGAAGTCTTCCTGAGTCCATGCACTGGTTTTTAGGTTCAGTGCCACCTGTGGTCAGTTCTGAAGCCCAGTGATTCAAATCAAGGCAACAAGATGAGAACATGATGTAAATTTTAAATGATCTGATTCCTGTTCTAGTCCTAGAAGTTCTGGGAACAACACCTTCAGACTGAGGTGGGCTGATGTCGAGCAGTGCAATCTTTTAAAAAGGTCGGACCTTTGAATGTGACATGGAGGATTTTTAATTCTAAACTTTATATGGAAGTTATGTGGAGAGGGCTAAACCAGAGAAATGTGTCTTAGATTGGTTGGTTCTACAGCTGCAGTGTTTTGGATCAGATGAAATATCTTCAAGGAATTATTATTTAGTCGTCCAGGAACGTGTGACAAAGACATGGACCACTTCAGCATCACTTTGGGACAAAATACTCCAGATTTTCTCAATGTTATACTGTTAAAAGGGGGATGTTCTAAAGCAGGGGTGTCAAACATAAGGCATGAGGGCCAAAATAGGCCCGCCAGAGAGTCCAGTCTGGCCCAAGGGATGAATTTAGTAAATGTGAAAATGACTTTGAAGATATCAATAGAAAGATTTTTTTATAAAAGTAACTTCCTTTTATCTAAATATAAAACATTTCAAGATTACTACACACATAGAAATGTACATGAATGTACATTTAAAATAATTTCTAGAAGTTGCTCTGATTTATAATGTGAATTACAGGATGTTTCACATCCACATAGCTGGGATTAAATGTAGATCCATTGGGATTTGTAAGTTGCAATGCATGTATGAATGTGTAATATTTACATAAAATCATAATGAATACAGATAAATATAACAAAAAAATCAAAATTTTTATGTCTGAAGTTTTAAAAAATTATCAAATTAAAATGATAAATTCATATTTCTATAAAAAAACTATACTGAAGCATGTATAAATGTATTTATATATATATATAGTAAACATTGAATAAAATAATTACATAAATTAAATTGTTTAAATGATAAACTGAGGTATAATATTGTTGAAACTGAACTTGTTTTTCTCAAGAACGTTTTCAAAAAGGATCCTTCATCTTATTTGCACTGAAACAAAGAGAAATATTTGGACTATTCATTATTTCTAGGTTACTTTGTCATTATTTTACTGGTCCGGCCTACTTCAGATCAAATTACGTTTTTTTTCTTCTATTATTAAACAAAAACATCAGAGTTTGGCCCACATAAAACACAGCGGTGCATTCAGGAAATACAGATTCAAATGCTGTTGGAGCTCAAATGTAATGTCAGAAATCCGGCAATTAGTTTTTTCTCCCTACAAGGTTTAACAAAGGCAATTCGTTTTTAACTAAACCTGTGGCTGTATTGTGCTTAGTATAAGATTTCTGGAGTGTTGTATACACAACCACCACATGAAGGAAAGGAATCCTGGAAAAGCAGAAAAGGATGTTTTACACAAGTAATTTCCTTTGTTCTGTGAATGCAGGGACAGATGTTGGCTTTGACAGCCACTAATATGCATGTAAAGAAGAATTATCCTTGCCATGATGGCACAGGTCCATGCTGCCCATTCTCAGAATGGATAGTTATAGTTCAACATTTGCATATGGATCCCAAAGCTGCAGGGGTGACAAGTCTGGCAGAGTGAGGACCTCTTTAACTCACTAATGGAAGCCTTATATCTTATCAAAACTTACCAAAAATGTGTAAAAAGTCCAGTTTTTATTAGCCAGGAGGAGTGACCTTCTGGAGTCTTAGGAAGTAAATTTATTTATATTATACTTTCAAGAACAAATGACACAATGTGTATGAGGGAATATTATAAAAGCACATAAGAAACAAAACAATTTGCATAAAAACTTCCTATAAATAAAGAGGACAGGAAATAGTTTTAATCTGCAGCTCGGCTGTTTCTCAGTCACTCTGTGGTTTCAAATTTCCCTTCAAACGTGTCTCAGAAGGAAACCTGAGTGTTTGTGTCACTTTTCAGCTGACGGAGACGTCCGCTCGGTACGCTCGGAAGATCTCTGGCACCACGGCGCTGCAGGAGGCTCTGAAGGAGAAGCAGCAGCACATCGAGCAGCTGCTGGCGGAGAGGGACCTGGAGAGGTGCGAGGTGGCCAAAGCAACCAGCCACGCAGGGGAGGTGCAGCAGGAGATGACTGTGCTGAGGAAAGGCCGGGAGCAGGTCTGTAGCTGGAGGATGAGTCATGATTTATAAGTCTACTGAGCTATAACTTCTTTTTAAGGACATATCATGATAAAATTTGCTCTGCAAAATAAATTTAGCAAGGTTATTTGAGAGTAGGCGAAAAGTGTAAAGTCTAAGTCTATTTTTTATTAAAAAAAATACAAATCCTATACAAAGTACAAGTTACTTAAACCCTTTGTGACAAAGTTTGTGACAAACCACTTCTGGCCTCTAATTTATTAATTTTATCTATTTAGTTTCAGTCTTGTTTATGTTTTTATTTTATATTATTCTTTATTTATCTTTATTTATTTATTTATTTTTCTGTATTTATTTTGTATTTATATTATTATGAAAAATGTCTGGCTTTTTTTCTATATTTGATTTATATACCTTGAAAAGTACGTTGAATAGACTTTACGAGTATTATTATTATTATTATTATTAGTAGTAGTAGTAGTAGTATTATATAATTTTTTCACTTAAATGATTTAATGAATTTACTTTTAAAGCACAGCAAAAGCTTATTTTTCTATCAGTATGATGCTCAGAAATTCTCATTGTTGTTATTATGCTGAGACTTTATAAATCACATTCATCCACATGAATTTACAACATATTGAAACACATACTGATGAGCCGTTACATTAAAACCACTGACAGGTGAAGTAACAATGCTCATCTTTATACTGCAGTATGCTAGTTTTAACCTGCATCCTGTTATTCACATGGATGCTATTTCCACTCTTTCCACCTACTTAAACATCTCTGCCGACCTGTTCCACCTCGTCCCACATGGCAGCAGTAAAAACAACTTACCACACCGGTCTCAGGTGTTTACCTGACTAGTCTGATGGGATGGTTCAAGGTTCAAAAGATCTGTTGCTAATGTCTCTGTAGCAGATGATCCAGGACACCAACAGACGCTCCTTGTCCATGTTCTGATTGGTCTCTTGGTGCCATGAGGACTAGGGGTGGGTTTAAAAAATCGATTAATCGATTTAAATCGCTTCAAGTCAAATTAATTCAATATCGATTAATAAAACTAAGGATCGATTTTTTTATGTCCAATTTTTTTTTGCAGGTATGTCCATATTTTCTGATGACGTTACCCAATTTAGAGCAATTTTATTATCATGCTCTGTGTT
>JBBBVU010000019.1:15640230-15651139 GCA_037177055.1 Atherinosoma microstoma
GCAAAAAAAAAATCGCAAAATTTTACCCGTGATTCAGCCGCGATACGCCCGCAAAACGCAGTGTGACCGGGCCTTAACAGATGTCAAGGCGTGGTGGGCAAAATTTGTATCTGTCAGAAATGCAAAGTCTGAGCTCATTTGGGTCTGACAACAGATGTTGCCCCCCCCCCCCAACAAAAATACAAAAAAAAGCATTGCAATTTACTGTGTATACCAATTGGTCTTATAGCAAATTCAAACCTCAGTATACTGTTGAATATACAGAGGACGTTTTGGAATACAACATCTCTTTATCATGTTGTACATGGTGACTGGGAACATATTCAAGTTGCCCTTTCTTGCTTTGCTGCTCATTATCTGTAACTGAGAATGAAATCATTTAAAGTTAAACCTTTTGTTGTTATGCGTTCAAGTAATCCAATAAAGATTATAGCAGAAAAACGCAGAAAAACTTATTAGACCAACTTAATTTTTTCAATTTGTTGTTCATCTACATGAAGTACTAACTCCTGTATGTATCATGTGACTAAGACAGACAAAAAGGAAAACACAGAATGTGTAAAAGCATTGTTTTTGGCAGTACAATGCCATGTAAAAACTTAAGTGATTTAGGTTATTATCAAGAAAACCAGGGAAAATGGCTACATATCGGCTTTAAAATTAAACACTTATGAACTTTTTTTGTTGTTATTGTTATGTTTATGTTTGTCCAAACAAATGTGCTCAATAATTATGATTATGATAATAAATAATATTTTTTTCTGCAACTGCACCTAACAAATCCACTGCAGTGGCTGATTTGTAGTGTTGGACATACTGTGACAGGACCAAGCCAATTTTCCAACTTTTTCTACTTTATAAAGTAAACTAGTATTAAATTTAGAAAGTGCTTTGTTTACACTTAGTGTACAATCTATCTGATATGCTTTTCAATCCTGCCAAATTTTGTTTTTATAGAACTGCTGGTGCCTGACAGCCAACTCCATGTTGTGTAAGCTATTGATTGCTTCTACCTTTCTTTTGCTGAACCTGAGAAATATTTATTTTGTTGTCTATTACTGAAATCCCATGAAATTATGATGTATTTGGAAAGGTAGAAGCAAACCCTGCTTATCAATTAAATGATCTGAGCAGGTTCCATACAACCTCAAGTTTGAAACATGTAAATTATTTCTCAATAAAACAATAAATAAACTAAAGTAGTGTCTTGTGGGAAAGTAAAGCATAGATTATTTTATTCTGCCAAGCCCATTTATTTTTCCCATGCCAAATTTGGCTGAATGTAAATAAATGTTATTTAGTACATACATTACTTATAGTGTAATTAGAGCTCTAATAACAAGAGAAATGTTACTGAATTGAATTTCCCTGCACACATTAACCATTGACATATACACCCACTTTATTAGGTACACCATTCTAACACTGTGTTTGACCTCCCCCTCTTGCATTCAGAACTGCCTTAATTCTTTACTGCATAGCTTCAACAAGGTGTTGAATGAATGAATGAATGAATTATACTTTATGTTGGAGACATTCCTTAGAGATTTTGCTCCATATTGAGATGAAAGCATCACACAGTTGCTGCACATCCATGATGAGAATCTCCCGTTCCACCACATCCCAAAAGTGCTCTGTTGGATTGAGATCTGGTGACTGTGGAGGCCATTGGAGTACAAGGAACTTATTGTCATGTTCAACAAACCAGTTGGAGATGATTTGAGATATGCTGTACTATCCTATGAAAAGTAGCCAGCAGAAGATGGTAGGGCTGGGACAATATGCTTTCCTCTCGATTCGATTCTTTTACGATTTTTTTGGGGTGCCGATTTGATGTAAATTGTGATTCTTGCGATTCTTCGATATTGCTGATTTTTGTCATTTTTAGTTTGCTCTTTTAACACTAGACCATGTGAAAAAGTTGAATGATGACGAAGTCTACAGACTACATCAGGAGCCATTTTTTCCCCCAAAAAATGCACATCACACGTGAGTCAGTTTTTAAGATTTAAGCAGCAGCGATATATCAGAACCAGGAAAAAAGCTCTTCTTGGCAAAGCAAATTTGCTCGGCACAACACAGCAGCCAGACCATCATTCTGCTTGCTATGCTGGACAAGTAAAAAAAATAATATATATATATTAAAACTCGATTTTTTTAACAAAAGAAAAAAAAAGATTTTTAAAACAAAAGAAATTGCGATATTTATGTTAATCGATTTTTTTGTCCCACCCCAAGAAGATGGGTAGGCTGTGGTCATGAAGAGGTGGACATGGTCAGCAGCAATAGGTAGGCTGTGGTGTTTAAACCATGCTCAGTTGGTGCCAAAGGGGTTCAAAGTGTGCCAAGATGCCACCACCAGCTGCATGAACAGTTGATACAAGGCATGATGAATCCATACTTTCATGTTGTTTCTAACTAATTCTGATCCTTCCATCCTAAATGTTGCACTTGAAATTGAGAATCATCAGACGAGGAAATGTTTTTTTTCAATCTTATGTTATTCAATTTTGATGAGCCTGTGTGAATTTTAGCCTCAGATTTCTGTTGTTAGTTGACATGAGTGGCACCTAGAGTGGTCTTCTACCACTGTAGCCTATTTAGTTCAAGATTCAAGTGATGGTATTCTGCATACCTTGGTTGAAACCAGTAGTTATTTGAGTTACTGTTGAATTTCTATCATCTTCAACCAGTCTGACCATTCTCCTCTGACCCCTGACATCATCAAGGCATTTTCAGCAGACAACTGCCCACTGGGTATTTTCTCCATTTCAGACCATTTCTCTGTAAACTCTAAAGATGGTTGTGTGTAAAAATCCCAGTAGATCAGCAGTTTCTGAAATAGTCAGACCAGCCCGTCTGGCACCAACAACCATGTCACGTTCAAAGTCACTTTAATCACCTTTCTTTCCAATGCCCTTTTTTGACAAAAAAAAACAAAAAAAAAACCTTTAAGAAATGTGCAATTTAAGCTGTTCGTATCAGAGGTCTTATATCCATGGTAAGTTTTCATTTGTGGAGAGGTGATGAGCTTTGTTTTGGCTATGAAAACAAAAAATAAGCCTGTGTGTGTATATACGTGTGTGTGTGTGTAATGTGTAGCACATCTTGTCATCCTCTTCATTACTGACTGGCATCTTTTGACATGGGAAGAAAATGAAACAAGGGGAATATAATCAAAGAGGCTGAGGACTGACTAGAATATAATAGATGCACTTGTATTCACACAAATGGGGACACACATACACTCGCAAACATTTTCACACGCATTGTAATCGCATCTCCGGGATGAAAGATGTACGTGTGTCACTTATAATAGTAATTTATGCAGAGCCTTAATTGAAATTGTTATCAAAATCAATTTGGCAGCCTTTAATAGGATGAGAGCAAAGAGGCTGCAGGAGACTCAGCTCCCCAGATGATGCGTTTGTTAGAAAAGCAAGAGACAGTTGGTGAGTGTATGTGCATCTGTGTATTTCTGTTTGTCTGAAACTGAGTTTTTTTGTGTTTGTGTGTCCAGGCAAGCTTTTACACAGGGCTTGTGTTTGATCACAATGAATGTAGTTGACAAACCAGCCTTTAGAATTATGGATCCATAAAGAGAGTCTACTCTTTATGGATCCATCATTCTAAATCATAATGTAATACTTGCTGTGTGGACAGGTTTTATTGTTTGTGTTGCTCAGATTTCTCTAAGGACAATTACTTTAATATTAAAGTTGCAAATTCACTGCACCCGTATAGTTTAGCTCCCTGTTGTGTGTCGGCACTCTCATTACTGACATGAGTCCGACCAAGTGGCTTATACCTTTCAATGTCCAAATAAAAAACATCCTTGTCATTTTTCTGTCTGACAATGTGTGAAGACACAAGTTGCTAAAGGTATGAGATTATCTGTATGAGTCAAATGAAAATACTAAAAAGGACATATGTGCAAAGATTTGTAAATATGTCACCACTCACAGTAGGAGCACCCGTAGACTTCAATGCGGAGACCGATCCGTCCCTCTTCGCTCCAGGCTAGTGGTATGAGCCTAAGGAAGCGAGCCACGATTCCCTGCTGCAGTTCATGGCGAACTGCACTCTCTGAGTTGGAATTTCCAGAGAAAGCCTGTGAACACAGTCATGCACGCCCACACGCACACACACAAATTAAATATATCAAGGTCACAAATTTACAATCAAACAAGTAGCTATGGGTTGTAGAACTAGAGTAATTGCTCCACTCACCATTCCTTGCCCTAAAGGTGCACACTCACAAAATATACTAAATAATCATTATGAGTCTACATCTAACATGCCCACCACAATCTAACTGCAGGGGGCGTTTAAGAGGAACTAACATATTGCTATATGGTATATGTAAACTCTGTTTACATAGATTTATATTTAGACTTATGACTGAGTCCCTGGGAATTTGTCATGGCTTGTAACTGATGAATTTTAGTTCTTTGCCACATTTCTACACAGCTGCTTGGATTTTAAAGTCTAACTCCTGAGCAACAATATATAATCTATAAATCAGTAATGGAATTAGAGAAAAGCTGGCCAGGAGAATGCTTTGGCTATCTGAAAACAGATAAATGTATCAGTATTACACATGCATGTGCTACACTCTGCTATGGTCAGTGCACCTGATTTCATCTGCTGTCAAGCATGTTTCTACACTTAACATCACACTTTTCAAATGTATTGATAAAAAACATTAAGAAAGAGAGGCCAGACACATCAAGAGAGAAGAAAACAGGTAGACAGACTTGTTTATAGGTTTCTTTTTTCTTCTTCTTTAGGCTTATGCTTGCTTTAATGTAACACCAAGGTTGTCTACAAGAACGGACAAAGCAGCCTTTAAGCTAAGATAATTCAATGTCTGAACCATGATGTTGCATATCTTTAATAATACAGTCTGCTTTCAGCCATAGCAAAGAGCCATAGAGTTAAAGAAACTGAACAAACTGGTCAAGAAGGCTGGCTTTGTGCTATGAAAAACCTTTTTCACTTTTCTGGAAAAAAAAGAAAGAAAAAATGCTCAAACACAACTTGTTGGTAAGAGCAGAGCTGCACAGAGCACCGCCATTTTTCATTTATTTATTCATTTTCTGCTTTCTAGTGAATCCTAATTTCTGCTTCATGTTATTCATCATTAAGGCATTTTGGCAAAGAAGATGTCATAATGGATAATGCAAAGTTATATTTGTGAAACTTCCCTTTAATCCATTTATCTTTAGAGGTAGAATGTGATATTTTAATGTGGACCTTCACATAGTGTCCTCCATGCAAACACCTTTAGCCACCCCTGTGTATTCCCAGATTTGCAGTGCTTTTGCTAAATCCTACTTTAACTGACCTCCTAGACCCTTGAAGTCTAACCTTTCCCAATATCCAGTCTCAGTCAGATCCATCCCTTGCACATTATCTCTGGCTGTAAAACCCATGGTGTTGATGGTCAGACAAACACAGGGCCTCAAAACTAAAGTCTACAAAAAGACAACATGGTAACAGTGTAAATTTTTTATGTATACTTTCTGATTTGTACATGTGCAGGCTGTTTTATATTCATCACCGCTTGAGCTGCTTCCATGTGTTGTTTCATGCATCGATGCTGTAAGTGGATGGATGTCAGATCTCAGTGATTGGCCACGGAAGTGAATCTCTTGACAGCACATTCAATCGTGCTTTCAGTTTTCTATATAACTTTGTTTTTATTTTAAGGTGTGGTTGTTACAGAACGGTTGCTGAATGTGAGAAGGATGTGCCTAAAACCCAATAAAATTATTCGTTTTCACACAATGGAAAAGAGAAACAAAAAATAAATCTCTTTCACAGCATAGGAAACCAGCGGATAAACAAAATATTTAATGTGACCTCTTCTTTTGACTCTTTTCTTTTTGTTTTATGTACTCTATCTTCCTCTTCTCTGTCCATCTTTCTTCACATGGCCCGGCACATGATGAGGAAAACTTCTAACTGCCCACTAATCCACATCCCCACAATCCCTTCTCAATTTTCACCTCTGTACTCTGCCCTCCTCTGTCAAATAAGCATATCCACCACAACCCTGTTCCCTGTGCTATTCATCTACACACATATTCACAGAGCAGTCTGCACAAACCATTGTGAAGAAGCATCATTAATAACACAGCAGGTAACTAGGCGAGAGCAAGACACTAGGCGGCCATGTGTTATTCCAGATAAGACATGGAGTGTGCAGGGCAGAGGATGAGTGTGGCAGGGAAGAGAAACTGCTCAGACAGTCTGCTTTGAGATGACTCCTCAGTGACCCGCGAATGTACCCCAGAAGATATGTTATCTGCAAAGGAGGGGATGGTCAAGAGTTCACAGCAAGCTCAGAGCCACTGAACTTCCACTGTCCCTCACTTTCAGTTTTAATCTTTATTTATCCAGGAAAGGTTAACTGAAAACAAACACTGTTTTTTTTATTACTGCCGGCTTCAGATTTACACAGCTCCGCATGACTCATCAGGGAGTCCTTCAGAATATTTTCACTGCAGCCTCTATTCTCTGCAGGTGCTAGCATCCTGGAGATCTGGGTTAAGTGGCTTGCTCAGTGGTAGTATGCTGTTTTTTTTTGAAGAAGGGTGTAACACTTATTAAGCTTTGTTGTCAGCTGTGGAAAATTACATTTGTAGTTAATACAGGGTGCCTACTGGTCAAGTCACAGCTACTCAGATAATGTTCTCGTAACTTATTAACTTAATGGTTCCTTCTTGTTCCCAAGCAAAAAGGAATGCTTAAATTTTGAAGAAATCACCAGTTTTGCTTGTAGGGAAAATGTGTATTTTCTAAATTCACAGCTTGAAATCAAGTAGCAAGTCCACTCAAGTAAAGGGAATAGTGTTTAATTTTTTAAAAAGACTGCTGATAGTTATATGTTGAAGTTACATCAATATATTTAATCAAAAAGCCTTGACTATTAAAAGCATTTTACAGTACAAGCTGAATTAATCCATTCACACACACTTTTAAAGTGGTTCTAGCACCAGCAAACACACTCTGATGATACCTCAGAGGGAATTTCGGATTTGGTCCAAGGACTCTTTCAAATGCAAATAGGAGGAGCCTTGAATTAGTGGACAATCCACACCATCTCCTGCACCACAGGGGGGTAGGACAGTTGCAGAAAGTTTATATCAATCCTATTAAAACAAAGTGTTAGTGTATTTTTTTCTCAGTTCAAACATCCATGAACTGAACTGTACTCAATCACAATCTATCATACCATCGAAGTATTTGTAAAGACATCAAAATGTCATTTAAAGGAAGAATCACCCTCTGAAAATGTACCCCCAGAATATAACAGAAGTCATGGAGTCGCACACATTGTTGAGTACATTCTGTAGCTATTACCAATTGCCAAACTCTCTTTACTTTTTTGGTGTCAATTTTCTCCATCCTAATCATCATCATCCTTCACTATTTTGTTTCCAAAAGGCCTGTGGTCTTGGTTCAAGTTTTATAAAAGCAAGATTATATCAATTTATGTGCACATAAGCAGGTATATACACACATACACATACCTAAACACAAACATCATTTCATCATCTAAAGGCCCACTATATACCTTATGCTATTTTCTCAGTGACGCGCCCCGTATCGACGGCTAATTCGGCATCCTTCTTGGATCCTTCCTGTACTGTGAGCTCTCTCCTAACAGTAAAAAACTGTCTTTTCTCAACTTTTGTCTTATCTCTTGCTCTTCTTTGGCTCTCCTTAGTTTCCTCAGATAATGTCTTCAAACATTTCTTTGCTGAGTCCGCCAACATGCGTTCAAAACGACCGGTTTGTTTACATTAGCGTGTTAGAGTGTAACGCATGTGCAAAGCCAAACTTAGCAGGCGGCGTCCCGCATGTGAAAGTTCTATAGTATGGTTTTCAGGCGCAGGGCGCTGCTGGGCCGCGACGGCCCTAGAAATGCACAAAATAGATGTCACTGTGCCATCAAACGAGTTCGGAAAGCTGAGTTTTAAGGTCAAAAAGTTATATAGTGGGCCTTTAAGGTGAAAATCCTATAACATGGTTAAACTCAATTCACAGTGAGAAAAGAAATAATAATAATAAAGAAAATAAGTTAATCTTGTATATCTTTTGAATATTCGGCTGGCAGTATGGGAGGGGTGGGTGGGATTATTTTTGTCCAAATCCTACATATTCCTCTTATTGCCCTTGTCAATTCATACGAGAAGGAGAAAGAGAGAGAGAACAAAACCTTCACCTGAAGCTCCATCCCTCCAAAACCCAATTTTTTATTTTCTCTATTGTGTTCATCCCGCTACTCTTCACTTATCTGTGCTTGGCTGAATGAACAGCTCAATTCAAAAACATTACTATGCAGAGTGGAGGGCAGAAAGCAGGATGGGGAAGAGAGGAGGATGAAGATGAGGAAAATGTCTCGGATGCTGAACACCTTGCAAAAAGTCTGTTAAGTCAACCATTTAATTCCCCCTACTCCAAAGTCAAATCATTAACCAGCAAAACCAATGAGTAATTGGAAATGTACGCATGTGTCACTGCGTATGGTGTGTGTGTATTTCAGTTTGTGTTGCGGTCTGAGTGTGCATCTATGTGTGTTGGGAGCCTTAAGAGCTTAGACATTGATGTTTTGTTTAATCAAGGGCTGAAGTAATTTATGGCAACAAAGACTGCAAAGGGCCTGAGGCAAGTTTCAGATTTTATTTAGTATATTTGGATGTGGATGTGGATGTGGGAGCGTGTCTTATAAATTTGTGCATTTCTGTCCAAAATTCCCCCCTTACAACTGACATAGATTTATGGCTCAGTTCATTCTACAAAAGTAGACATTTAGTTTTGCTTTAAAAGTAACTAAAAGCTTTGGGTGCTGTCGCTAAAAAAAGAGAGAAAAAAATTGTCAAATTATTTTGTAAATCCCAAAAATTAGTGGAAATCAACGAGAGAAAACTTGACTGGGGAAAACAAAAGTAAATGAGGGGAGCTGAGCACCAGGGCTGCTGTCATTCAAGACAGAACAAGCCAATCACTCTACCACAGCTGGTCAACAAACACCCCTGTGGTCTGTGCTCTCTCTCTCTCTCACACACACACTTGCCCATACATGTACACACACACACACACACACAAACAGACATCACTCACCATGTGTACGAAATAATATGTGCTCATATACATACACACACTCCGGGAACATCTACACACACATACATTTACACACATTATCTAACTGCTCAACAGCTCTTCCCCGTTCCAATCCTGCTCTTTTAATTATTCTCTCTGGCTGCATGTTTTTCATTTCCTGGATGTGCATCTGTCTTCTCTTTCTGTGAGTGCCTTTTTGTGTGTTACTGAATATCTAGCTATATGTGTGTGTATGTTTCCGTGTTCGTGTGTCTGTTTTGACAGGCACAGAGACAGGGCTTTCCAGCGGACAGATCTCCAGATATTGAGAAACAACAAGTGAAAGCTATTTTCTGGCATTTGCTTATTGCCGCTGGACCCTTTGTTGGGCTAGCTCAGAGTCAGGGCCATTGTATACTTGTGTGTGTTTCCTCCAAACAGGCAGGGGAAATCAGTTCGGCCTGTTCTGGTCTTTTGTTTTTACTGACAAGTGTTCAGAACAAAACAGAAGGGCCATCGAGTAATTTGCTTTAGTTTGTGTGGTTCTGTGCCTTTCTTGTGCCAAAAAAACTGGAAGATTGTAGTAATGCTTAATCTAAATAAGGATTTTTAAAAATGTGCATCACATTCTGAATTGGTTTTCATCCATACAAAGCACTTCCTCAGTTGAATAGATGCTTCATCTCCACTTTCAGCTTCTTGTTAGTGACAGCACCAATATTCCAGATAGTCTCCATTCGGCATGAAGATAACTACCAACTTCTGCTGGGGAATAGCTGAACATATGATGAGGAAACTGACACGTAATATTTTGAAACTTTTTCTGCCTTAATAATGTAATTTAACAGCATAGGTGTTTTACTCTTTGTCTTCATGATGGTCTCTTATTATCATAGTTCCTCTTCTGACTTTGATTAAACGCCTAAAAATTCACATCTGCTCAGCAAAATTGCAAATTTATAAGTGCTATTTTTCATGAAAATAATCCCCTAATGCCTGAACATGGCATAGATGTAACTCTGCACCTTTACCTCATTTAGTATGCTCAGATCTATGAATATGCAAATTACCCCCCTCTATCTTCCTTGCTTGCTTGCAGCTGGAGCACACCTGTTCCCTTTATGCTTGGCTCAAACACTGTAAAATCACATTTTTCTACATAATGGCAAGTTTTAATATTGAAGCAATACAACAAAACATTCAAACTGGATTTTAAAAGTTTCGTGAGGGCACAGAAGGCGCCTGAGCGAGAGGAGCAGAGCCATAACTGAAGAAGAGCAGGACATTTAGAAGTGCAGCAGGGTATGTGAGACACACAAAATTGAGGTGATACACAACATATTTCCATGCAAGCAGGGACATTTGAGTGTGAGTGTAGAAGTTTGAGGTAGACCAGTATAATACATGAGCATGAAAAGTACCCTCACAGTCGCTTTTCAGTGAGTGGGAAAAAGAGCAAGGTGCAGCATGGCAACTGACACACAAGTGAAAGCAGAACCAGGAGAACAATTTAATAATGTGGGAAACACTGAAATGATAATTGATTTTATGCATCTCAACAGTATTAGGTAATGTATAAGCCTCTACTTGGATTTGTTTTCAAACAATCTGAATGTTGAATAAACCTTGTTCCCAATGGCTAGCTCTGAAACCCCACCCCACAAGCTGATGGGATTGGTCCTTTGTTATATTTGAAATGTAGTGTTTTTGACGAGAGCCTATCACTTTTACTATATATATATAAACTATTTAATGTCTTCACTTGCTTTCTTGCATTGTATTTTAGTAACAATACAAA
>JBBBVU010000019.1:15661023-15683004 GCA_037177055.1 Atherinosoma microstoma
ATGTTTGTATGTAAAGCACTTTGAATTGTCCTGTACATGAAATGTGCTATACAAATAAACTTGCCTTGCCTTGCCTTGCTTGCCTAATGACTGTTAGCTGTTTATAGATCAAGGAAAACTTTGTCCTGTAATACACCACGGGATGCTTACTTCACCATTAGTAATGTCTGTTGTGTATGTTGGAAAAAAAGCTGCAACATAACAAAAACAGTTCAGCAGATTTTATTTTCCTGTTTATTTTGGCCAAGAAACTTTGATAAACTCACATAACTGCTGCAAAAACTATTACTTATAGGAAAAAGCAGGACAGTCCTGCTGTTTCTTTTATATAATAATGGGATTTTTCAGGATCGCTAACCAGCTGGTCTTTTGTTAAGACCCACCACTAATGTCTGTTCCTTTTAATGTGACTGGCTGCTCAGACTTATGCCTTGTAAATGTTACAAGGTCTGTCTAACCTTCTAAAATGACAAATTCTTACAGAAAAATACTATGGTGCACATTTAGACATGGAGCTGACACATTTTGCCAGACTAATGGAAAGCATTGGACATATGAGAGTGGCTGAAAGACTCAAGTCTACAATTAAAGGAAATACTGGTCATTATGTAGAAAAAGATAAAATCCTGAAGATGAAAGTGCTTCAGCTGATGGCTTGGTAAAACAATACATTATTTGTGGGATTTTTAAAAAAAATCTAGTTCACTGTGAATGGTAAAAGGAAGCTTCTTGAAAAAAACAGCATCGGTTCTGTTCTCCAGATTAGCTCTGGAACCTGAGAACTAACCACCCTATGGTATACTGATGTATTTCATTCTTATAACTTCACCAGTTCTCCCAGTGTTTGATTCCATGAATTTAGTGCATGATGAGAATAAAGTCATAATCCCATTTTTTTATTCCAATCGGAATTTGGTTAAAACTAGTAAACAAGATTTCAGGTTTCAAAGTGACCTTTTTTTTTCCAGAATGGCCAGTAGAGGGGCATTATTAAGCACAAAGCTTTACTACTGCACAGGTCTGTCATTACTAAAATTACATGTTATTATTATTATTATGACTTATGCATGAGTAAAATGTATACTAATTTGCTATGTGAGCTTCCCTTGCTAAGCCCACTCTGATTGCTACAGCCATGCAGCCACTGCTCAGACTGAAAAATACAGTAGTTAAAATAGACTATGGATGTTAATATTTATGGGGAAAAACTTACATTTACTTGCAATAAGAACATTGCAAAACATTTCAGCCATACGTTAATACTGCATGTGCAATGAATAAGACTAAGATATTCTATGCACAATCTGGTTTATGTGTTGAGTGACAGAAAACCTTTTTTTCACCAAATACAGAAACCAATTGGGTTAATTTTTAATTTGTTGGGGTAAAATGTTCTTTTCCCCTTCTGATCAATAAGACAGAGAACAGTTTTAAAAGAAAAATCGAATAAGTTTATTGTTTTTGTTGTCTATGTTTTTCCAAATAAAACTTCTATGGATTAAATTTTCTTTCTTTGGGTCATATCATTTTATATTCATTCTCAACTGACATTTTTAGATTCTAAATCCTGGTACTCTGCAGCAGTTTCCTCCTCTGGTTACCATACACTGTTCTCTGCCTAAGTCACATACCTGAAAAATCATGAGCAGAATTCATTATTTAATATCAACTGGAAAAGTTCAGAAACAAGTGGAACATATTTGTAATTCTGCCTTAAATACTTTCATCATGAACTGACCAATCACTTTGCAGTATCCCAGATTTTCTTCTTGCACAGTCTTTTTGATGAAATCATACAGTATGATGCCATATGGGCTTTGATATCCAGTCATCCAACCACCTACATCTATCCAACATAGTTTTATCCAGACCACATTTTTGATTGACATAGAAGGACTGGGACAACTGGAAAAGTTATTTGTGCAATACCCATCTACTTGTTTATACTAATCTACTTGTGAGAAAGCTTTTAATTTCCAGTATTTACAACAAAACCAAAACGACTGTTGTTACTTGAGACATATATTTTGCATCGGTAGAATTAAAAAATATAATCAACTAAAGGACTGTATCTCTCTTTTGGCTTTTGAATAAGAATGGAGTCCTTAGCAAAGAAAGCGATACCCTCAACATCATCAAAGAGGACCTTCAGAGAGAACTGAGACCTTCAAAAAAATATCCAGTGGACTAAAATCTTTGCAAAAAAACAAAAAAAGAGTGCTCTGGAAGCAGATATCCTGATGCAAAACAAGGTGTTGATAAAAGGGAATGAGGCCCACTGCAAAAATGCTAATGTCCTGCAAAGTAAAAATTAAGCCCTGCAAAAACACATTGAAGAACTAAATATACTTTGAAAAGAAATTAACATCCTGCAAAGGGAAAAGAAAGGGCAAGAAAATGATCATGACGTTCTCGAGTTACTTTTCAAACAAACACAGAAGAAGAAAACAGAGTTGGTGAATAAAAAAAAAGGTCTAGGAAAAAAAACTCAAAAGGCTTACCAAGAAAAGCAATGAGCCAACGTTGCAATGCTGCACAGAAATTCTGTTCTGCAATATGAGGTTACACAGCTGAACAAGCAACTCCATGATCTAAACTGCTAAGGTCAAGCATGAATTACTGGAAAAGATAGATTTGAGATAGTGACATAATGACAAGCTAGAAAAAATGGTTGATCTTTAAATCAAGTCTGAACAAGTAAAGGATAGCAAGAGACAGAAAAATGAAACACTACAAAAAGAACTCAATCAAACAAATAAAACCAGGGATCCATGTATTTGAGGGGAAAAGATTGGAAATGAATCAGGAAAATGTTTCTTTGCAAAATAAGGATCTGATAATAAGATTTTTTAGGGGTAATAACCAAGATGGAAGCTGATGAAAAAAATAGTGAGACAATGGAAAATGATAAAGAAGAGCTACCTTGGAAGCTACAAGGTGTTTTCCGATGCTACATTAACTTGGAATGCAGATATAGAATGATGATATAAGAAAATGAGTAACTGCACAAACATATGGTCAATTTAATAATCAGCTGCAGCAGCTTTGCGCTATAGAAGATGCCATGATGGAAAGGAACACAAGGTTGGAAAGCATGTTGAGTGATGAACAGAACATGAATTGCTCTGCTAATAAACTACTGCCCTGATTTACTAAGATTCCCAAAAGAGAGAGCAAAATCGCGTGTAGCGCAAATGAATTGCGCCTGTTGTGTTTCTATGATTTGCGGGTGATCTACTAAGATTGATTGTGCAATTGATAACGGGCGTAAACAGCCTTATTTAAATCAGGATTTAGCATATGTATTTGATTCGCTATGGAAAGTGTAGGAGGAAAGCAAGAAAGTTGTAAACGTGAAACAAAATTTGAACCAATGGATATCTAAATATTAATGGAAGAGGCAGATAGAAATATAGCCGAGCTCCAGCAAAGACATTTTAATGTCATCAGAAGGACTGCAATATGGTACGGTATTTGTCAAGAGTAAATTTAGTTGAAAAAACAAGAAGAATACCAGATGGGTTAAGAAGAGATGGCAAGATATTAGACAAAGAACAAAAGAGAAATATGCTCATAGTAAAACCTCAGCAAATAAGTAAGGTGGGGGGGCCGACAGCAGAGATACCTCTAGACAATATTGACAAGTGCAGCTCACTCTCTGCGAGGGGCAGATAACTGGAACTCCAGGGTATGACAAGGTATGCGTACAAATTGAAAAATGTTCTCTCAATGACAACACCATAGTTGTTATTGACAAAACAAAAATGAACGCGCCTCCTTTTGACGATATTTTAAACAACAGTTGTGATTTTAATATTCAAACAAATTATCCGTTTTTATGTAAAGATTTTGTTACAGAAGTTCAGCCACCACCTACCGTTCATGGGAAAATATTGTGAATCAGACTGATGAGTGTTTGCAATCCTGCAGCACTGGGCTGTTTCCTTTCATCCAGCTGCAGCCATTTGTGCGTATCCAAGCCAGTTAATGCCTGTCTTTCAGAAGCACTAAATATAGGCGCAAAAACAGCTACTGCAATCAGTTCCACGTTTGGTTAATCCCATTGCGCGTGCGAGGCTGATTTATTTGCATCTACTCCTCCCAGTATTTTCCATGTTCTGGCAGAAACGCCCATGTTGTATTTTCATTCAAAGCAAAGACGCAAGATGGATTGCGTGGGCTATTTTTCCCGTTTAACAGGCCCCGATCCTCAGCTGCAGCATGTTTTTGCACATGTTTTAATCAAGCAGAAACCGCCAAAGCCAAAGATTGCAGTTCCAGTTTGAAGATGGCTACAAAAAGGTGTGTAGCTATTGAGAGGACAAGGAAAGTCTAAAAGCTCGGATATTGTTAATGGCCCTGTGATGAACTAGCAAACATTCCAAGGTGTAACCTTCTTTCCCAATGTAGCTAGGATAAGCTCCAGCCCCCCCTAACACAAGCATGAAAAGGATAAAGTGGGTATGGAAACTCACCTCAACTTTATTCATACAGTACTGTCTCAAACTTACCAACTTTTTTGAAAAGCAATAACTTGACATTGACATTATTGTTATATACATGTCAAATAATATGTTTTTGTATTTTATCAAATTTTTCTATTTTCTACATTTTTCTATTTTGTATTTAGCCTAGATGATCGAAGTTACAATCCCAAGATAAACTTCAAAGCAAAAGAAATTTGAGTTATTTACTTGCACATCAAAGAATGTATTACGCAACTATGATTCAACATTTTTCATTGATAATGTACTACCTATGGACTAATCACACATAATCAATGACTTTATCACTTATTATATCAAACAATGATATTCAGGAATTAATTAAACATCCTGCATTAACTAATGTAGTAAATTATACTGAGTCACTGTACCAAGGGCGTAGATTAGGGTAGGGATGGACATGTCCCAATCAATATCCAGCAACTCCTGAGTCATCCATATCAGTTCCCATCGACTGCTCTTTGATTGGCTGAATTGAACGTGATTTGCTGTCCTGTCATTCACTCTGTTGAAACAGCTAGCGCTTCTGGCTATCTCCTGGCAGAGGGTGGTGCTAATGGTGGTTGTGTCTAGTGCTGCCATCTTGGTGACTGTTGCTATATTTAGCGAGTTTTCAGACCATAGCAATTATTTTCTTTATTATTATTATTATTATTTTCTCATTGAGTAGCAGATTCTGCCTCAGGCTCCTCCCTCATCGAAAAGCGCTCTCAAAGCTCGGTCCTCATGCAACAGCACTCCAAGCTCTGAGCTGCAGTAAGAGCAGGAAATGTTCACCTGTGCTCCAATGTACAGACTGAGAATGACTGACAGGTTGGCTGATCCCACCATGACTTATTACCAACAGATATTGAAAACTATTAATGAAGAGTGGACTAAAACATTTAAAAGGTTAAAGTACTGTAACATGTTGGCGGCTTTTAATCAATAAAAACTAAACTAAAAACAAAGAAAATATTGATAGAAGAATTTTTCATTTATTTTGCTGTTCTAAACATATTTAGGGTGTGTTGTGTTTGTGTGTTTGTCTCACCCACAACATTATTCCTGTCCCTCCGCTGCACTGTCCATTACAATTATATGCACCAGGTTGATTATGGAAATTAGAAGACATCATTTAGCAACTTTTAGGATAGCCAGTTGCAACATCTGACATGATGACGTAAGAGCACAATGTTAATGTGGTTTTCCTGACATTTTAGCGAAGAGGAAGTTTAAGATGGAAATAATTGCTCATTCATTAAAGAGCAAAGAGAAGCCCGCTACATATTTGATTGGCAGGTAAGCTGACATTGATGTCAGTGACACCAATCACAACCCATTTTTCTTCTCAGGATTTCTCTACTTTATGCACTGGACAGTTGTAGAAAAAACAGTTTACAACAAAGTCAGTATAATTGTAATTCTTTCAAACTTATTCTATTTTATTTCTTTTCACTTTGAAATTTGGGGGCCCTCTATGCTGTTGGGCATTTGGGCTTAAACCTTGGTTACATTACAAAGGTGCTGTCCACAGCTATGAAGTAAAGAAATACTGTGAATTGATGAGAGCCCCCTGTACAGGGGGCAGGATGAGATATCCATACCAACATGAAGCATAGCAAAATTACATGGAGAAACTCTGCTAAAAGACTTTACCAAGTATTACCACCCAAATGAAATACAATTCAAACCCCAAGCAATTCCATGGGAATATGACAAAAACATGAGAACAGCACTACCTACTTTTGAGCTTCTTGATATTTCAAGCAAACTACACAAAGAGTCTTATGAAAGGAAAGATGCTGCTGATTACAAATATGTCTTTCCCACGATGGTGTAACAAAACATCTGTGAGCTAGCAGCTTAAGAGCTAAAGAGAGATTTTCCTTTTTTCCCCCTTATATCTAATTCTATCAACTAACCTTAGTTATGACCTTAGCAACACTGATAATAAAGAAATGAGAAATACATATCAGACTGACATGCAGGGAAAGAAAAGAGGAAAGAGGGAGAATGCAGTCTGCTGGTGTTTACATCCAGGTGCATGATTTATCAGTGCATGCTCTGCAGATTTGGAAAGTGAATTAGTCCTTACCACTGAGACACGGGGACTTCACCATTCATTTACTTGACAAACCACATTCGAGTAGCTTTGCCCTCTCGAGAACACGCACACATACACATTTGTTTGCACTTACACAAAGGGTACGTGTTATGCCCCAACAATAACACTTCAACAAAGCCTTTCCCATGCTCATTTGAACATCATTAGGTTCCATTTATATACAGTCCCTAACACAAGGGACAAAACTTAACTAACCTGTGTTTGTAAGAGAGCAGCTTTGCTTTTTTTAATTGTTTTTGTTTAAAAGACTTAATCTCAGTTTCATTTGGAAATAATAGAGGGCTATAGCTGATTCTAACACCCACACATACACTAAATAATAAAACTATATTTCATTATTAGCCAAATAGATTTATTTTCATTACAATCTATCCACCCTGGAGTCTCTCGTCGGTCCGACGAATGAGTAGTATCTATAAAAAGAAGACAATAGAAGTTTTCACTCTACTTTTGTGCAATCACTCAGTCCAGAAGGACTCAAATAGTGCAGACCTCCTCCAAGCCACAGGGTCACTCACTTGAGAAAACCCCCAAAGGGCCAAACAGCCCACCCAGTACACTCTACATTTTGAACCTTCTGGATCATCAGATCCAGAATATCAACATGATCCTAGTCAAACAATGTTGGATAATACCATTTACCATAATTTCATCTTGTGTTTGTTTTTTGTTTTTTTTGCCAATGATTCTGGGCATTATCTGTTGAGAAGCTGCAATGGCAACCAGGGGGTACTGGGTGGGCTGTTAAGCCTTTTGGGTTTTTTTTCAGGTGAGTGATATAGTGTCTGGACATCAGCATTACATAGATAGCATAATCAAACATAGAAGTAGCAACCATCTTTGGCTGAACTAGTCTGTTTCTGTCAAAATCACATGAACTCTTTGTCTTAGAAAGAGCACACGAACCACACGTCTTGCATGTTCTCCACTTTTTGCACAGTATGCACTATCCATAAGCAAGTCTCATGATTGATTCCAGATGTTTTCTAAGGAATGTTTTTGCCAGACACCCTATATAAGGTCCAGAGGTATCCCCATGGGCTCCCAAGCGGGAGGCCTCCGTTCTTAGCCAGCGGAGCAGGCCCAGAGGTGGAGGTCCTTGGCTATGTGGATTCACTTTTAGGGGTGGCAGTGGCTCAGGTGGTAGAGCAGGTTATCCAATGACCTGAAGGTCGACAGTTCAAATCCTGCACCCACACAGTCAACTGTCATTGTGTCCTTGGGTAAGACACTTTACCCTACTTGCCTAGTGTTGGCATCACTGGTGTACTCAATTGTAAGTCACTTTGGATGAAAGCATCGGCTAAATGACTAGGATTCTGCAAATCTGCTCTAAAATGTCTAAAATAAACCTTTTTATTATGCATCAAGCTGGTGTCCGGAGACCTTTTTACCTCCCTTTTCCACATCACCTGCCTAAAGTAATAAACCTCAGTGACCCTATGGCTTAGCGGAGGTCTGCGCTCCCTGAGTGCTTCTAGTTTCTAATAATATAAAATGCGAATATTTTCCACTTATGTTTGATCTATAAAAGTTCTGTAGCAGCCTATGGGCACCAGCTTAGCTGTAATCATTCTATCCTGTGTTCACGCACAAGTGCAACAACTAAAGGTTTTATAGGTGGTTTTGATTTTTATCAAATATCAGTGAGGCTAAACCAATTCATTCAGCCAGTTACAAAATTTATCTTCAGCAGATGGTAGATGGCTCACTTAGCTTTAAATGCAACACAATCAAGAAAAAAACAAAAAAACAACTCCTTAGTTTAACTTTGCCTGAAAATACCCTTTGCAGAATCCATCTGTGGAGATATTTTTTTTCTGATATATCAGGCAAAAACCTTATGACCCGGGGGTGGAAGCTAACAAGCTATCAGCAAGTTTCTTCCTAACCTTTCCTCCTCCTGGTGCCCTTGTTTCCTTTTTAAGAGATGTTGCAACATTTTTTTGATAACAGCATTCACACCAGCCTGAATGAACTCCATTGAGTTAGTAAATGTGCCAAAACTTGTCCACACTCGTTAAAAAGTTGGGGTGAGAGCAACTAAATGATCTCATGGAGAGCAGTGTGTGATGACAATGGACAATGTAATGAAGGAAAGTTAAATCTGTAATGTCACAAGATATAAGAATGTAAAGATATAAAGTAGCTGCTGCCCGTTATGTGTTAGATAAGTAGGCCTACCAAGAGTTACAGTTGACTGTAACACTTGCCATGTGTTGGTTTATTCAAGAAACTTCTTTAAATTTACAGTGAAAAATCCCTTTCTTTCAATTGTTGTCATTCTAACTCTGTTCTAAGCCAACTACTGTTAGATATGTTTGTGAATAACAGTAAATTGTGAGAATATACAATGGACTTTAACCCTTCACGCATAATGGAGGGAGGCAGGGTGAAGTGGGGGTTATACATGACTGTAAAAAGCCTGTTGAATTTTCAGCTTCAAGCTTCACATCTGTATAATCAAACAATTTGATAAGGAGAGGAGGAGCCTGCTGGTGTCATCTGCATTTGAATTATGGCAGAAAGGAGGTCAAGCAGGACAAGAACTGATAGATTTTTCTTGTCCAGGTTACTTCTGATGTCATTTACAACTTTGACCAGTGCTGTCTCCGTACTGTTTTGCCCTGAACCTGGACCGGTAGTTCTCAAAGATACCGGTACCTTGCATAAAATCATTCAGTTGATTAAAAACATTTTTTTCTAAAATTTGCTTAAAAATTGTAAATTGGATACAGGTCTGTAACTGTTTGTTAATATCAGAGGCATCTAAATTTTCTCTCTTCAGAGTGGGCCAAACCACAGCAGTTTTATATGCAGCTGGAAAGACGCCAGTCTGAAGATAATGATCTACAAAGTTAAGAATATCACCTCCGAAAAAACTACAAACTGACTTAAAAAGAGGTGTGGAGATGTGATCTAAATGACAAGTTGTAGTTTTTGATTGGTAGATCATTTTATTGACCATCTCCACATCAACCAGGACAAAATGGTCCAGTGTTTTCCCCAACACGGATAAAGGCACACTGCAGTGAGCAAAATGTGCAGCTACTTCAGGGTTAAGACAGTGCTTCCGAGTAGTCCTTTAAAAAGGATGTGTTGGAAGAAAATCATTTAAGGTAAAAAAAATATGAATGAACGGTCTGAAAAATATACATCAATAAAAAGACAGATGCAGATATCAAGAGAATGGGTAATTAAAAGTTCCAAACTGCTGCCTCTGTTGTGTGTCGGCTCTGTAAAATGGCATTCAAAAATCATATAGTTTAGCACAATAAAAAATTATCTGGCAGAGATGTCTGATTTATTGTCAATATGTAAAATCACCTAAAATAACAATTCTATTAAAACTTGTAATGATTACCTAAATAATATTCAAAAAGTCAGAGATTAAAAAAGAACAGGGTTTGGACTAATGAGTAGGGAGGGGATGTGAACTGGCTGTGGTGTGTTCAGAAGAAGAACAGGGTGCCAGGATGTGCGATGTAAACAGTCAGTCCTGTATAGCTGATTGCATTGCGTATTGGATGCCAGTACAACTGAACCTAATTGATTTGGGTGCAAACCATCAGATCTAAAAAATTAGAAGCAGTCCCAGAACAGGTTAAAAAATGTAAACAAAATCAATAAGTTTTGCAGGTGAGTTGGAATCAAATGTTTAGCCCAAGCAGTCTGCTAAAACACCCTGCTCCATGGTTTAGAGTAGGGAGTGGGCCACTGTTTTTTAGTTTAAAAGATCCTTAAAATCCCTTTTTTTATGTACACGTAAATCCAACCAAAGAGTGTTCCTTTTTCCATAATTTATTCTATAACTGATTAATTCAAGTTTGTAGTTAGTGATGGCTTCTTGTATAGCAGTAGGGATTTAATTATCACACTCATTCGTCAATGTCATTGAGACTCCTTAGTGACACATTAGTGTGGTATTCAAAACATTATTTTTACTAAATTAATACTGCCATTGCCAGCTCTTCGCGATTATCCTTCACATTATACAGTTATAACAGTTACTCTGGCATCAACACTCTTGCTTTGACTAAAAGCTGTCCTCTTAGTTTGGCAGGGGAAGAGTTAAGTCATCAGCGAGAAGTAACGGCAGGTGGTGATTGGTGGCAAAAGGTTCCTGAAAAGAACCCTCATGCATAAAAGTGCAGGACAGGTGGGTTTCTCTCCAGGGATCCCTGTGTGCGCCTCATCCAGTGGTGAATAGGATTGAGCCGAACGTGATTGAAAAGGCTGAAACAGAGCTTGATGGTAGCTTGTGTGTGCGTGAGAGAAACATTAAACTGGCTTATGTGCTCCACCATCCACACCCTTCCCTTTGATCAATAGCACTGATTGCTCCAATATTATCAGCTCTTACACACAGAGACACACTTCTCAAAAAAGGTTTAAAGTTGTGCAGAGGCTGATCTTAATCATCAGAAAGCTTCAGAAATAGCAGATATGTGCCTGAAGGTGTGTGTGTGTGTGTGTGTGCATATGTAGACTGTTGCCATCCCATACCCTCTTCTAAATAAGACAAGAGGCAGAGACACAAAGTGCTTTACTTTTTCTCGTTACTGCACGGGTTATTGATGGGATATGTCCAACTGAAAATGATTGGCTGTATATTTGTTTACATAAACAACATTTTTAATAACACAGGCAATAAATTAAAAAGCAATATATATGTCAAACATCTAGGCAAAAATGAGGGGAAAAAAGTCAGTTGTGGTTGAAAAAACAAGAGAGAGATGAATGTGTTTCAGACTATTTGCACAAAAATTAGATGCAATGAATCAGGGTTAATGACAGAGGGAAAACACTTCAGAATGAATAATAACCACCAAACAATTATGATGCAGCACACCAAAACAACGACTTAATTTACTTTTAACCATAAAAGATCCATATACGTCACTGCAACCAGTTATAAAAGCACAAAAAAACAGAATAACGATTAGGCTTTCAGAGGCTGAATACAATGTGCAATCCCCATGCCCCCCCCAAAAAGATCAACACACTGTGGGCATGAAACCACACACTAGCAAGAGATTAATACTTTCTAACAGTTTATCAAGATCATAACTTCACAGATCAGATCTTTTTAAAGTCAAAGTCTCATTAAGTCCATGAATGTCTGAGAAGGTTTTATGCTATTCAAGCATAGAACATGTCCATGACTTAAACAAGTTTAAGAGGTTGCTCATTATCTTCTTACCCTGTCACAGAAGTAGAAACGTTTGAGAGCCAACACTTTGTCACTAACAACTAGTTTCTTATTGAAGCTCACATCTGAACACACTGCACTATTTTGGTATGATTTTTTAATGCAGGTTATTCCATATCTGTTTCTGCATGACAACTTCTCTCCATGTAGGTTGGTGAGAGCTGCAGCATTTCACTTTGGTTTCACTCTCCTTGTTTTCAGTCACTGTATAGTAAAGCTAAAGCACTCTACTAAGTTAGGTTTAGGAAAACATTTCGATTTGGACAACTTAAGTGGCATGTTCAGTGACACACCTATGTGCTTTGAAATATTAGAAGGTAAAAGGCAGGGTAAGTAGTACTTGATATCCAGTAAGCCAGAAAAAAGAGATTTCTATGAAGTAGATGTTATAAGACTTTCTAAAAGGTTGGTAGGGACAGGAAGTCATTAAATAAACTGTCTACTTCATCGAAATCATTTTTTTTCCTGGCTTACTGGATATCAAGTACTACTTACCCTGCAAAAGACACAAAGTCCCTGATTTACTAAGATCCCCAATAGAGAGCGCAAAATTGTGTGCAGCACAAATAGATTGCACCAGTTGTGTTTCCATGATTTGTGGGTGATCTAATAAGATTGATTGTGCAATTGATAAAATAAGGAGAGCAAGAACGTCGCAAACATTGCTCATAATAAAACCTCAGAATATAAGACAAGTGTGGGGCCAACAGAAGAGATTCCTCTGACTAATATTGAGCAACAGGTGCAGCTCACTTTTTGTGAGGGCCAAGATAACTGGAACTCCAGGATATGACAGGCTAGAGCCGGTTGTAGAACAAGGTATGTGAACAAATTGAAACATGTTCTTTCAATGACACCATAGTTGTTAATGACATAACAAAAATGAACACGTCTTCTTTTGGCAACGTTTGTCTAAACAACAGTTGTGATTTTAATATTCAAACAAATCATCCGCTTTTATGTAAAGATTTTGTTTCAGAGGTTGAGTCATTGCCACCCCAGTCGTCAAATCACGGCCAGGCAAACAGATATTTCAGCAGAGCGTCAAAAGCGGCCAGTTTATGAGGACATCAATGAAGAGTATGTTCCTGGAACAAAGGAAACAGTCTACAGCCTTTGAAGATGGTCCTCCAGCGCACTTCGTCTTCTGTGACATGAGGCGGGATACCGGGGCCATTGCAGCATATACCCGGCAGCTGCTCAGCATTGTATCAGGGCTAATTAATGGCAGCTTTAATAACCATTAAGCTACAGTAGCTGTGAATGTTCTGTTTCATTTGTCTAACTCATGTTGAATCGTGGTGTTTACTGAATTGATTTTTATTGAATTAAAGAAAGAAAACTAAATGTGTTGCCTCCACTGTTCATGAGAAAATATTGTGAATCACATTAAACGTGCAAAGCTGATTTATTTGCATACTCCTTCCAGTATTTTGCGCATTCTGGCAGAAACGCCCTTATTGCATTTTCATTCAAGGCAAACATGCAAAATGGATTGTGTGTGCTATTTTGCTCGTTTAACAGGAAAATCCTCGTTGTCCGGTTAGTAAATCAGCTGCGGCATATTTTTGTGCATGTTTTAACATGCGCAAACTTTTAGTATATCAGGGCCAAAACGTCCTGCTGACAGACCCATACACAACTACACACACAAATTTATCATAGACAACACTAACATAATGACTTCTGTTTCTTGAGTATTTTAAAGAGCTGTACAGTACTAGACTATCCAAAACAGGGATTAACAGACCTATGTAAATGTATTAGACATCTTTAATTAACTGAAAATGAATCAACAAATATATGTATTAAAACCGTTTGAATGTTTTAGTCCAAATCATGTGATCTAATATCAAACATGGTGACCGGATCTCAGAATTTCTTAATCTTAATGTCACTGACCAACCTTTAGACGTAACAAGTAGACAATCAAATGGACAAAAGCACAGCAAAAACAGGAGCTATTTTAGTCCGAGAATGGAGGGGAAATAAGCACACAACCCCCCCCCCCCCCAATCATATCCAAGGTAGGGCTATTCATGTGTCCTCTCATCTCCCATCTGTTATCACCTGTAGCCTTTTACAGCAACAGAGAATGGTGTGGGCCATTAACCCATTAGCTAATGATCATGGATTGTCAGCTTCCTCACTCAAGTGCTTGCTAACAGAGATGGAGATGTGTTGGTTTGGAATAAAAAATTAGGAAAACATAACCTGATTGAACATCTGTATATCTCCATGGAATAGACAGTGGATCATCAATATATGCCTGATCAGTGCAAGGGTTAGATATTTAGCTGGGAAGTTACTTTTAGTGAAAACAGTGCTAATAGTATGATTAATTTCATCTTTTTTTTTCTTTTATAGTCTTTTATTTAAAAAATTGCCCCTGAAAACCTGCCTTCTAAACATTTGAAAAACAAAAAAGTATACATCGGTCAATACAGCTGAAAAGTTATATAATGTATATATATATATATATAATATGTTACTTAACTTTAGTTTCTCATGGCCAATGTGATTCATCTATATTTAACAGCTTTTATGATTCTTACCAAATGAAAAGAAAAAAACAACACTTCTTGGGTGTATTTCATGCTAAATGACATGTTGTATAATGATTGAAATACGCAGGAAACCCAGTGATCGAGCATTTACAGTTCAGAATTGCACTGCACCAACAACAGTGTCCAAATTCAGGATTCAGACCACCAGGGTTTTATATCGATCATCAGTTTCGACAATTTGCAAGTCTTTAGTGGGGCTGGCAGCAGTGTTTATAGCATGTGACACCAGCATTTTAGCAACATATCGTCAGCTGTGTGCTAATGTAGTCAACTTCAAGGTCAATACTATCTGTCAACACCCATCTCACTTTAGTGTGAGAAGATCAGCTGCTGTTTTGTTCTTTATGCTCATCATGTTTCACAACATGAAAAAGGGTGCCATAGAGGAGATATTGTGTAAAACAGTAGAGTTGCATCAAAGATTTTCAATGGTGTAAACTGACTTACAATTCAATAAGTAAATAAAAATAGTCTAAATAGAGATTAATTTCTCTAAGTTTAATCTTTGTAGATAATGTAACTATTATTCATATATTTCTCACAGATTTTACATTTTCCTTTAAATAATCAAATTCTAATTGAAGCTAAAAATATGCATTACTGTTGAGGATGGGAAAATAATTTAGCCACACAAAAAGATTAATATCAGTTTAAGTATGCTCTTTCATTAACTGTTTATTTTGCCATTAAACAGTCCTCTTTTATGTGCAACTTCAGCAGCTGCAATTTGGTTTTATAATACACAGTTTTTTCCTGGTGCCATAACACAACCACACACACAAACTGATAGTAACATAAATCTTCATTTACTCACCCAAATGTTGCCATCTTGGTGATATGGTTTCCAGTTCATTCCTGTATCACTGTAGAGGAGACGGTATCTCGTCGTCCAATCTGAACTGCTGTAGCGGCCCTGCGTTGCTATGGCGCTAACTTGCTTTCTAGATCCAAGGTCCACCTGTAGCCACTGGTAATGGTCGCTGTCCAGAGGTGACCATCCACCAGCACCTGTAGAGTCGGTGACAATTTATAATGAATGGGACATGAAAGGTGCTCTACTTCGCATACTGTATATCATAATTATAAATATAATAGCTTCCATTAATAAATGTTGACAAAAAGGAAAGCTGCTTTTGTTCAAGGCAGTTCAGTTCAGAGTCTAGGCCAGGAAGAGATGCAACAGGGTGCCGCCATTATGACATTTGAAAAATACAATACATTGTTATACGGCTTTAGTCAATCCCATTATAGATGGTCAGTGTCCAGCAGAGAAGCCCAGATATTTATTCCAAGATTGTCACTAAAATTTTTTATTCAGACCGAATTTTACAAGGTTGGCTGATTCATTTGACTATAAAGGTGATTCAAAAATAATTATCACTATTTCCTCATTATAATTATTCATACTTTAATACAGCATACACTTCAACTTTAAGAGGGAAAGAAATAGCATGAATATAATGTGGCATTTAAAAAAAAGTTTGGCTGGGTGAGTACAGATATAGTTACTTACAGTTCAACAAACTTTAATTACATTATGAGTGCATTGTTTTTCATCATAAATAAAACAGGAATATGAACACAGAGTAAAATGTAACGAGTTAAAATGTGTGTACTAGTGATGCGCTGGCAGACCCGCGGGTTGCCCGGGGGCTGGGTCGGATTGGGTCCATAAATGTTCCCTTTAATTGTGGAGTGGGTGGGGCGGGTCGTTAAATACATGGGTACAATGAGCGTAACCTGCGATATTATGTCAGGAAAGCAACAAGCAACGTAACCCACGCACATTTTTCAGGCCAAATAAAATCAGCCTTCAATTACATATTAAGCATGTATTTAATAGCGGCGGGACGGGGCAGTGAGGATTGTGAAAATTGGTTTGTCTGTGCAAGGCGGGTTGGAGCGGGCAAGATTATTTTATATATGTAGGACCCAGGGACTCTGGTTGGGAAAAAACCCAACTCGAGCATCACTAGTGTGTACTGTTTTATTCACATTACAACTCATTTCATACTGTTGGAATTCCCATCCAAGCTGGTTTAATAGAATAGGTGCATAACTAAGGTACAGAGTTAACAGACTTTTCATTCTGACAGAAAACTTTCTTTTTCTGAACACACAATACATTACAGTTCAGATAAATTGAATAAACATATTTTGGCAATTATCAAAATGGGCAGTGTGCTCATGGGAAAATACCTGAATCATTTGACATCATCTAAACCTTTCTTTATGCAGGTAAGAAAGTTCACAAATATATTCTGAGATATCTCCCAAGCTGAAGGGTAGATACACTCAAGTTGGAAAAATGTTCCATCAAGGGGATCCATTGCTTTGAAGAAAATGACTATCTCTGAAAACATCAAAGAGGAGAGCCTCAGTGGCATTTTCCCCTGGCTACAGTGTTGACTGGTAGAAAAAATGGCTGTGTTTGTTTCCTAATCCACTTAGTAGCAGTGAGCATCCTTAATACACCCTGAAACCTCAAGACTCTATTAGTTGCCAGACAAACACTCATGTGTCCTCTACAACTTGCACCATTCACACCTCTAGTTGTCTCCAAGACCTTGTAAGTTAAATGAGCCTCAGGTTAGATGATGCTGAAACAAAAGAGAAAGGCAACTGCTCGACAGAAGGCAACATAAAAATGCTGGGAAGGGTCCCAATAACCCAAATTCCATGAGCAATTAAAAACATGAGAGTAAATACAATATGTGTTGGCTAATGTCAGGGAAATCAAGTCATGTAACACTAGGAAGCTGCCTAAAGGGGAGCACAAACAAGATGTTAAGGCCTGCATGCTTTTGTATGGACACATAAACAAACAGTTAGCATTGTGAAGCATTGTGAGAATGAGATGATTTTCAGGAGGAGTGATGGTGGAAGGGCTGTGTTGCAGCCATTTTTGTTAAATATATTTTACTTTTTTTTAAGAAGACTGACAAAATAGATGAGACAATGATAGGCTGAAAGTACAAGTGAGAGAAAGTGGCCATTTAAAAAACAAAAACAAAGGGAA
Organism: Atherinosoma microstoma; assembly: GCA_037177055.1. NCBI lineage: Eukaryota > Metazoa > Chordata > Actinopteri > Atheriniformes > Atherinidae > Atherinosoma > Atherinosoma microstoma. The sequence goes on from JBBBVU010000019.1 coordinate 15,678,434, forward strand.
AAGAAAACAGAATCATGGTGACAAAGTGAAAGCAAAAGAGGTAGTAAGTCCAAAAACAGTACAAGCCAGTGAAAAAAAACACAAAGCATAGTGGAGAAGGGATGAGAAATGACAGACATAAGATAAAATATAAGCACCTGAGTTTCCGATTTACCCCCCCCGACAAAAATTCTATATCTTATCCAATTACGGAGCCATTACATTTCAGCTCCGGACTTGATAGATAACCAGAGTCGTATCAGTGGAAACGTCAATACCTCAAAAACCTGCTACAGAGAAGCCATTCCCCTGAGGGGATAAAACACTATGAAAAGGCAAACGGTAGTAGGGGAGGACCGAGGGGGGTTGAGGAATTGGGCTTGAGGAGGGCAGGGTGTTAGTGATAAGTAAACAGACAGCAGAGAATAAAGATTAAAAACGCAAGCTAAGTGGACAATGACCAAAGCAATATGACACTGTGCGAGATAGGAGGATGAGGTGTCGGAAAGAATGACAAGACGGCGTGTGGTGAAGTGGTGACATGAGAGAGGGCCAGGCAGAAGAATGGAAACAAGCGAGATGGATGAAGTGGGGGGAAAAAAGCAGAGTGATAAGAGAGGATTTTACGACCTAGAACTGGGGAAATCAAAGATGAGATGTGTGCCGATGGGCTGGAAAAAAAATGCAAAGCAATTGTGGTGGAAAGGGTCATAGATAAGACCAAAAATGAAAAAAAAAGCAGGGAACTGGAGAAAAAGAGATAAACTGTATTCATTTAACACTCAAAGGGGACACCTTCAGCAGAGAATTAAACTATAGGCGAGTTCAATTGATATGGAACAGAAAGCAAACATAGGAAAATTCAAGGGTGGAATATAGTATTACAGGACAGATAGAGGAATGATTGCAAAATACACGTGCAATGTGGTAATAGGCCCCAATTTCAGTTGCTTCTTGTTTCAAATGCTCTCATCTGCAAGTTCCCTGCCTTAGTGGTGACACTTAAGATCACCGGCTTCAAGTTAAAGGGGCATCAGACTGATAGAAGTCTGGACAGAGCTAATAAGGTTCAGTTCAGAACAAAGTTCAAAAGAGAGTCCCCATGCTGTGGAAAACTTCCTGCCTTGTTCCAGTACCAAAGAAATCCCAACCACCTGTTTTTTTACATGTATGTTCCTCTCAGACTGAATTCCTTCATACTACCATACATGACTTTTCCCCCCACTTCAACACAAAAAGTCATGTATGGTAGTATGAAGGAACAGTACAAAGTATACAATGATGACTGATATAAGAAAATCTTTGATTTTATAAAGAACTGAAATTGATTTAGATTTATTAAATTGTTATAGTTTCTATGTTTCTTCCAGCCTAATTGTTCATCTATTATTACACCAAGGAATTTTATTTCAGACACTTTTTCAATTTCAATATTATTTGAGTTTCTTATTAGTGTTGGTTGATCTGTTCCCAAATATTACACTTTGTTTTATTTAGATTTAATGTTAACTTATTCAGATCAAACCAACTCTTCTGTTCATTAAGTTCTATTCCAACTGTATCCAAAAGCTCCTCCAAATTGTCCCCACAACAAAAGAGATTTGTATCATCAGCAAAAAAATAGTTTTTACCAAACTGGACTGTTCACATATATTGTTAATATACAAAATGAATAATAATAGTTGCAAAATCTAACCTTGCCGAACTCCAAACTTTATTCACTTTTACATAAACTCTTCAAGTGCAAATAAAGAGGTTTTGTTTTTTTCTAAAACCAAAAATTTGGTCATTCAAAACATTGTGTTTTGTGATAAACTGAACATCTTGAACTATGATGTCTGAATGGAAGAATAAAGGAGACAAAGTCGTCCTTTCGTGTCTGAACATAGCTTAAAGGATTAAAAGGTGATTATTAGGGAAGAGTAGTGAAACAGGAAGGATGATGCAGAAGGTATGTTTGGGTAACAGGGTTACCAAAAAGAAAAGATGGAAATTGAAGGGAAAGAGGAAGATTGAAATGTCCAGAGAGAAATATAGGTTCAAAAGATCATAAACGTGATGGAGGGCATTTGGGAAAGATTCTGATTGCTAAAAAAGCAATGAGAGTAGCTGCTGCCTTAAGAGCTGTTAAAGGTCAGGAGAGAAACAGGAGAAAAAATTAAGAACAAGGTAAAGCAACAGAAAAGCAGAAATCAGAGACGTGAGCTGGGCAAATGCTGTCATAAAATGGAGAGAAGAAATGAAAAAAGAAGAAAAGATGAAAAATAAAGGCGAGGAAAGGCAGCTTAATGTAGGGAGTCTAAGCTGTTGGGAAGTGTGAATAGTGAATTTTATAAATGCATACAGTATACAGATTACATATTTCTGTAATATGACAAAACATTAATTTGTTTGATTGATAACACTTAGCAATGCGCCCATTCAACATCCTGAATTGAAAAGACAATTCTAAAAAGGGTTAAGAGGTAACAGAGTGCAGTTAGTGATTTATGATAAGAAGAAAGATATTTAAAAAAGAAAATGTTTGATATCAAACCCAATACCAAAAAATCATGTTATGACACACAGACGAGAGCATGATTGTGGCTAGAAACTCTCAGGCTGAGATGTATTAGTGTATCTGTTGATTCCAACCATCTCCAATAAAACAAAAAAAAAGGTTTGATTTGCTGGTAATCAATGATTCAGAATCATCTTGGCACTGTACAAGATCCATCCACAGTTTTCACTGACCATAGTTAAGAGTAAAACTTAAATCCCCTGAAGCCATTGCCTTGCTTTGCTGGTGCGCTGACAGATCTGTGGTGGTGTTGCAAATAATTAAAATAAAGTTTTTCTCATTCTCAATATTCCTCTGCATTATTCTGGTATCCAGGAAAGACACTTTTCTTTTATAAATGCACAGCCAGCTAACTGCTCATTAAAGACTAGTGAATCAATGTTCAATTTATGATACTTAAGTGTTAGGGGTGGGGTGTACTTTCTTTTTTTGTTTTGTTTTATACACTTAATCTTACCTGCCTGAAAATGCAATTCATAAAGTAAAAAGCTGTTTAATAGTCCAACAATTCAATAAAAAGCAGTTTCCAGCATTTTAACAAGCTTAAAAACAAGTACTGTCAAACACATAATATAATTCAATTCAATCTCATAGTTTGCTTTTCTCAGACTTTAAGAGAAAAGTGTATATAGGAGCAGAAACCTCTGCAAAACTTAAGAAATGTAAAAGCTGTCTGTCTAAAATTCCTCCACAATGCTGCAAGAGACTTTAAAAAACAAAACAAAGAACGATTACTTTACATTATTCAAGCTAAAGATGTTTATGCTAACAATTTAAACATAGGGGTACTTGTGGCACTTTGGCTTACACTTCTTATTTCACAAATAAGGACGTGTTAAATGCATTTTTGTGCATTTAATTGTCTTGATTTAGTAAAGAACATTTGATTTTCTCCTTATGATTAATGAAACTTTAGAGTCAAACGTTTTTTTATTTTTTATTTTACAGCACATATGAAGAGAAAGGTGAAGGTAGGAGGATAACTGAGAAAGAGTGGATGAAATAAAGAAAAGATCAAGGGTGTTTGCAGTCGCGGAATGGTTGGTGTGAAAGTGAGAGTGAGTGAACAGGAGCATCAGCCAAAGAAAAAGGAGGGAAAGAATGGGAGGAGAAAGGTGAGGAGTATCGGGGGACTGTCACCATTCTCTCGCCTGTCACACACAGATGTTCAGGGAAGAGAGAAGGAGCAGGAGGAAGATAGGTGAGAGAACAGGGGAGCAGGGAAGGTCAAGACACCACCTCTGTGGAAGAGACAAAGAAAAAGAGAAAAGCGAGGAACATAGAGACAAAGATAAAGAGATAAAGCTCACAACAAAGGAGGGAGAAAAAGTACTATCAAAGAGCAAGACTGAGTGAACTAGAATCACTCAGAGAGCGCAGACCTCCGCCAAACCATATAGGGTCAGTCACCTAAGAAAAACCCCCAAAGGCCCAACAGCCCACCCAGTACCTGCTATATTTGAACCATCTAGATCACCAGAATATCACCATGATCTGGGTCAAACAATGTTGGATTATAACATCTACCATCTTTTTTTTATCTTTTGCCCGTGATTCTGTTGAGTTAGAAGCTGTAATGGCAGAGTGTTTCCCATCTCCCCATAGTAAAGAATCTTTGAAAAAAATTCCTGGATCCAGACGCTGATCTGGATCATCCCCACAATGTAATCACTTGTTCCTTTATTCCATTACTGACATTTCCTGCAAATTTAATCAAAATCCGTCCATCACATTTTTAAGTTATGTTGCTAACAGAAAGCCAGACAGAGACAGACAGACAGACTGACAAACTATGCTGCCGCAAATCTATCCACCCCTCCATTTTCTATACCGCTTAATCCAATTCAGGGTCGTGGGGGTTGGAGCCTATTCTAGCAATTAACAGGCGAGAGGCAGGGTACACCAGGTCGCCAGTCTATCACCAGGCTTGCATCGCCGGAAACATATTTAAAAAAAATTTAACAGAAGCAGAAGAATGAAGAGTAGACATCCTGGCAACATGGCATGCATGTCCAATATACATTGTATATAT
>JBBBVU010000019.1:15683602-15705510 GCA_037177055.1 Atherinosoma microstoma
ATTCGGCATCCATCTTGGATCCTACCTGTAGTGTGAGCTCTCTCCAGACAGTAAAAAACAGTCTTTGCTCGACTCTTGTTTTATCTCTTTGGCTCTCTTCCTCCGATAATGACTTCTAATGTTTCTTTGCTAAATCTGCCGACGTGCATTCAAAACAACCGGTTTGTGTATATTTGCGTGCTTGCGTGTAACGCATGCACAAAGTGAAACTTAGCAGGAGGCGCCCCGGATGTGAAAGTTCTATAGTGCGGTTTTTCAGCGGTGCTGGGTTGCGACGGCCCTATAAATACACATAATAGATGTCACTGTGCCATCAAACGATCCCAGAAAGCGGAGTTTTAAGGTCGAAAAGTTATATAGTGGGCCGTTAAAACTATCTGTGAAATGGAAACTCCCAAAAAAACACCTTACTTGACTCTATTGTACAACATTACCTATTTTTTTATGGCAACAGCGATGGGGGCATTTCCAACTAAGCAACCTGTAAGAAATTAAATAACTGCTTTTTTACAGCTATTTTTTTTCTGTGGTGTTCTTTAGATAAAAGGAGTAAAGCACAGCTGAAGAAAACAAGGTTTGATCTATCTGTGATAACACAGATAACCCAGAATTGTAACAGTGGTAGCCACACACAGCCAGAAGTGTGTTATAATGAAATATCACTGATATCAATACTGATTATGACCACACACTTTCTCTCACACTACCATTTCAGTGGATATACATTAATGAAATTGTGTGTCTGTGTCTATGAACACACAGATCTTTAATCAACACTTTGTTATCTGACTCTGAACAAAAAGGTCACACAAAGCCGGTTACCCCATTTTTCTAAGAAAACCAATAACATTCAACAAACAGTACAAGTCAGTACAAATAATCCTGGGAATGTGGGAGCCTACCAACAGCAATATACTGATAAAGGCAAGGCGGGGAAACATAATGGGGAGAAAAATCAAACCCTCAGGTGCCCTAGGGACCCATTGAAAAATACAGCTGCTTTTGAAACTGCCAATGAATGTAATTTAGGTAGATATTTTTCTTGTATCACATCTCACACATCAATTCACCCAGTTCAGGAACCCTACGGCTATGTGTCATTAGACCAGACCACAAGCAAAGACGTCAAAGCTCCCTTTGGTTGCTTTCAACTTGAATCAAAGAGCATTTCACTAAGTCTGACCTCCTTCTTTCATCTACATGTCTTCTTGATTTCTAAAGCAAATTTTTTTTTTTCACTGTTGCTGTTTTTTTCTCCCTCTATTTTACTCAATAGAAAGATGAGCACAGTTCATCTAACGCATGTCTGTCCATCTCTCCTTAAAGGTGTATATGAAAACATTCATAGTATACATTGTGTGTGTTTTAACCACAAAAAAGTAAAACCAACGAAGGCAAAATTATGAGTGAATAATGAATATCTCTGTGATCTGTACTGCTCAATACAAGAAACATTTTCTCTTTCCAACATGGACACCATTTTGTGAGTATATGATGATGGTAATAATAAACACAGTTGTAAGTCTCACAACCCCACAGGGAAATATAAATAATGTGTTTAATTCAAGTGCTGCCTTAGTAAATGGCCTTTAGAGTACCAACGGTAAAAAATGACTCCTGGGGAAGGAAATAGAGAGGGGTAAAAAAAAGGGTAAGACCAAGCTAACAGAATACAGGAAAAAGGGGTGAAACAGCATACTGGTTATGAAAGTCCAAAGAGAGAACTGAAGCCAGATGCATAAAACTTTGTGCCATTTCATGATGAAGACAGTGTGTATGTAGAGAGACAAATGTGCATACACATTATTTTCCCCATATTTATACAGCCATGCATATGCTTGGTTCTTTTTTAATAAAAGTCACAATCCCTGTGAAAGTATAAACACATGCAGATTTCCACTCCTGCTGATCCATACTGCTGGTGGCGAAAGTCAGTGCTCAGATTCATAGCCTTCCTTATCTGCTCTGTCCTTGTCATATCTGTCCAAGATTGACACGTACAGAGACAGACCCTCAAGACTTATATTGAGGTATGGTTATTTGCTCATAAATTTCTCCATTGGTGCCCTGTCGTTAATGTTTTACATTAATACATTCATTAGATATTAATTGTCCATAGTCACTTAATAATGGACTTGCTACTCCCAACTTTTCTACCAAAGACTCCTGAATGGAAATTAATCTATAAGTTCAGAGTGAAGGACAATGCAGGAAAAAAAAATTGATTACAAATGCCTCTGCTTACACTTGGACTGCATCAAAGCTATGGCCAGAGGACCAGCGGCAAATCCTGCTTTATTTATGATGGCTGAACACACAGCCTTGTGGGAAGATAATCAGGAGAAAGACATGGATGTAAAGATGGAACACGCTTTGTTGGCTGTCTCCTTATACAGCTTTAGCCTAAAGCAGCATATGAGCCATTTTGTTCCAGAAAATCCAAAGGATCTTGAAATATACATTCTTTTTAAAGGCTCCTTAGTGAAATCTTCCACAGTCATAACATACTACTGTGAAGAATGGCTGCAGTTATTTACAACACCCACAGTCAAGTATGTTTGACTGAATAGCATATAAGAAAATAGTCAATATATAAAAGACTACATTAAAAAGCAGTAAACAAAATAATTTGAAAAATAAGTATCCTACAATTGTGTTGATAATATTTTTCTTTTATGCTGAATTCTATAACTCCCCCCCATTTCCACTTACTGTGTCCATCTTTGTTGAGGCGAGCAGATTCTCACTGCACAATTTTCCTGTATTAAAAAAAATGCTTTTTTTGTAGGAAAATCAGCATTTCTGTTTTTTTTTTTTGTCTGGCCACAGTTTATAGATCAATTTTGTGCCTAAATATACTGAATAAAGCCAGAACCATTTATAACCCTAGTCTCCAAAAGATTGCAGCACAGTGTAATTTGAACATGATAGTTTTCACGTAATTTAAATGTTGATTTTAGATGAAATAGTACAAAGACAGCATGCTGTACCGCAGCAAATGTTGATGACACAAATGTGTAAAATAAGTTCAGACATTGTCAATAAAACCCTTGAATGCTAAAGATAATCTTAGCAGAAAAGCAATTATGTTAATTAGCAAAAGGTCAAGATTAACCCAGAATGGGGAAGTCTTACAGAAGCAAAGATAGGGATGTATTTGTCCTTCAATCAAAAAATAAGGAAAGAGGAAACATACAAACTGGTAAATAAAATCCTAGCCTCTCCATGTGTCTCTTTTTTGGTGAACTCTCTGATGTGAGAGTAATCTCTCTTCTCTCGCTCTGCCCCCTTTGTGACCATTGCATGATCTGTCAGTGCAGCATCACACAAAATGTAACACATTTCCCAGAAAGCCTGGACGAGATTCGTGGTTTGCAAAGTACACGCACCAAATGAGTGTAACATGCTCCAGCGCCTGCAGCAACACATGGAGGCTGTAAGCTGACTTAGGAAGGAACATAACATGTTAGCAATGACGGCAAGCTCTGCTAGGAGAATCAAGGGAGCAAAATGTTTCCTCTAACCAGCATCAGCAGATCATGAGCAAAGACTACTTTTTACATGAGCGCCACAGTGCTTCTCAGCCTGGCTGATCAACAACTAACCTGACAGAACCAGCAGCTAATTGCTTCTTGGACTGTGGGAACCTACATACATAGCTGGGCATCAGCATAGCAATGTTGTACACGGCCAGGGGGGTAATAGAATAAAAAAAAAAACCCTCCCTGATATTTTGGCCCAGACCGGCCCATGCAAACATGCACACTGCAAAACTTTGCACTCCATTAAATGTGAATATCAACCACTGAATGGAAATTAGGGGATCAGTGAAGGTCAACGCATTAAACACTTCCAAAAAGTGTTATTAGGGAATAAAATAAACCTCCATGCTCAAGCAGTGATGAATATTAAATCAACATTCAACCAGCTTTGTGTTTGAGGGAGAAAGAAAACAGAAAGAACAAACGAGAAATGATGGAACAAATGAAATCTGTTCCTGGACAAAGTGTAGAAACAGTGTATCTGTGTCTGCTGCCTGCTCTTCCCTTCTGGAGCTGTGATCTCAACCAGGTTCAACAAAAGACTGAACGCCGAACGGACAGCATGATTATTCAGTCAAGTCAAGAATTTCTGGATTCTCTGATAAAAAGGTAGTTGCATCAGTATAACATATGGACAAAAGTATAAATAAATATAAATCTTAAATATTGTGCATAAAACACCTTTATAGAAGCTGCCTCTAATGCATTTTGACCCAAAAGTATTCGACTATCAGCCCACAACCAATAACAAAAAGGCTAATAAAGAAAATCGTAAAGCTGCTGACTCAGATAAAGTTGATGTATGATAGTTAAAAAATCATTTTCTCACTCTGAATAAGATGATTTAGTTCAGAAAGAGATAAAATAACTTAATTTAAAATCTGCTGTTTAAACCAGTGAACACAACCAGTAAACCAGCTGTTCTCCTGCTGGAAACTCCGATGTCATCAAGTATTTTTTTATAAACGTAAGGAAACAAACTACCATGGAAATAAAACAGCTGTTTTATTGACATGTTATCATCACTTCATCATAACTGTGTAAACTGTTGGTGTGCTTACCGCTTACTGGCTCGTATGGATCAGACTAACTGGTTTTAATGGGTCTATTTATTCAGAGCAGAACCATAATGATGTGAAAGTAGTTCAGCTTACCACAGCTTCTACCATCATCATCATCAAGGCAGCCGATGAAGGTCCTGCTGTGGCAAACATGTCAATCATCTTTGGACATTTGGCAGTCTTTTAAAAAATAAAAAAGATTTTGTAGTTTCTTTGCAGCTCCACTTCATTTCCACTCCTCAGTTCTGACAAGTAGCTCCATCCACTGGCACAGAGCCAAAAAGGGTTTAAAGTATCTGATTGGTTTAGCTTGGCATCACTTAAGAAGAGAACAAATGGGCTGCAGATCAACGTGTTTCATGGCCCGGTAGTCCGGGAAAAAAACTTCTGTGCTGACTGTTTGGGTGAATGAATAACTCAGGTACAGGGAACACAGTGAAAGGGGGTGGTGTTAAAACATTTGAGCAGGCCGGCCCAGTGTTAGTAAGGCCGCCAATCTACCGAATTTTATGGATCAGTCAGACTAATCAAACATGTTGGCCCACCGGGAAAATGCTTGGTATGCGCAACGGACAGTCCTTCCCTGTACACGGCCAAAATGAATGCTTAAATGTATTTGTGCATGTACTGATTTACTTCTTTGGGGTTTGTAGAGATTATGGTTTATGAGTAGGATGGTCTGTTTTTGGGTTCATGTTCATTCTGCTTAAAAGGTACAAGATATTGCTTGCAAACTAATCATCCTCCACTTTTAACCTCACATCTTAAACACATCCCACACATACACATAATTTAGCCTTTCTCAGGGTTTGACAGAGAAGGGGAAGAAAAAAAACTTTTTTATAAGTCTTCTAGTGTAATTTTGTACAAACTATTATTTTTACTAGTTGATAAATAAATGGTTTTGACAACAATTAGTGTTCTTTTTAATGTAACCACAGTAAATGTTGTCAGCCTGCAGTCTTCAATTCAGCAATAAAAAAACATGCAGCTGTTTATATCTATTTTATATTTAGATTATAATATAGGTAATATATAATTTAGAGTAATTCTAACTATAGATTAGCTGCAAACAAATATTTGAGCATATTTAGAATATTTCAGGATATTCTAAGACACGATCCATTCATAAATCTAAAAATGCAAAATTATGTTCATCCATGTAAACTATCAACGCCAAATGTTATCGGTGTGCCCACATGGGGCAGAGCTTTTTCATTCTCAACAAACTGAAACATTGTGAGGCATATTAGCTGAGTTTCCATTACAGTGATATTTCTGAAATTTCGACTAAGTACACTGGATATGCCGGTGTTTCCATTGAATGGTCTTTAGCGCATAAGCTGCAATTCACGTAAAATCTCGTCCTGCGAGACCCCACTCTGAGAAAGATGGAAACATTTTATGTTTTGGAGCATGTCGCTGTTTGTGATCAAGGATGACGGTTATATTTTTCTGTTTAGTTATTTGTAAAAAGATTCCCGTCTCCAACTCCATTCATAGATTCCGAGCCATCCATACTGTAAACAACACCATGGAAAGATTCAGAGAACTCAGGGAAATGTTAACATGGGACAAGGCTATGAACCAGATGATCCTTGAATTATTGGGCAGCACTTCACTAAAAATTTTAATCTTTCTGTAATAAAAATCAGTGAATGGACTCAGGGCGACTTTTTAACCAGGTCGATCAACTGAGATGAAGCATAAAAACTCTTCTGTGGTCTTGCAATTCAAAATGTTTGTATACTTTTGGGAATCATAACAAGTGTGTCTTTGGGGCTAAAGAGTCACAGTTCCATTTACTGTGTTAGTAACTCACAATCCAGTAATTACAAATGATATGGGGTGCTAAGTGCTACTGGAAGAGATAGCGAACACACCTCTGATGGCATTTTTAATGCTGAATGATACATCATTATAATAATGACACACTGTCTCATTGACACAAGACACATTTGGAGCCCGTATCCTGCCATCCACACAGAGAAGGCTTTGCTTAAATGAGAAAAAAAGTATGGCTCTACCATGCAATCCAAATATAAACACAATCCAAAAATGCTACTGTCTTCTCTGGGGCGAAGCTCATATAAAATAGCCTGAGGTAAAGTGGAAAACTCTTCTGTAGTTTTATAAATCAGAATTTGAAATTCTTTTTGGAAACCAAGGTGAGCGATCATTCAGCTTATCAGCAGACAGTTCAAAAACCTGCACATCTGATGATATGGGGTTGCATCAGTGCCTAGTGTGTGCATCTAAACAGTCTGCTAAGGCTCCATTAATTCTAAAAAGTACAGTGAGGTTTCAGAACAATATTTACCTCCATCCAGGTAATCTCTCTTTCAGGATAGGCCTTCCATATTTTGGAAAGACAACGCTAAACCACATACTGCAACTATCACAACAGCATGCATGAGGCAGAAAAAATAGAGACAAAAAAAGATTGGTGCATCATAAATAAAATACAGCAATGAAGACTGTTGAGTAGCTATAATCCTGCATCATAAAGGAAACTCCTTAAACTACAGTGGTCTCCTCACTTAGTTTGCAGACAGTTAAGAGAAAAGGAGATGTTACACAACGGTAAACATCACCCTGTTCCAACTGTTTTGAGATGAGTTGCTGCTTTCAAATTTAAAATGAGCCATAAATTCCATGAAACAGTAAAATCTTACACAGTCTCCCAACTTTTTGGAATTGGGGTTGTACAAAAGGATTTCAAATTACCCAGTAGCTTTGAACTAGCTTGTGAACAATGTGCCTTCTCTTATACATTCTCTTATCGTTGGACTGTTATAGTTTTTGGATTTCCATGTATGGTCAAATTTTCTAGAAATTACAAGTTTGTGATCCAGCATTTATTTTCAGAGCACACTTCATTTTTGTTTTTGAGGGGTCTCCAAGAACATGTGTTTTTGGGGACAAGAATCTCAAAAGAATCAGTGATATGTTGGTTCATAATTTTGAGTTTTTATACTGTTTGATTTTTCTGGCCTTGTACAGTATAAATGGAGATAGCAAGGCTGTAAAGTGTCCTTTGGGGTCTTGAAAGGCGCTTATGAAATAAAATGTATTATTATTATTATTACTGTTAATTAAATTTATCAGATATGCAGTGTGTGTCATTGAGTACATATGTTATAAATGGGATTATTTTGGGCTCAATATCTTCAAAAAAATGTCAGCTAGCACACCATGGGGACTGAACCTTGGTTCACATGTAAATGTAAGGACATTTTAACAAACAGGTGCTGTGTTAATGAGAAGCAGAGACACGATATGATTATGATCAGGTTTGAACAGCCAGTGACAGATATGACATTCAAACAGACATGACTGTGGTAAAGCAGTGGGTCAAACAAGAGAGTCTCGGGCCTCTGTCAGTGGAGGAAAGTATGTGGAATTAGTTTTTATGCATGATTATTTAAACGGGTGTCCCATCATTTTCATATGAGCTCTTGTTCCTGCAAGAACTTGAGTGTATTTATCAAAGTTATCAGTTTTGAAAGCCAAAACCCCATTAACAAAAGAAAAAAACAAAACATCTTAATTAATTGAGATTCTAGGCTGCCTGAAAAAGAGAGCAGAGAGGAAACAGCTGGTTGGCCCTCTGCTAGTACTTCATCTTTCTGTCATCAAGCGAAGGGAGCGGATGGAGAAAGAGTAATTTAATTAGGAGACGGCCACTATCGATGGATGCCTGCAATGACTAAAGACATCAAACAACTTTGCAAGATGACCAAGAATGAAAAGCAATGCATGAAAAGGAAGCGGGAATCTGCTTAATTGTGCATCAAGCCAGAGCATAGCAGTACTGCAGTTCTGTACTCCCTTTTTTGAATATGGAGGGACAAAGTGAAACTTTTTAAAGCTGTGGAAAAACAGGTAAAATGTGTGTAGATGGATAAAAATGTGGGAAAAGAAAAAGAATGGAAAATGAACTTTGAGTAAAAAAAAGGGGGACAATCAGAAAATAGATTAGGATTCAGAATGTTACTGTTGTAAGTAAAAATGGGTGGGGAAATTAATTGGAGTTGAAGAAAGGAGTATGAAAGACTGCAATGGAGGACAGGGAGAGACGGAGGAGAGGAGAATACAGGTGAACAGAGAGAAAGAAGAATAAGATGAGAAAAAAACTGGATATGAAAGAAAATGGGAAATAAGGATCAGTGGCCAAGTGTTTGTGATTAGCAGCCCAATCTCATGCTTGGTCACTTCTGCACCATGAAGCATTGTGGGTGCCAACACATGTTCACATACATAGTTCTTCCAATCCTATCTCAATTCCTTCTGATAAAAAGGTATCCACTGTTCTGTCTATTTTTGATTATGTCCAAAACCCAAACAATTTTTATTTTCTATCTTTAAATAAGCCATTACAGGAGATAAGACGCTATCTTCATGGACTCTGAACATTTTCTAGGATTATAACAAAAAAAAAAGCGTAATGTTTATAGTTAGATAAATTTGACCAAATCATCAGCCTTATCAATCCTCAGCAGTCCATTACTGCTCCCTTTTCTTTAATCCTCAAGCCATTGTTTTCATTTTCATTTTTCAGTTGATTCACACTCCTTCAAAAGCCTCACTGTCACTCTCGCTATACTTATCTTCCATTCATCTTTATTTTCTCTCTCCCACATCCTGTCTTTTTTTTTGCCTCTTCTATTTTAACCTGTATCCACAGGGCAATTGTGTTTAGCTGGCATCACTGATCACAGCTCATGTAGTTGCTATGTGACTGTTCGAAACCTATATACAGCACATCACACTTTTTTTTTTTCATTTTAAGTTATGAAATAGTTCCTAAAACTTTTCTGGCACATGGCCTTATTCTAAGCATCAAAACTCCCATGACCCGATAACAGAAAGAGCTATCAGTGTGAGTTCTGCCTTATTTTCCACCCTTTCAAAAGTTTAGATGTGATTTTTGAAAAGGACTAAAATGTTTGCTGACTGAGAGAAAGGGGGGCAGGTTTTCATTTTATCTTTGAGGCCCAAACTTGGTATACAAATAGAGACGCATGTGATGCGTTATCCTGAAGGACAATCATGGCTTTTGACTTCATCTTGTACCACTGCTTAAAGAAAGATTCGTCAAGAAACTAGCTCTTACTAAACTAGAGTTTGGTGCTAATTTTCAATCAGTCTCCATGTCAAGAAGACCCAACTACCTCGCTTCTAGATTGGTAGATAGAAGTAAAATATGGTAACATATGAGGATAATGGGTCCTTGGTGGCATCATATTAAAGTTTTTTTCCAGTTAATTGATGCCTTTACCTCACCATGAATAATAACATTACTGATTATTTAAAACAAAACACTTAGTTATCTGATGGTCACTATGGTTATAATTGAGGTATTTGAAGATTGTTGCATCAGAATGAAATGTTATTGATTTACAATTGTTATTAGTTTGTCCTGTGAGTTTTTTCTCCTTTTTCACTTGAAGAAATTTAGTTGTACAAGTATTATACATCTGATGATATATTGTGTTAATCACTTGAAGAACACTCTCGGTCATTACACAAATGTACATGAAATTATTCAATCTGATAGGCACTTCATTATGGGGTTTGGAGTGATAAAAAAATAACATGGTCAAAATAATCAACATATAACCTTGTAACTGTGCAATGAATGCGTAAGGCATTTTTATTCCATCTAGAAAAGAGTTTTCAAGCACAAGAACCTCTCGCCTCTCGCCTGATAATTGCTGGGATAGGCTCCATCCCACCCGTGACCCTGCATGGATTAAGCGGTACAGAAAATGGATGGAAGCACAAGAACATGGTCCGGTTACAGACCTCACTCTCTACTGGGCTTAGAAACAACAAACTTTTTAAAAAAAGGTTTTTTTGTCAACTTGGAACTTTTTGGTTTGAAAGTTGTGGGGACTCTCCAAGAATGGAATATACCCAGTAATGCACAGGAACTGAAATTAGGATATCTATCTCTGCAACATCTATATTTTCCCCCATTTTAAAAAATCTTTCATCTTTAGTTATGGGCCATGATGCCTTCAAGGGCAACTCCAGGAGTTCCGAATGAATCAAATGCATATTACACTCCAAAGTAATCTTCAGAAATATGACAGTTGTGTGTCTTGTCTTCAAAAGTGTGTGATGTGTTAACTGTGGTAAGCAACTTTAAACTGAACAGATCTAACGTAAGTATCTTTATTTCGTTTGTTGTCATCCGGTCTGTGGTCTGTTAGCTTATCTTTCTCTCTGGCTGACACCCTTTAGTAAAATGTACAATGAGTAGCATAAAGCAGCCTCTGTGAAGTGGTGGCAGAGTGCACATCTGAATAAGAGGAGTAAAGTGAGAGTAGAGTCAAAGCTATGAGAGGGAAGTGCAACAAAAAAGGAGAAGAGTGGTTGACTGGAACTGCAAGGGAATGGTGAAAAGAGGATATTAAATAAGGAGGAGCCAGAGTCCATCAGTATACTTATATTTTGTAAATCTAGATATAAATCTATAAAAGAATAAATAAATCTAGCTCATAGCAATAAAACAAGGACTACAGCAGCTGACAATCAAATGAGCTGGCCTTATTTAAGAGACTGTAATATCATTTCAAAATGTTATGAAGCATAAAGTGCAGTAACAGCTTGTGAATAATTGTATTTACCAAAGTAAAACTTAACACATTTAGTATTATGATAAATAGCATTTTGGTAAAAAATACAATTTTCAGGAGCCAGCCACAGAACATTAAGTCAGGCCTCCCTTCCAAATAAACGCTTCGAACCAAGCAATGCAGACACGCCGGTTCATAATTATACATTATGTACAAGCACACAGACATGCTCCTCTATATACGTAGATGTATATGACTAAGTAATATAATGTGTCATCTATCACCCACACAGTCACATATTAAGGGCAGAATCTTGGTTATCCTACTGAAGAAAAACATATATGCCCAAAATCTGACACAAAAATGCTAACCTAAACCAGCTAGCATCAACAAATGAATGTGCTTAATTCAATATGAGAAGAATGCCTCATTGAGTTTGTGCCTCTCTAGTTTCATAGCACCAGAAGATTGATGGAATGTGTCTTATCAGGACATACCGATGCCACTGACAGGTGTATTTGGCAACCAAATGTGACATAACCCCTCTGTATTTTAATTAATCTGTAGGAATAAAGGACTTTTGCCAGTTTTTGCAAATGCATATCTTCATGTCAAAGTATAGGTTTGTCATGCTTCAGAGTATTTCTATGAATGTGTGCATGACTAGTGTTTTGCAGACTGTTTCTAAGAATATTTCACTATAGATCCAAAAATTGCAGCATATGTATTTGTCACACTTGTTGGTTATTTTCATGTGCTTTCATTTCTGTCAAACAGTTGTGTTGTCTTTCTTTCTTTCTTCCCTTCATTGTATCTTTTGTTGGTAATTCCTATTTTCCATTAGCAATAATTTGATTGGTAAGATTAAGCACACCAGATTACTTTGCCTTTATTTGCCAGCTCTGTGCTCAGTTGCCTCAGCTGTAGGGTGACTATATTAGATGGGAAAGTATGAATTATTAATTATATAAACATAGAGGGGTGTAATTGTCTGTCCATATCTCTCTTAGCTGTGGACTGATGTGGAAATGAGCTTCTGCCTGAGCCACAGAGATAATGATTAAAGCTATAAGAGGGAGAGAATGAGGGAGGAAGGAACATAAAGAAGAAATAAATGGAGAGAAAGGACAAAAAAGAGGTAGAAGAGGTTGAGAGCAGCTGTGAAGCACTGTGGAGCATGTCACTGTATGAAGGCTGGGACATTTATCTCACAGTGTGTTATCTTTAAAATCAATCATAAGCATGTATGAACGTGCACCTGAATTAGAATAATGCTCTTTTTTCTTTCTACAATAAGTGTGTATACAGATCCCTCCTGCAGCATTCATTAATATGTGAGCACAAAGTCATCTCTGGGGTTTTTCTGTGTGTGTGTGAGTGTGTAAGAGTGTGGGTGTCTACCTCCTCTCCTGTTGAGCTTGGCATATCCAGGTGCGTATCCATTGGAGAAGACAGATGAGCTGGTGAAGGCCATGTGAGGCAGAGGAGAGGCTAGAGTCTCATCACACTTCTCTGCGGGGAGCGAATAGTGTGAAGATAGAGTGAGGGGAGATGGATATGGAAAAAGAACAAGAGAAAAGGAAGTGGGGCAGAGGGACAAGAAGACAGTCAAATGGAAAGAAAGGGGAGGGGTATATGAAGAGAACAGAAAAAAGGAAAGAGAAAACATTTTTATATCTAGTAATTTAGCAGTTTTGAGCAACTCAAAACCTTAGAAAAAGACATTTCTACTCCATAAATAGTCATAGTTGACTGTAGTCATAAAGACCAACACAGTAGGGAGAGCTGACCTGAAAACTTGGCCCTTACGTAATAATACTTTCTAAATGAAGAGACTGACTTTTGATGACATGTGCAAAACAAACTCACATGTGAAAACAAGACCTATGTTACCTCCTCCTCTTGTTCAGTCTGCCCCTTTCGCTCACTCAGAGGCACAAACACACTCACTTTTTCCAGTGCATTAGTTTTCATCAGAGAGACATTGTGAATGATCTGTCAGGCCTTGTAGAGGTGGTCAATAGCTCTCTGTCATGTCCCACTGTGTAAATGTGCATGTACAGTGGATGAAAGTGAAAACCAGCACGTCAGACTGCTGACTCATTTAACATATTACTTTGCCTTTTACATTGACCAATGGAAAAGAGAAAGATAGAAACAAACAGGCATTAAAATGTCCCTTATTCTATTTCCTTGGATGGTTTCCAGTGAATATACAGAGACACCGAAGTTCACCTTGATAAAAAAATAAAATAAAATAGATATCTGGCACACTTGCCTCTCTCTGGAATACCAGTAACAACCAGAAGTAACCATTTGGTACCTGAGTCACCATCACTTAAATGAGGACAGATATTCACAAAAGGCAGATGTCCAATTTAAAAGCTCTGATTGGACGAGTCCCTCTCTTTTCTGTAATTAAGTTTCTGTTATTGTGAGAGTACACTTTGAAAAGGTCCCTGGTTGCAGTAAACTGCTGATGCCAGCACACCTAGTGTGCTCTTACTTATCTATTTTTGCAGCTGTGCCACATGCATCTGGTCATGAAATTACAGGAAATCCTTGCATCACGCTCAAGTATCTCAAAAATGATTCTTACACTTTCATCAGTTCCACTGTGTTCCACATAAAACTCATTCACACACAAACCAGTCAACATTACCATCTTAACAGAATGAGTAAGGTGCCATCAGGGAAATGTTTCTTTGTAATTATTCACACATGCACTCAGTTGCTTAACTACAAGTCTTAAGAGTATATCTAGGGCTCACAACCATGATTGCTGTATACTGCACATGAACATGCAATACAGGCCACACATATAAAATAAGGGCTGGAGGAGAAGTCATGGATAAAATGAGGGAACAACTTAATGCAGAGCAAGTGGATTTTATAAGAATGGAGTTGTGAAGGAAAATATTGTGCAGTGCTTTCAGTTATTTCCTAAGGGTCTTATAACCTATTTTTGTGTGTGTATGGGTGAGTGTATTTATGTGTGTGGCAATGGAAGAATCCTTGTAAAAAGCATTTCAGTTTTAAAAAAAAGAAAAGAAAAGATAATGCAGGAAATCTTTTAATGGATTATGTTTGAAAACATGCTTGCGTAACAATGTAATTTTCCTGTGAAAAATAAAATCGAAAAATAAAATTAAATAAGCAGACAGGACTTTGGCAGCTTTGCAATGTCATACCATGGTCAGAGATTCTAATGCCAACTGGCGTGCATTATTTTCGTTTATATGCACACGTAGATCAGCATGTTAAATCACTGTTATATCACTCCGTTATGGGCGTCACCATAGCAACACGTTAATCAACTGGTTCAGATCAGCTGGCTGTTGTTTAGCAATTAGCATAAAAAGTAAATCGAGGCCAACATGAAATAGTTCCTATACTTTAACATATTTAACGAGTTCTAAAAAAAAAATGAAAATTTGTTATGAGATATTTACTGTGTGGGACCATGGTATAAACGGATTAATCAACTCGAACCCATGCATCACACGTTTTTAATGCACTTTGCGGAGGAACGTATTCTAGACTCCATGTTCTGCATTAAAACCATGTAATGCATGGGTCTGAGTTGTTTAATCCTTACTTATCAGTAATTTTGTTTAATGAAATAGATTTTTACTAAAATACAGCTTGCACCAATTTCACTATTGAAATAGAAATGCAACAAGTAGAATAAACCACATCAGTTGACATCAGCTCATCTGAAACATCTCCAGTTATTTTATGTGATGCTAAACTAAAATACATCTTTTTTTTAAATCTTTATTGCATTTCTGTCTGTGCAGCTGAATTCTGTTATATCATCTCATAACTGGCTGGGCTCAGTCTGTGTCTCCTTCCCCTCTTGCTTAACAACTACTCATAAGAAGACATCCCTTGCCTGACATATTATGTATGTATATATTTAAAAACTGAAATGAACTGTCTGCTGGTTCTTTTAGTATATATTGCACATAAAAAAACCTACCACTTAATCAAGTTTAATTAGGCATTTCCAGTTTTCTTCATATGCATTTTGTTTTGGTTATTGTCCTTGATTTTTTTTTCAACTTGTGTTCACCTGTGTCTTGCCAGTGTGTATTCATAGTTGTGTCTTGTCTTTCTTGATCTTTCTGTCTGTTTAGTTTGTCTGTGTTGTTCATGTGATATTTATCTATTTTTCTTGCCAGTTCACCAGCTTCCTTATTTTGATCTGCTCTGGATTTTTGTTCATTTGGAGTTTTGGATGACCTGCCTCTGGTCTTGCACACTGACTGCATAAACAGATGGACAACTTTCAGATGTGAAACTGATATGGGAGTGTCTTAAATAGTGAAACTGCAGACTACCGCTAGATGTTGGCTCCAAACCACCTCTGGATCCATCAGAATCGCATTAAAGAAATCATTAAGTTCTCTTGCTAAGTTGATAAAATTTTCCCACGAATTATTGTAGTTTCATTAGCTGAATTCCTTCCTTCTGATATGTAAGCTGGTGGTTCTTCTATTAAAAAAAAAAAGAATTATGCAACAGATATAAGTCCTCAAAGTTTGCATTATAGTAGTAGTTTAATCAGCATTCAATGATCAGTTTGCAGCTGTTCTTCAAGTAGTTTTACTTCTGGCTCCAAGAAGACCGACATGACAACAGTTGAATGCAGAACGTAACACTTCCCAAACCAGTGGGTGACACCACATTGTCTCTAGTCCATGGATTTACAGTTTATTGTCTTGTTTGTCAGCGAAAACTGTTAATCTATCTTAATTGTAAATTTACCAAATTCACCTCTGATTAGATTTGGGTCTTTGTCTGGCTTTTATAATCATGAGATTTGGTGACTGACTGAAAGGATGAGGTCACAGGGAGTAGCTCCTCTGCATTGAAATGAGTCAGGAGAGGGGGTATGGGCACCTGATTAGAATGCATCACGGTTGCATCAATTTGGAGGTTTTAGAGCATGGACAACTGCGACGTGACCCCAGGGGGAGACCCAGGATATGCTAGAGGGATTATATATCCTTCCTGGCCTGGGAACACTTTTAGATGCACCAAGTGTCACTGGAGAGTGTCACTGAGGAGAGAGATGTATGGGTTTACCTACTAAATCAGGTGTCTCAGTGACCCTATCTCAGATTGTAGAAGGAAAAGGATGGATGGATGGATCCTGCTTTCACACTTAATTTGTGTTAAGCCAAATCTTAAGTATGCGGCTTGGCTTCACCTGGGGGATGTAAGGCCAATGGAGCTAAAACAACTAGAACAGTCCCATTATGACATCTTGAGTTTTATCATTCGATATGATCATAAAATGCTTTATTTTCTTGTCAAAAGATAAATGTTCTTACATTGTGGTTTAGAATTTAAAACTGCCCCAATTGGATATCAATGCTTTTGCCCCCCCCCCCCATGAGTAAACTGCATTGCTTAGAAAAAAGCTCAGTGATATACTACTTTAGTACCAGATTGTATGGGAAAATGGATTCATGGAGAAGAAAAAAAAAAAGCTGAAAGATTTGCCTCCACAACAGGTTTTGTTAAGAAACCTTCTCTTTTTCCAAAAGTTAAAAGGAAAAAAAATAAATGATCAACTGAATATTATAAAAAAGACGAGGGCTTAGTCTATATCAAGAAAACTCTATACTTCTACATGAAACTGGCCCTTTCCAGTAATGTCACCAGCACTTAGGTCTGTGTTGAGAGTGAACCAAAGTCGGTGTTACACTCTGACAGAGTTCTTCACGGTAGTTGCTTGAACAGAGTTCAAGTTTCTTTTTCAAACCAGCACACTTCAGTGTTGATTTAACAGATTGTCTGCAGTGTAAAATACAACAATGCTCACACACTCACGCACACACACACACACACACACACACATGCACACATACATGCACGCACGCACACACACACAAACCCAGGTAGTTCTCTTTTATGCTTGGTCATTCAATTATGAATGGAAGTGTGATTCTCTGCAATCACATACCTATGAGCATATTGGAAAAAAAATAAAGGGATTCACTGTCTTGCCAAGGATATTCTGACCCCAAATACTTTACTTTTGATTGTATGAATATGTTAGCAGGCTCAGAGCCTTTGTTTCAGCTTTAATCTCAGAACAGGAGTGTATAGTAGTTCTCAACAATGGAAAATATTTGATAATTATATATAAAATAGCCTATGATATGTAAATCTCTAGAAACTGAAAATCATGTTTTGATTAAAATTTGGGGGATAAATTGGGAATCTATATTACATCTTAGAATGAAGCCTTGATGTTACTGACAAATCATGCATAAAGTTAAAGACAGTTTTCTGCCGAGCTACTGAACTGTCACTTTTAAAGAAAAAAAGCCGGAAGAAAAAGAAAACCTGCTTCTTCAATTGTTATTATTGTTAAAACCAAATACGGTTTTTCATAAGAGAATGTCCAGTATGAGCAGCAGGAGAGGCAGTGAGCTGTCAAAAATGTTGCACTACCACATGCACCCCACTTCTCTTCCTTTCTTTGGTTTACTGGATGGTCCATTTATTTTCATACTGCAAACGAACTGCAGGGTTCACTTGTATGAACTAAAACCAGAGGTGGAAGTGGACCGAGGTTTATTTAACGCAGAAAAAACCGTGCCAGTGTGAATGCACCCTTCACCTAAAAGTCTGAAGACAATCTCTGTAAATTGGACAGTTTATTTTCCTATTTTCAATCAGCACACTTGAAAATTGCAACTACACATGAGGTGATGCACTTTGATTTATTGCTTCTAGATTATCAAATAGAAGTGCAAGGTTTTTCATACAGGTAGACCGTATGTGTGCCAGAAAGGGAAACTTCTGTGTTTCCCTTGTCACTAATTAATCCTTCAAGAGATGAAGAATCAAATCTATCAATTATTCACAAATAAACCCAATGGAGCAGCTGGTGCAGAGATACTGAGCCCCTGTATTACACAAGAGAATGGATTATGATGATATATAAGGTTATGAAATTAATATAAAGACTGAAACACCTGCACATGTGTTGCACACATGTGGTGTTTTGGTCTCAACCAAAACACTAGAAACACTTCTTGTTTGATTTGTGACAATCAAGAAGGAAAAAAATCATTGGATGAAGTCCTCATGATCATATACTTAGAGAGATCACAGCCACTGATATTTCACTGTCTCAAGTGGAAAGGTTGGTTTTGTATGTTCAGGTACTTCAGGGCAAACAATGCCTACAATATCCAGCTTCAAATGTCAGCCAATTCCCTGGCGGCGAAGAGATGGTTTTACGCATGAGAGGATGAGAAGTGAAACAGACAGGAGCAGTGAGGGTGGGTAGAAAGATATGGATAGGATTTTTAAAAAAAAAGAGTCAAAGAAGATAGAAAGTAGATGGAAGATGAGAGAAAAGGAAAATGGCTGACTATCAAAACCCTCTTGGTGACATTTCCAGTTACAGGTTGGTAACTATGATCTGGGGGGAAAAAAAGCAAGCAGGAGATATGTCAGCTGGCTGCCACCAGTTGGGACCAGAGCCACCAACGGTGTTTGGCAAGCTTATCCAAAGGTCTTTACATCACTGACACATCTTTGGTGCTAAGGGGAGTTGGATAGGATATACTGTATTGCATCCAGGCTGAAAATCAAAACATCCTATAAATTAGTTTGGCATAAAATAACAGATTGCAGCAACAACACTAAATGTTGGAAGCCAGAAAGCTCCATAGTAACACAGAAACCAGCCACTCGGGCTGCTTAAATTAGTTTTGTACCTGCCACATTGGCTATTTCAGGGAAAAGCCTTGACAGAGGGAGTGTAGCACACAAGACATGCATGTTTTTTTAAGAATCATCAGAAAAGAAAAGAAAAGAAAAGAAAAGAAAAGAAATGAAAAGAAAAGAAACAAGGACATGTCAGAAAAGTGTGCCACTCTCACTTCAGCAAGTCAGTCATCCTGTGAGGAACATTCATTACCAGACTGCTGAGAATACTCTGGTCTCATTATTTAATGACTGGGACAATTATGTGTGTGTAGCTTTGGTATGGTGCTGTCAAGTCTGTCCTCTCAACAACACTTAACACTGGAGTTGGTTGGCTTCAGGGCTTTTTCTGGACCCATGTCATGAACACAGTGGAACCTGTCAAAAGTGCCAGCAGCTGCATGGAGATACAGTCTTTCTTCCCAAACTGCAAATGGGTTTGGGAGCTTTATTCTCTGCCCTCCTTTGGCCAAGATTTGGCTGTGAGCAGCAACAGGCTCAGCTCTCTCTTTTTTCAGTTTTTGCCCATATTCACATTTCAGCTTGACACCTCTGGAGCAAAAAGAAAGGTGGTCTTAAACCAAATGTGTTATCTCACTGCTAGCGTCCACAAGTAACTTTATTTCTTCTGTGAAATTTATAATGTCAGTTCAGACGGATCATCTCCATTAGTCTTGAAGAAGTTTAATTCTGTAAGGATATGTACTGTCTGAATGAGCTTATGTAGCTGAGTCAGCTGCTGCACTGCAGTCAGTGTTTAGAGTTTTGAGGGGGAAATGGGTCTCTAAGGTACCCCTGGACTTCCAAAACAGGCATGAGATACCTGGAGTGTCCCTATAAACCTATTTACAAATATATAATGGTATTGTCTCCACTAGCCACACCAAGGAATGTGTCTGCCCTATACATATATATTTTGACAGGAAAAAAAGTTTAAATTACAAAGCCTGCAAAGTAAACTGTTTTTTTCTTCTTCTTCATTTCTCAGCTGATAAAAACAAACTGTTTTACTTGACTGCACCCAATTAATTACTGAAAGTATTACTTGCAGGGAATAGTTTTTTCTGTGGTGTACATAATCAGACAAGTGACACCCTCTGTGTCCACAGAGAATACATAGGAACTGTCTGCATTAAATAGATATCCATGTCTTTTAACTAATCTACTAGCATTATTAAGAAAGGTCAAACTCTAAGTTCCAAAACTGTTCACAAAATCTCTTTGAAAATCTTCCCCATTTCTGCAGGGTCAAATGAAAGAAAGTTTAAAAACCCATCAAGTGGCCATTTGCTAATTAACAAGCATCAACATTCACATGTCGTTCTTTGAACACCTGGATTTGTCTGACAGCATCTCCCTAGTGAGCTTCACAAAGAACTACAAGACCAGCATTAACAGATGTTCTGTAAACTATAAAGGTCCCTTCTAACTAGCATTACAGATGGATATTCCTATCTTTGCCAGCCTCTTAACTTTAAGCCTAAAATTTCTAAGTAAACATGACTTTTGTTGTTTCTTATATCACTGGTGGTCATTTTTATTAGCCTCACAATTCATTTCAAGTCACTTGTTAATGATTTGTAGCACACTTTGATGGCTCTCAATGAAACCACAAAAGATCAGATCAGTCTTATTCATTCATTCATTTTATGTCGCGATTAAGGGTTGCGGGGAGGCTGGAGCCTGTCCCAGCAATTATCAGGCGAGAGGCAGGGTACACCCTGGACAGGTTGCCAGTCCAATGCAGGGCCCAGATCAGTCTCAATTTCCTTTTATTTTTGTTACATAGGTAAAAAATAATCAGCATCTTTTTAGGGCCAGTTTGTGAATGACCCGTCTGAGTACTGCACTGACTATATGTTATGCAAGTTAGTTGCAACCAATGCAATAGTTTCTGAACTAACTATGAGATCTATATTAGTTATTGTGACTTAATACTTCCCCAGTCTTTTGCTGGTGAAACCGCAGGTTCTCATCACCCTAATAAATCAGTAGATGATTATCTGTAAAGGTTATTGCAGATTTTATTATTCTCTTCCCTCTCTCAGAGCTGGAGGGAAAAGTTGACAGCCCTATACTAATTCTTGGGTGATAATTTGGTTGAGCTGTATTCTTTAAAGTTGCATATGTTAGATCAAGGTGAAAATTACAAATTTTTTAGTATTGTTAAAGTATAGTGTGTTTAGGGCAGATTCTTTGCATCTTTGCCACTTTGTGCTGTCTAAAACGATTTTTAAAAACCTGTTCTGAACTCTGGTCTCATCCACCACATCATCCAAATACAGTAATATTTAATAAAGTTGAAACCATAAATTATAAAGTTCTGTTCTTTGGTGTTTTACAGCTGTTAAATGTAAGAATGCAACTATGAAACTTAATTTCTCCACTGAGGCCATAAATGTATCATGGTAAACAATCATTTTTCAGCAGACATCAAACTCTAAGTCATGTTTTGTCACTACAGTTGCAATGCATCTTACAATTAAGGAATAGTTAAGATCTACTGTAATCTAAACAAATTTGGATTTATTTTAGGATAAATCAAAGGTTTAAATGATCATCACTTTGTCATGGTAATTAATTCTTCTAAAAGATAGAGGACAAAAAACAAACAGAAAGTCATGCTGAGAGAACACATCCTCTGAATTTTATATTAAAGTGAACACCCACGGTTTTTACTTGAATATCAGCTGCCAAACATTGAAAACACATCATTTTTTGTATGAGCTGGAGACTTTGAAGCTTATAAAACCAGCTAAAAACAACAATCCTAATGAAGCAGTCCTGAGCTTACGTCCCAATCAAAGGAAAATACAGGACATAAAACAATTTGTATTTAGTTTCATTATTGTCTTTATTTATTATTAATTTCCTTTTTAACAGTGAAAAGCTTAGCAACTCCAAATTCACATGTGCGTAACCAAAAGAAAAAGAAAGAAAGAAAAAGAAAGGTGGACTCATGGATTACTAGGCTTCCTGCTTCTCCT
>JBBBVU010000019.1:15708258-15738767 GCA_037177055.1 Atherinosoma microstoma
TATATATATATAAATTTACAAAGCACATTTTTTGCCATGTATAACACATCTCATATTGCTGTAAACAAAGTAACAACAAACAAACAAAAAACCTCTCATTATGCACCTTTGTGCTGGGGGCTCCCAGTCCTGTGGTTTGAAATAGCAGATGGTAGTAGGAGTGAATAACAATAAGGTCGACCTCAGGGTGGGAACCCACTGAAATTCAATTCATGTACTATCACAGATGGAATTATAAAGACCATTTAACTTTTTATGACAAAATGCCAATTTTACCAAATGTGAGATTTGGTCTATGAAAAAATAAAACAAGGAAAATAGGGGTTATATTTCTACAGATATAACTTTATTCCTGGAATGGATATCCCAAAATATTGTCAACTTTCCACGCTAAAAAATATTATAAGTAAGTTGATAAAGAATTGTATTTCAGTTTTCTCATCCACTTTTTTTAAATGAATGGAATTAGTAGTTTAATCCCCTACAACCATTTTTCCACCAAAGCAATCCCAGTGCTGGTTAAGTGCTTCAAGTTAGGTCCATCTAAGAACTGGTTTGGACTTCCACAGGCAGGGGGCCACTACAGAGCTACATTATGGCAGTTGAAATGTCTCTTCTAATACATGTTTGACCCTGGCAGTGTAGTCTGAATCTATATTATCGTATAGCACTTTTTGATGACCCCAATTTGTTCACTTTCTGACCTGGTTTCAACAGTTTTTATGCTCATTAAACACTGGTTCTATGTGGACGAAATGTCCAAATGATGAAAAGAAATGAGCAGACACATCTCAACTCGCCACTGTGTGCATATGACCTTAATTTAAAAAAACACACAAGCTCTGTACAGTCAAAACCTTGGGGACCACCTTGGGGAGGTATGGCACCCGAGGGTGGGCACTAGAAACAACAAAAATTGGGTTCCTAGCATCAGTAATTGGTAGTCTAAGTTTGACGCTGGCTCCAAACCAGTTCTGGAACTGGTTACCAGTAACAGGTGTTATGAAAAATATTTTTCTTTCAAACAAACCTTTGAACAAAACAAAGTGTGAGTTTTGAACAACTAATGCAGAAGTTCTATTCCTAGAAATGTTTAGTATCTGAGTGACAGCTTCTAAACTGAATTAGCTTTTTTTCCTCTCTTAAGT
This sequence comes from Atherinosoma microstoma, assembly GCA_037177055.1. Classification (NCBI taxonomy): domain Eukaryota; kingdom Metazoa; phylum Chordata; class Actinopteri; order Atheriniformes; family Atherinidae; genus Atherinosoma; species Atherinosoma microstoma. The sequence continues at coordinate 15,709,407 of JBBBVU010000019.1, forward strand.
GTAAAAATGTTTTTGTGGCATTTAAAAATTTTCTTTTTCATTTTCTATTTCCATTCAGCTCACTCAATATGCAAATGGTACAATTTTGAAAAAAAGAAAGAACATTTTTTGTGAATAATAAATTAGTGTAAAAGTCTGTGCTTGAAGCGCTGTTAAAATTTGATCTATTCCTCTCTCACAGACATTTCTTCCACCCTACTTACTTCTCACTCTTTCTTACAGCTGGTGCATACCTTCTCAAATGTAATAATCACATTTTTCTTTATGGATGTTTCAGTAAAATAAAAAACAAACTGTTGCTTATTCACTCAATACATTTTCAGTGTTAAATTTCAATCTTCCCCTACCTTTCCTGACCACCCTCCAATTACCACCCACCCCTGTTATGCCAGTGCTTTGCTTGAGCTGTTAATCTAAATCATTTGGTACAGATTCATTTTTTACATCTTGGAACCATCTCCCCCAAATTTTTGTCAACAGATCTAGTTCCCTGTGAGAGCAGACCAAGCGCATAATGGGATGTTTTGGATGAATCAACCAGACAAGGACAGCCATTCAGACAAATGCACCATATTCTCTCACATATACTGTTACACTAGCACACTCCCTTCTGTTAAGTGAAATCTTAACAGACGTCTTGAATTATAAAACCCCCAGCATGTAGGCTCATTCATAGGGACTGTGGATTTATCAGAACACATAACAAAAGCAGCACAACTGAAACATCAGCGGCAGACTGACTCATGTACTGATGTTGTGTTTTGGTAATTATACGTTTGCCATACATTCCATGCTGTTTGAGACCAACATTTCTGAACATATAGGGAAATATAGAAACTATCACAATGATCAGTGGACACGAAGTGTTGAATTAGTATGTCAGATTTTAACTCAATAGGTCATTTTTTAATAGTGTGCCAAATGACAATGGCTATGTTTACATTATGGAAATATTCCTGTAATAACCCTAATTTCAGTTAAGGTAATTAGAAAAGGTTGTTTACGTTGTCTTATCAAAATCAAAATAAGGTTTTTTATTGGGTTAAAAACAAAAAAAACGTATTTTTATCAGTTTGTCTAATTGCATATTTGTGATCATTCTGCATTGTGAAATGCAGTTTGTCTAGCTAGCTCAATAAGCTTATTAGTCTGCTGTTCAAGTTAATCTATTATTTATCATAGTAATTAAAAGGGTGTCCACAATGACTAATCCATGGAGCCTAAAGCTAGTTAATGGGAGGTCTGTAGTGACAGGATGCCCCCTGGCATGATTCCTCTGGTGTTTTTGATGCAGTTTTGAAGAGGGATGCTGGGTGCTGGGGCTAAATATGTTTGATTTACTTTAGAAAATTACAAGAATGGCTTCCTGCTTTTCCCTCAGTGTGAAAATGGACATTTTCATTCATTTTGATTTTGTAATTCAAAAAGAAACTGAAATCCACAAGAAATAACAATTCCTAGAAGTTTTATATGTGTGTGCAGTTGAAACTACATTTGCATTCATCCAAGGCATGATTTGTTTCTGACCCTGAATGGAGCTTTCACCTGTCCAGATACTCATGCTTTCACCCAGCTGCCCAAATCACTGCTCATTATGAAGTGAGGGGCTTATACAGGCTGTGGGGAGAAGTCTGCTGGGGCTTCCCTGGCTTCCCTGAGAATTGGCCTGAATGCCACTGGTTGCTGTCTCCTGTCTGCTCGCTCAGCTCCATCCAGGTAGATTTTGGCTAGCGTCTGTTCACTCAGCAGGACCCAGGCCTTTCAGCTAATTGCTAGTGCCCACTTGTTCAGCCTGAGAGGAGGACCCCAGCAGCTGCCTCCCCCCCTCGCTGGAGTCTTCTTGAGGCTTTTGCTAGCTTCTCATTTCATCACATGAGCTAGACAGTCCCATCCTGCAATATTTAGGAGTTGTAAAATCTTATAAATGGAAACAAGTGTACTTTATTTTCTTTTTCATATGGCTGCATTAATTGTTTATCAATAAAACATAATCCAATCCAATCCAGCGTTATTTATAAAGCACTTTAAAACAACCACACTAGTCCAAAATGCTGTACAGAAAAGTAACATAAAATTAATCAGTAGTTTTCTTTTTTTCTTTTCCTGTCTTCCAAAGAATTCTGTTGAGGGGATTAAAAGGTTAGTATCTGCCCTCTTTCACACTTACTCTGACAACTTAGTTAGCCTGACAGTGGGCAGGGTAGATTATCATTGATAAAGAGTTTAAGTTACTTCTGTTTCAGGAACAGATAACCCAGGGTTTTTCTGGGCTTTCAATAAACATGCTCTATGGAATGCACCCCTGGCCAGATCATTTATACCTGTCTGACTCGGAGATCTCTCAACCAGGACTGATCTCCCCAGAGCTACATGGAGCATGACACACTGTCTCTCACTGATACATCCTACCCGCTAGAGATTGTGGGTCGGTGTGTGTACAGGTGCATGTGGTTGATGCTGAGCACAGAGTAATGTCAGATTAAAACTTTGTCTCAGGGAGAAGGAGCTGACACACATTCAGAAAAACATAGTGTACATGAGAGAAAAGTATTCCAGTATGTATAGTTACAGTATGTCCCTTTTGTTCAACCAAGAAATAGGACTGTTTTAGATTATTGACCTAACTAAATTTATATTAAATCATCTTCACAGCAAACCATTTTGAGGTAAAATGTTCAAAACTATAGTATTTTTATGCTAATATCACAAACAGAACATGAACTTTAGGGACCATGTATTTTCTTCAAATGGTACAATGTTGTCCATCAATACTCATAACAGAGGATTATTTTGGAGGCCTTTATAATCCCATATATATCATAATAATAGATAATAATTAATGAAAAGGATATTGAAAAGTATATAAATAAAAATCAAAAGGATAGTTCCTGGATGGCAGGGCCTGATTTGTGACTGGGTGGGCCTTGTCCACATGGGGCCTGCCCATGGCGCTGTGTCTGGCCCAGTTTAAAAGTTATTTTGGCCAACAGACTTCTTCTGCTTATGTACCACTCACAGCCAACTCCTCCTTCCCTAGTAGATTGTGTTTTTTTCAAAGTGGACAAACCTTGGCATGAAGAACTTTAGGGACCTGAATATTGATACCCTGTTCGCATCTTTTCAACACCTAACACAGATTCCCATTCCCTAATCAACATTTTTTATAGGTCTGTAGCTCCGTTCATACTACATTTCCTATGTTTCCTAATTTACCTAATTATACAACTTTTCACTTGTTTTTGGACACAGCTCCCAAATCTTAAAGGCTCTATCACATACATTTATAATAAAAGTAATCACCTACATTTAAAGCCTTTCAACTATTAAAAATCCCTTTAGGAGGAAGACCTGGACATGACAGTTTTAAAGGAGATTTGGACAGAGATCTTAAAACGAATAAATAAGTGTATATTTACACCACACATGGTTTGATCCAGTGTAAAGTTATACATAATGTTTATTAATGCCAAAGCTTGGGGTATCTGCAGTTTCACACGTTTTGGATCTTACGTAACTTTCCAGCCTTAAAACTCTGCATTCCTGACTTGTTTGATGGCGCAGTGACATTAGGTGCATTTCTGGAGCCGTCGCTGGCCAGCACTGTTCCGAGGCTTAGAAAAAACACACTTTTTCATCCGTGACACTGCGTGACGTTGCAGCCGAGTTTCGCTTTACGCACGGCGTCACACGCTAGCGAATAGATATAAACACACCAGCCGTTTTGAAAGCATGCCGTGGCGGATTCAGCAAAGAAACGTAGGAACACATTATCAGAAAAACAGAGGAAAAGAAAGAGAGAAAGAGACAGAACAAGAGATAAGACAAGAGTCAAGATAAGGCTGTTTTTTACTGGCTGGAGAGAGCTCACAGCACAGGTAGAATGCAAGATGGATGCTTCCAACCTTTTTGATTAGAGATATAGTTTTTTTTAAATTGGTGAAAATTAGAATGTCTTTAAGTTGATGGTCCAGTGAATTTAGAGAAATATCGAGTCCAAATTTTGTGAAAGCTTGGAGATGCGTTTCTGTTCTTCTGATGTACGTGGTGGGTCTGTTGGTGGATGGTTATGGCTATTTTGGCCCACTAATTGTTGGTTTGTGTGGGAGTTGTGTTTTTGTTTTTGTTGTTTTGTGTGTGTGTGTGTGTGTGTGTGTGTGTGTGTGTGTGTGTGTGTGTGTGTGTGTGTGTGTGTCGTTCTGCTCTGTTGTTTAATTTTTGTAAAAGTTCTGTTTGGGTATGTTGGGTATGCAATGCGATTTTATGTCACTGAGTACTTGCCTCTTTTATGGTTTCTTTTTTATGTATTTACCTGTCATGATTCTAGCTCTGCCATGTCTGTTCTCATCAGATTGATTCAGCCCACCTGGGGTTTCCTTATTGCAGCTTTGTGTCACCTGTTCACAGCTCTATTAAAACTCTCTCCAGTCTCTCCCTCTCTGCCAGATTATTGACATCTCTTTGCCAAGATGAAATCCAGCTTCCTTTCTGTTTGCCTATGGTTGCCTTCTTATTCACGTACTGGACTGTCCTTCTTGCTTTGCCCACAATGGACTTCTCTTGCCTTTTCAGATATCTGGACACTGACCCAAGCTTTGTTTTTTGGACCACTGAGCCTCGCCTTTCGATTATGTTAAGTACCCTACTTCTGCCTGCCTATGTATTGACCATTGCCTGTTTTTTGACCTTGTCACTGGATTCTGGACTCTTTTAGTTCTCTTTCCCAAGGATCAGGCTGCAGCTCCAAAGCCAGTTGTAAATAGTTTGGTAGGCATTTCCATCATGGCCAGAAATTGTAATGGATAGACAATCTATATCTGTTTACACTACTGGATTCCAATGAACATAAGGGCTTGAGCAAATTAATTTGGACCACAAAGTATCTATAACTGAGATTTAGTTATAAACAGTTATGGAGTCTGTAGGGGTGTATACAATTTAATGCAAAAGTTTTACTGCGAAGGACAATAATTACTCCCATGGAGTCATGCATTTATTATATATCCATGTCTAATCTCAGAAGATCAGCTGTTCAGTAATAATGCCGGAACCTAATTTATATTTGTACACTGAACTTTTTTCTACAAAACCATATTACATGCTCACAAATTCCACAGAAATACTAATGTACAGACACAATTAAAAGCTCAGCTTTGTCCCATGTTGAAAATTGCATCATGGGACCCCATGTGTGAAATTGTTTTAATGCAACTATTAAGAGACGGATGAAGCAAGCAACCATAAAAATTAATACAGAGATAAAAAGAAAATATATACAGGTTTAAAATGCCAAATAACACACAAAAAAAATGCTATTTGTCTCGATATTCCCACAGTGAATACGGGCAATGTGGCTAATAATCAGAGCAATCACCATCACTGTCTGTTGGTGTGGTCTGGATGGCCCTCAGTTATCACCTTTATAGAAGTTGGGGAGAAATTGTGAGCTTCTCTGCCCCCCTGTGTGCTCATAAAGATGATTTGCTGCCAATCTGGCAACTGCGGCCAATAATATAACACCCTCTACTACCCTCCACTCCTTTGTCAGCCCTAAACTCCACCATGCTGAGAAACAATATGTTCTGACTGGCAGTAAAAGATGAGGGCTGTGGCAAGAGAGTGGGGGGAAAAGAGGCAAAAGTACATATGTGATGTGTGTTAAAATCCCATGTGGAAGCACTTGTTTTCACAATAACCTTACACTCAGTTAACTTCCTTTTGAAAAAAAAAAAGGAAAAAGTCCCATGCTGGTACCCAATATGTCCAGTACGTCTTACAAAAAGAAGTTGGAGGGTGGCAACACATAAAAAATACAGACAGACTGGCCTCAGCATGACAACACATTAGTATAGTATGGGCTTGGGGCTAAAAAAAACAAACTTTTGTGAGATAATATTACACCAGTTTAAAAATCTCTGCATTGGCTTCTAGTGTTTTTCCAAATTGATTTTAAAATATGTTTATTTGTTTTTAAAACTCTAAAAGGTTTTAATCCTAAGTATTTATCCAACTTGCTTTTAGTTTACAAACCTCCCAGAGCACTCCAGTCGTCACGGGCTGGTCTCTTATTTATTCATAAAGCAGACACTGAGACATATTGGAGAGGCATCTTTTAGTTTTTGTGGACCTTGCCTATGGAACGGCCTTTAAGGGCACCCAAGGGCAGCTGAGAGAGTTTATATTTTTAAAAGAAAGCTTAAGACTTTTCAGTTAAGCTTTTAATTGAAAATCTTATTCATAATCAGTATCTTATTCTCAATTAATTGTTTTCTCCTAGTCTAATGTTAAATCTGGTTTATTGTTTTTTGATTGTGTTGTTTCAATTTATTAAATAGTTGCCTACTTGAAATATTAAAATTCTTGGCAATATCAATGAACTTGTTTCAATATCTAACCAATGTTTTCTATACAATTTTTTTCCATTCCCTTTTCTAGTGTCCTATTTTATTTTGTTTTACATTGCTTTCTGGTATTGTACATTTCTTTCTGAAAGTTTAACCACTTAACAAAAAAATATATGAATTACTCACATGATGACCATAATATGGTGATTGGTTGGGTTTATTTCTAATTCCATTTCAAACATGTTTATTGGAAAACATAATTTAACATGGCACTTTCATTGACAATGTCATGTTTCCTATAAGGTAATATTTTAGACAAGAATACAAGATTCACATGATTAAAAAAAAAAATAAGAAAAAGGAATAAGTATATAAGTGACTGTACTAACAATACTTCCCTACCCCACATCTCTACGTAACCCTTGTAAACCCACCTCCGTCCCCAGGAGTACATAGCTGCCAGGATATAGGTCATACAGATCAGGTCATACAGACCATACGATACAACAGAAAGAAGAGCTGTAACTTACATCCTTATAACCACAGAAATGAAAATTACATATATTGTTATATAATGTCCCCCGAGTATAATCAATTGAAACTTTTATGCAAATTACGACATTGTTACTTTTATTTCCGAAACATGTGTAGAGCGGTCAAACAACACATTGTGCCATCATGAGTAAACATCTACCTTATCGTAAAGTTTTTAACAACAGTTAAACATTATTAACGTTGTTATCTACGAAAAGGCAACTTTTCTGTACGAGTCTTTCGGCGCCATGTTTGTTTCCTGCGTGAAACCGTAAAACTCCTCCTACCTCTTTGCCGTGAAGTGTGCACCTGAAAAAGCTCTGCTGAAAGGGGTATTCACCCCTTCCCCTTAACCCTTCCCCTCGCTCCAAAAAGAGAATCGAGACACCCCTTTGACTCTCATAAACGCGCAAAATGGAGGGGAAGGGTTAAGGGGAAGAATTGATAATGGGCCTTAGTCTAGGAGTAGTGTAATATGTGTAGGATTTTAAATTGGATTAGACAGTGTCTGGCATTAATGGAGCATTCTTGGTTGTGCTCTAAAGTTTCATCCCACACCTTTGGAGAAGAATCAAGATACAGGGGAAAGAGAGTTGGCAAACCATACAACAAAGGTTTGCCTTTGTTAAATGATACACATATTAATAATATTTAGAGCGACTCTACTGAATGAATCGGTTCCATCAGGACATTTAAAAAGTTTCACTTTTTTTTTTCCATCACAGCATTTCTGGCTGTGAATTGGGGGAAACACTGTATTGTTATATTATCTTTATACTGTCACATCCCTAAGATGTTGTATCAAAAATTCTCAAAAGACTTACTTAATAAACATAATTACAAACACAAGACATTTTGGTGTTCATCCAAACACCATCAGTTGTTTGGTGCACAGGAAGTAGCCCTGACAATTATAGAAACAGAGGAGTCACATGACCTAAGTCACATGACAGGTGTTTGTCCAATTGTGTGCCAGGGAAGATGGTGTGCCAGCAGTCTAAACAGATGCTCTTCCCACCACCTGTGAGGTAGTTTGGTTGATCTGTTAAAGGAGCATAGCGCAAGTTCTAGCTTTTTTTCAGAAGTCTGCCCCCTCTGGCGACAAGTGGATGTGACGCCAATGTTGTGAACGCGCCTGGGCCGCTTTGACTGCGTTGGTCTTTGTTTACCTGCACTCAGTCCGAGCCCGGAGTTAGATACACAAACTATTAAATTCATTTAGCTAGATATTTTCAATGTCTAGACGACATCTTCATCGTCCAAGGCAACACAGTGGTTTGTGTTCGGAATATTAGTTTATTGTTAGCACATCTAGAAATGTGCAAATATGGCCTGATGAATCAACAATCGCCCGAAATCGGTACCCAGCCTACGGCCTTGTGCCTTCGAACTAATCACAGCCATGACGATATAAGATATCAACAGCTTGCGCTAATAAATAAATAAAGCGTAGCATAGCCATGAGCCTTTGTTAGCTTGTATGCTAACGGCAGGGTTAGTGTTACATGCTAAAAACTTAGCATTGTAATATTATGTATCCTGATTTCCATCATACATATCACATTTACCTTTTTAGTAAGAAGAAAGCCAGCTGAGGGTCCCGTTTTATTCCCAGAGGAGATCGGAGCTCCCTCCATTTATGTTAAAGCTGCTCCGATGTTGAGTCCCGTTTTACTCCTACGGCAATCAGACTCCAGTTTGGCCCTTTTCTTCATACTAGACAAAATTTCTTTTTTTTGTCTTACGTGGAGTATCTGTTGGTGTTTGAGAGGCATTTGAGGCCGCCGGTCTCTTGTTATCCATTTTTAGTCATCAGTGTTGTCTAATGGCGGCGGAGTACACAATACAATACTGGCAGCGGCCAGGTTAATGAGCATGCGCAGTGCGTCAACTCACATGCACGCCCCTGAGGATTCGAACCCGAATCCCTCTCATTGAGCATGCAGAAACAGTACTATAGAGGCAACTGCAGTGAATAGAGATTGACTCATCCTACACATCAGGCAATTGTAAGAGGATGTTGGGGAAAGAAAATAATAGTATTTAGCATTTAAACTTGCACTATGCACCTTTTTAAGTGCCTGGATAATGTTCTCAAAACAGCGTTGTATGATGAGAACAGATGATGTCTGTCACTCCCCCCCCCCCCCCCTATTCAGAGAGGGTCGCTCTAATGTCTATAATTGCCAGGGCCACTTCCTGTGCACCAAACAACTGATGAAGGTGTTTGGATGAACACCGAAACGTCTTGTGTTTTTAAGTATGTTTTAAGTCCAGTGTTTTTAAAATAAAGTATTTTGAGAAGAACTTTTTACATGGATAAATGAATCTCAATCGACATATATCAAAAATTAATACACAGAATTCTGTATTATTTGAGTCACCCAAATGATTTACTTTATTTTTTAAGCTCAGTCTAATCACTTAAAAAAAGTAGTGACAATGTAGTTAGAAATGTCATTGTATTCTAACCTAAATATGCAAACATGCACTTAAATGTTAGTGTTATACTTCCAGGATAATGCTGTTACATGTGGAGTATGCATGCACATGCTATACTGAGGGAGCAGTCCGATAGTAATTACAGGTGAACTGTAGTTCCTAATGACCTTCAGCTAAAAGACCCACACAAGGCTGACAAATTGGGGTTCTCTCTTTCTGCCAAGCCGGGCTTCCACAGGTTAATGGGAATCAGGAGGTTGAGAGTATATGTGGTGTGTGTGAAACGATGTATTTGCTCATGTGTTTGTGTGTGCCCAACTGTACTGCCGGGCTAATGGAAACCCAAGCTGTACTAAGCCCCTGCAGTAGTTGTGGCTTGCTAACTGGGGTTTTAGCATTGTTCTCTGTGTCAGTAATACCTGGCAGCGTTAACGGGAATTAAAATTGGTCGCGGCCAAGTAATACAAAATGAGGCTTATGGCAGCATAGCCTTGTTTGTACTGTGGCAATAAAGAGCTAAGTATGTTTGCTTATCATGTATTAACTGATGTTTCTGGAGCAAAGGATGCTAACAATATCTGCTGTGCTCAGATGAGATTATTACCTTTGCAGCTAATGGCAAAACTTAGATATTGACCGAATTTGTTTCAAACATGCTGTATAGTCAAGTTAATATGAAAAACTCAGGTTTTCATCTCTCTCTCTGCTTCTTCTCTAGTTTTCCTCCTCCAAATCTCATATGCTCAACTTGCTTAATAATATCTGTATGTTCTCCATCTGTGTTTTTTCTATCTTTTCTCTGCCCTGCTGCCTTGTGATTTTCCCTTTCACACTCTTTCACACTACACTGTCAGTCTGTTTACTATGACTGACTATCTACTCCCTGTCCATATGTCTATCTCTCTCCATCTACCATCTTACGGCAGTTATTTTCAGAAGCAGAGTAAGGCACAGATGCATTAGTTCTGAAGCAGGTCAAGAGAAAGGAAAAATGTAATAATTACGAGTGACAGAAATATATAAACTCGTTACAAAAAAATTAAATGGTCATTGATGGAAGCAGAACAAGACAAACAAATGAAAAAAATTGAGACTGAAATGAAATTGTAAGAAAGAAAAAAGGAGAAGGATTAAGATAAGTCCTTTTTGAAATTTTGTTCCAAAAACAATTAACGTTATCAAAGAATTACTTTTGTATTCGAGTAAAGATGGAAATATTCAGCACAAAATGTCTCAGACACTTGTCTGATCTCAGTTTGTGATCAGTCTCTGATCATAAAGTTGCAAAAGAGGACACCTTGGCTGAAAAACTTATAAGACCTGCACAGTGTGAGTGCAGAGGTGTGAGAACAGGTGTGAATATGTCTCATGATGCAGGAATGAGGTGAGTCATTTTCCACATGACAGGAGGACACAGCAGAAGCTGTTGTTTACCTTGATTACCAGTGTGATGTTTGACATTCACCCAGAGTGTAGTATGTGTCTGTCAAATGCTCCTTTATTATTGTCTTCCTGCCTTTTAAAACACTGAATACTAATAAACTTAAGCAAAAGAGAACAAAATGAATCCTGCTGAATTTATATGATTTTAACAGATGGTTGATAGTCTTTTAACTATCTTTGCATTTCTTGAGGCTGAGAGCAAAGACCTTATACCAAATTACTGGCAGGAATGCACGAAACAGCTGCTAGAGTCTAATGTTATACATAAGCAATAAAAATTATGCAAGGTTCGATTTGGTAGCTTTTTCTTAACAACTCTTGATAAGCCAATATGTTTTCCATTGAACACACAGCTGAACTGAGTTTAAAGAGGGTCACAAAGTGGCCCTGGTCTCAAGGAGGACCACAACATTGCCGGCCGGTGCAGTTAGTAACCCTGCTGTGAGATCACAGTGAGAACAAATGCATGCACAAACACATTAAGCACAACATTACTGAACATTGCTCAGTAATTTGTTCAGAAAGGACACATGGATCTGATGAGCTAGCAAACTGCAGAGATGTTTGGTTTATACTAAAGCATCAACAAGTAACCATTACACACACACACACACACACACACACACACACACACACACACACACACACAGCCATAAAAAGCTAAATAAAAAACTAATCCCATTGCTATACGGTTGGTACACACTATATACTGTATGCACACTGGTAAATATTTTCATTTCACGTACATTTTACATTTTAGAGTGGTTTTAGCTGTATTTTTTAATCTTTAAAGGATGATAGTTAAAGACATGCTTACCCTGAGTTTTGTTGAAGGTGAAGGTTTGATGGAATTTGTAAAGCACAAGTTTACTGTCCCATAAAAATAACAACAAAAAAAAAACTACAGCACAAACCTGAAGACACAGTATGATGATACTGTTAGTGAGCTACGTTTGTACTCAGCAAGTGTTAAGAAGCTATCTCTTAATTGACACACATGGAGAACTCGTACACCATGTTTTATATAACCGTAATGTCATCACATACTCAACTAGACAATGCACAGGGCTGCTCTGCAGACCACAGCCATGCCAGAGAGGTATACTGCTAAAACTTTGAAAATGTGTTTTCCATAGTGAAATTACACTGGTGACAAAACAGCAAGAAAGAATGGTCGAGTAACTGACTGATTTCAAAAAGTATTTTTGCTTAAAATCCCTACACGAATGCACACAAAATGTGTTTGGTATTTCAAACATTACAAATGAATACAATTGACACAAATCAAGCCTGAGATTGACGTAAAAACTAAAGATTATAACAAGACGCAGCTGATAAAAACTAAAATATTGACTGGGCAAGAACATCAGCCTCACATCATTGAAAACCTGCTCACACACTGATTCACGTTATATTATCTCCTTGTTCTCTTTTTTATCATTTTGTAATTAAATGATTAATCCTGAACAAACCTTATGAGTGGTTTGTCTCCCTTTTTATTAGCAGTGCAACCTTACAATCTAGAAAAAAAAAAACAAAAGACAAAAAACATAATGGAACAAGGAGCTCGCGTTTGAAAGAAGCAAATTATTATTAGTCTCTCAGGTTTATTTTGATTTAAGGCAGTAACTTCTGAACACTAATATTTTACATTTAACTGAATAAAAAAAAAAGATGATGCAGTGTAATTGCAGCTATGTTGCTTTTCATTTTCTAGTGAAGACATGGTGAATTTTTTTTAATTTCATTTTGGTATATTATCGACTGGAAATATTGTCTTGAGAGATTTTTCTTTTTGTGTGAAATTAGTCCCATTATGCAAGAAAACGTTATTTCTCCCTGGAATTTTTCACATGGAAAAGGCGTTAAATGAAAGCCTTTGACAAGCTATTAGGGGTCTGTAATTAATAGTCTCAACACGCACTAACAGAAAGTCATTTATTTTAACTGAACCATGTTCTGTAGCAATAATAATCAGTGCAGATGCACAAATATAATAAATGTCTTTGTGGGATTTACTTAATGCCATTATAAACAACACTATCTCAATCTCAATACTATCATCTGTTTTTTAGCATTATGAACTGCAATTTGCTCGAGTTCTGTAATAATTGCGCAGGTAGAGAGAAGTGATTGTCGGAGACAAGAAACTAACAGAAATATGTGATCGACTCAAACAACAGGGCAGCCATGTTTGATTGGCAGTATAAGCAATGTAGTACCCAAAATACTTCTGGTACACCATATACACACACCAGATGCAAATTTCAACAAGTACATTTTAATGTTTGTGCATCTTTACTAATCCAATATCACACACCCATATATTTTGTAAATTCAATACTGGCTCATAGCTCTAGGAATTACTCAAGATTTAAATAACGTTAATACATCTGATAAATCATTCCCTACTTGGTCCTTCTCAGCTCAATGAATTGTGTTTTAGCATGCACACATGCAGGTTGTAACTGACACACAGTTCTGCTGTTGATCACAGAGCCATCTTTGTCTTTACTCTGAATCACTCAGTGTGTGTGCATGGGTGTGATTGATGTTGCTGCAGTGGTAATGCGGAGGGAGAGGTTGGGTCAAATCACAGCATCAGTAAATGCTGAGTGGTGGGCACTGAGGAGAGGAGAGGAGAGGAGAGGATGTTTGCAGACTGTCTTTACATTAAAATTCTTGAAAAGATGGATTAGTCCCAGAACACATCTGTAGTTCATAAACAAGCACACAGCTCTTTTATTTCTGCAGCAAATGAGACAAACCCACAACAATAATCTCAGCTAAACCTTTTACAGGGCAGACTGTTGTGATTTAATGTGCATCATCTATCCAGGTAAAAGGGTTTTAACTTGGTCTCAGAAGTAATTCATTTTTACTCCTCACCAATCTGGTTACAAGACAACTTTAAACATTTCTTTAGGTTCAGGAACATTGGTTACTCTAACTCCTTGCAAACAAACTGTTAACTTGCAAGGTCTGCTAAACAAATAGTTGCAACAAGCCTCAGTGCCACTGAAATACCACCGGCTCAGTGTTGAGGTTGATGGAATGAAGCTTGACATTCCTCAAACTGGTCTTAAAATCTATTTATTTGACAGTTAAGGCACTAAAGAATGTAGCACATGGATTTGTTAAAGACAGAAAGCAAACCTTTGGTTAGACAATCTAAAATCATTAATGTCTGTTTACTTCTTGTCTTAGACAATCACTACTCTCCACCTGAACAATTGTTACAAAGACGCAAGTAGCAAATAATACTAAAAAACAAATGATAGTATTGAGATTCTGTACAGAAGTTGTTCACAACCTGAAATGGCATTAAGTAAATCCCACAAAGACATTAATTATCTATTGTGCTGTGAAGCTGTTATGCTGCATTTGGTACTAGAGGCATTTACTGCATAAAAGGAATGGTGAAACAAAAAGATTACCAAGGTATCTTGCAGAGGAATGTGTAACCCAAAGTCATAAACCAGGTTTGAAGCGAAGGACAACAGCCTGCAGCTGATATTCAAGAGCAAAACATTATGGTTAAAAAGGAAATGGACTATATTGAACTGGCTAATTGAGTCCTGCACATATAACTCCACACATTGTAGACATGTAGTGGGGTAGAAAGAAAGTATAGATATTTGCTTTAAAATGCAGTGATGTAAAAGTCAAAAGTATCCTGAACTAAATATACTTAAGTACAGAATAAAAAAATAATTTGATAACTTTTATCTTCCCAGTATGAAAAAAAAAAAAAAAATTTTTTTTATTGTAAAGTGATGGAGATTTTACTTTTTCTCGGTAAAGACATTTGTTTGTAATATTTCAATAAAAAACATTTTTTTAACTGGCTTCATCAAAAAATTTGAAAATTAATATATATATATGAATAATTTGCTGATTCAAAAAAAGGATTCGGAAAACTGTTGATGCCTCAATATACTTTTATCAACTTGTGGAGCTGCATTGGGATAAATGTTACTGAAAAAATTTAACCTGTTCACCTGTTGTGACTCGCCCACACACAGCTGTTTAGTGACAGAAACCACCTGCAGACGGGTGCAAAAAGATACAAAATGGTCACTAAACAACATTTTCAGGTCATCTTCAGTCTAAGAGTTTCTATCAATTGAAAGGTGACAAAACTTTCTGAAACAGCCCAGTGGCCTTGGATATTATTGTACATATGTTGATTATAAAGCACAATTACTTCATTTACATTTATTTAAGAATTTGTGACTTTTTTGAATCATATCCCTGAATCCAGGATTGCCAATAACTCTGAATTGTACTCCACTGCTGAACATCTTTAAAATCACCACAAGGTCATGTAATGAAAGATGTTGTCTAAAATATTTATATTCTTACTGCCAAAGGTTTTTTTGATCTGCTCTTTTTGCTTTTGTGTCTCTCATTCTATTCAATTCACACCAGAATTGACCTGATATACTGTTAACAACATGATGTGGCAGTTGCGCTGGAAGATGAAGATGAAGAAAGAATGATTGAGCAACAAAAATACAGAATGTATCGTAGAGTCTAGTGAGCTTTGGAAACTTGGATTTCAGTCCATGAAGTGAAGTCATCTTTAAAAAAATAAAATAAAAAATAAATAAAAAAAACATTTTTTTTTTTTTTGCAATAAGCATACGATATACATTTTATAAGAAGTAATCTTCCAAAATACATACTGTACATTGGGGAAAAAAACCTCATTTTAAACTAGAATACACCTAACTTTACCCTGGGGTGATTTTTCTGTCACTTCTGTTTAGATTTTATTTCCCAGAACTAACTATCATCTGTGTCTATTATGCACGATGATAAACATTCTATTGTTATAAATCCCTACAGGCCAAAAAACTGGAAATGGACACGTCAGCTGATTTAAAAGGCCATAACAATAAATTATCTCCTTTGAAATGTTGTTCACTTTGTCTACTTTGTCTGTGTAAGATTTCTAGCATTTGGATGCTTGTAGTGTGTACCTGTGCGTGTGTTGAATTATACGTATCGCATCCTTGTAATAAACATCTGTCATGGGAATATGGCCTGTGGTGAGGGTTTTAGGACCATCAGCCTGCGGACAGGGAAATAGGGAGGAAGTTCTATACGTGCCCTGGTTTTATATAAGGATAGGCTGGAAGGTAGAAATTTACATAACCCTGATGCCTGTGGCTACAAAACAAGTGATGGATAAATACATTCAGCAGTTCTTGAAAACAATTAGAGCTAAAATAGTTCCTAAAAGGCATTAACCCCCAACTTATTGTTCTTCAAGTAACGTGGAAAAAATCCAGCTTATCCAAAAATAAAGCATGAAATCTGCGTGCCTATTAAGCACGTTGACAAACGTAGGAGTCGTAGATAAACTTCCCCTGACAAAAGGAGAAAGAGCATTTTGCTTGCTTGGTGTTCAGCAGAGAGCAAAACAATCAATGGCAATTTAGGAGGTGACATCAGAACTCCTTTCACTCCTAATCAACTAAACATGATAGCACAGATCCAGTCAGTGTAACCTGAACAGTTCCCCATTCAGGGAGTTCATTTAATGAGGTACCTTATTTAAAGAGACAGAGACGAGTTGGTATGTCCAAGGTACGAACAAACAAAAATAAACAGAGGGATGTTTTTTAAGTTGAAGCAAGCAGAGAGAAAAAAGGGGAAAAAAAACAACATTGCAATTGATTTCCACCTCAGAACAAAAGGATGTTAAAAAAAATGTAATAATAGATAACAATAAGTATTTCCATTTCATTACCAAACAAAGACCACCCCCAACTTGTTGTCAAGTTCTACATTTTCATTATACTATTCTGGGGATGAGGCAAATGATGATTTTAGTTTCTAAATAAATGTATTTATCTATTCTTATAAGTTGATTAACTCTTTATTTTTCTGATTAATCTAATAAATATATTGCATTTAGTTGACTAAAACTCTGTTGAATTAACTGGCGATCTAGAACTGTAACTTTCATTTATCTCATTTGATACAGTATTTACATATGAGCTCAAAGTAGGTCTGTTTTGTAAGTTTACTAATGACCAGGTATTATTTCTAGCATCCCCTTCAACCTCTTTCCATATAAATGTTTATATTGCAAAACAATCCATCCATCTCTATACCCTTTTTACCAAATTCAGAATTGCAAGGGAGGATAAAGCCTATCACAGCTACCCTTAGGCAAGGTATACTTGGACAGTCCATTGTGGAGCCAATAAAGAAACAAACAACCATAAACACACACATTTACTTATTCAGTCAATTTCAAGTGACCAGTTAACCAACATGCATGTTTTTGGACCATGGTAGGAAGCCTGAAATCATGAAAAGAACTCACATATACTTGAAGAGTACATGACAACACAGCACTGAGAGTCCCTCGTTGAACTGGGAACCAGAAACCTTTTTGGTGTGAAGTGACAGTGCTCACGATCACATCAATGTGTAGCCTGATAAGTTATGTTACATACAGTACATAATACAGTTTTATGTTTTTCACTATAGACCAAAGTGTTATCTGTTCTACAGTGACTGTGTTGACTAATGAGAAATTAAGTAAGAAAATTGGTAACTTCAAACAGGAGGAGCTAAAATGAAATAACAACTGTAAGTTTCAGAATTGATCAAATTTTATATTGGATAAAATCATTGGTGTCTGAACACTTGAAATCTAAGTTCACCTTTGAAATCAAATCATACTCTGGATGAAGTCTGGTGTGCGTAAAGATGTATCAGACTGTGAATTTCAGAACCCATTCACAAGGCTCTGATCTGAGGAGTGCAGACTCTTTGGATCACCGGATCAGAACCCTGAAGGAAGAAGGACTGCAAGTTTTCAGTCTGAGATACACCATTCATCCAGAACATGGTTGTTTTTTGTTTTTTTACAGGGAAGGAGACTTTGTGCATCTACTGAGGTTTGCAACACAATGCTAAATTATTGTTATAAAATAGTTTTGACAAATTATGGGGGTAATGCAAGACATTATTTGTCATGGCAGTGGCCTCAGCACAGTAACATCATTATGAGTTATCCAATGTACTCGGCAGGTATCTGTCACAATAATGCAGAATAGTAGGGGCAGAACATCCATTGTACCATTTCTGGGCATACTGTATGTTGACATTTCTGAAATTCATAGGCATCAGCGTGCAACTACCTTGTAAATATTATATTAGTAAGCTTAAGATTCAGTGTAGTTTATCCATACTCGAGAGTGAAACTAAGAAGAAAAGTCTGCCTTCAGATTTAATGAAAAAATATAGGTACAGTAAAACCAGCCTCATTTGCAGGATAGAAAGCTACTGTTAAATGTTTAATGCCATCTGATCATCAAGGTTTTGATACAATTTTTTTCCCAGCATGCTGAATTATGCAAAATGTGTTTATGTAAGCATGGAGCAAGCTTGGGTCTAAAAGCAGTTTATTCTAAATAAGAACCTTTAGAGAAGTAACCTGTTATCCTGTAATGAGGAAGATATCATTAGGGAATAACTTCAAAGTTTATTGCATAAAATATAATGATGTCTCTGTAGCTTTGGTGACATGTAACTGACACTACTGAGGGCGAACAGGTAATTGAGAGGAAACATAAAATAATGCTGAATGTGGTTTTTGCTCAACCATGTAAGCTCTATTAGTGAAAGACTTAAACTGAGAATAGGGGTAACTAATTCCCATTTGTGCTCTGTGATTACATTTAATTTTCTCAAGCACTTTACATTCAAATTGAAATAAGATGATTATTTTGCATTGTTTTGTGATGAAACGCTTTATTTTGAGTTATAATTCCTTTCATGATTGATAATTGATACTGATAACCTTCACTTCTCCCCAAAATCTCTAACACACTTCCTGCCAAGCTGTGGCATACGTTTTTCAGTTAACTCTTTGGTTTAGTTTGAAGTATTATGAACAGAAATAAGAGGTTTTTGTTAGGTAAATTCATGTTGCTTCACAAATCAGTTTGTGATTTTATTAAAGCTTATTTTTACTGATCTGAAAAAGAAAACAAAAAACCCTTGTCTGCTTTAACACTATTTCCTCTCCTTCTCCAAATACTGGTACTAATCAACCAACTAATCATAACCCTAATTATGAGTCGGGGGAAGACAGATCCTGTCTTCTTTCCAGACATAGAAAAATTGTGTATGAAAGATAAGGAACAGATCTTATAACAAACATCATGGATACACCAAGTTAAAATTGCAGCTAAGGGGGCTAAGACTACTTTGTGTTGATGAATTTGTTCACTGGGCATGGTTACTACAACTGCTCAGAAACAAGGAGTAATAAACAGAAGCAATCATAGTTTGTATTTACCAACCCAACTTTCTTCAAATATTGTAAACAAAGAAAAGCCATTTGCAACATAGCCTCAATTAACATTAGGGGAGGGTGAAAGGATTATTACCTTTCAGAATTTTGACAACAACTATTCAGCTGCCTCAGTCTGTACTCTCTTACAACATCTGCACCTATTAAAGGTAAGGTAGAAGATCCTGGAAAAACAGTTTGAGCAAGCTACATTTTGAATATACACAGCTCAAAAGTCCAACCCCCTTTCTTCAGATTCCCCCCTGGAGCCACCCCTCCAGAGCACAGAAACACGCAAGGCTTGTTCCAGAGGGTTCACGAGCGCTGATCAGCATCGACGGTTTTCTCTGAGAGTCATAAAGACATAATGTGATCTTATCAAGTAGAAATAGGGCCACCATGACATCACTTTGCAGCCCTTTCTGTTGCTTCAGTTGATGCCACCGATGCACACTCTGCTCTTGCTCCGCTCTCCTTCAGCTAGACATATCATCATCCAGTCTTTTAGAACAGGCCAGTTAAAATGGTTGGATGGTGTCTTTTCAGTCCTGTCCGTTCCACCGGTGACTTAAATGATTTATTTTTGTGTTAGAGCGTTTAATTAATTGGCTGCAACTGGGCTATGAAGGGGGTTTTAAGCAATATAGTAAAAGATGCTCCTGGAAAACATCTCCTTCCCTACCTTTAAAATGGGAGCCTAGTAAATGAAATGAAAGATGACTTAATTCATACTTTCCAACTGCAGGGAACAAGCACCTTCTGCTGTAATCTTTGCTGTTCATTGTGGACATAAATTAGACTCAAGAATTGTTACAATTGTATAATGCATCATCTAAAAATGTGTAAATCTTTTTACTTTCTTGGGCAAATGTGCACTCAAGTATACACACACATATTTAGGAATTTGAACACATGTAAAATAAAAAACTTGTATGCACATGAACCTTTTTAAATGTGAAAAAGCACACTTAAGGTCTCAGGTAAAGATCTGTGTGCAAAATATCAATGAGTGTGCAGTTTGTAATGTGTTCATCTTAAAATTCTGGATCCGATTCTGGCTCGAACATTCACTGTTGGATTCTGTCCTGTTTGAAAATGCAACCGGTTTTCCCCCCTTCAATTTCCGCAATTTAAGCATTGGGATAGCTTCCATCATCCTCTCCCATCGACCAAGCTAACTTGCAGGAATTCAACTAATTATAAGACACTTTAGCCTAATCTTCTTGTTTTCAGTAGTACACTTACCCTAGAAGAAAGGTCTTCCTCATTCTTCAATAATTACAAAGGACAAATAATTAGAGTCCTGATGGGTTCAAAGCTAATCTAGAGTTGCCCAAAATTAAGAATCAATTGACTGTAAATTATCTGATCAGGTCCACTTTAACTTAGATTACCACAGATGAGAGGGCTGACTTAATTTTTTGCGGCAAAACCAAGCTGACATAAAAATATTGGGGAAACTAGGTTTATAGTCGACTTAATACACTGGGCAAACAGACAGACAGTGCCTTTGTTCATATTGTCAGTTTACACAGTTCAGTTTTAGAAAACATTGTGTATTTATGTGCTATGCTAAATTTGTACCACCACAAGAGTAGAAAGATATTTTGGCTTATGTCCTTGAGTGTATTTCTACTGCACATTACATCAACCCCATCACATTCATGTGTGAAATCATTTTAACCTAAAAAATCCTAAATTCCTGCAGGAACATTTTCTCAGTTTGCCAGTTTTCAGAGTGTAGCATAACACAGACTTCAGCTTTACTCAATGTCAAAGCCCAACACCTCCCAGAGTCACCAGCCAGTGTCACTCAAACCTTTGCCAACCTGTTGTCGCAAAAGCATTGCGATGTCATATGGGATATCCATTGCTCATTTTGATATCAGCGCATTAGGCAGATGTGTTGGTCTATTTAGAAAGCGTGAGGTAGGGTGTAGCCTACAGAGTGCCCAATTCTCCCACGCTTGCTGTTTAACTGACGCCGGAGCAGATTGTTTATGACAGCTTTCCGGCTGCACACAACAGACTGTGTGCTGCAGGACAGCTTCTATTACTGCAGCACACTTCAGCACAAGCATGTGCACAGACACATGGGAACACAAGGGAACACACAAGAACCTTACAAATAATAACAATAGAAAGTTTCAGAGAACAAAGCAAATGTTGGGAAACATTTTCACCCACACGTTTAGTGTACATGTGTTGTACTGTGGGATAAATTACATGTACCTTATCACTTTCACACACTCCTACTGATGTACCCATCAGAGACATTCTTCTTTCCACAAGCTTCACTGTCTGTTCAGCCTCAGGGATGGATTGGGCTTTTTTCCTTTTTTTCTTTTCTTTTCCAAGCTTTTTTTTTTTTTTTTGAAAGCCTACAAATTCAAGTTTTGCAGAAAGAATGTGAAATTTGTAACTCTAAAATGTCAAGCGATGCATTAAAGTATTGGTCTTGGTAATCCAGTGATAAGTGATATCTGAATTATTTCTCACAATGCTGCATCAATAATAAATAATGTTTCATTATATACTGTAAATCCTTTGCATCAGAGGGTCTTTGATTACTTTTTGCAGATGGATAAAATGATGTTTTTAGGATGCCTTCTTCTCTGTTCCTAAAGCCATTGCTAAATGTTGTAATATTGTCTGTACTGTACATCCAAACGAGTTAAAATTAAAATTCGGAATTCTTTTTCATGCAAAACAGGAGAATGTAAGCAGAAGCAAAGAGTGAAGCATGTCAGGTGCAGCTCCAGCTTAAATTCCCTTTGTTCTCTGCCAGTTCCACTTTTTTTGTCTTCTGCATTTCCTCGTCTGTCGTCTCTACCCCTTCCCTCTTTGGGCTTGTATTTCTCTGTGAATTTCTCTTGTTGTGTCAGTGTGACAAAAGAAGATGCAAGACTTTTCCTCTCGGCAGTGTGGATAAAACAGTTGACTCTGCGTTTGTGAGCACAGCCAGAGTGCTGGCTGAAAGCAAGACCCTTTCCTGTGGGGAACTGTGTACAAGTGTAGAGTGTGTAATTCTGTGCATTTTTCAGTGTGTGAGAGTGGTTGAGCACAGTGCAGAATCCAGATGAGAGGATGCCATAAAGCATTACTTTGGTTCAAGCAGGGATGGTGAATCGTCAAATTGAGAGGGCAACGTGTTAGAGTAGCAGTTTCTTTGTCACTGTGATCTTATGGGAGCCTTATTAACCTACACACAGTTACGCCAAACAGGTAAAGTGTTACATAAAGATTCACAATTTCTACAATGCAATCATTGCAGCTTTGCCATTTTTTTTCCACGGCATTTCAAGTTGATTATCATAGGATAATTGCAGTTTTACTAATTTCATGCAATATTTGTAGTATAGGCAACACATTGTAGGCTTAATAATAACTATACTACACATGCAGCCCCTAAGTTCCTGTAAATATTAAAAGAGTTTCAGTCCAAATATAGGTGTATAATCTTGATTAATGGTATACCCTTCATAACTACTGGCGACAGGAAATAAATGAATGAATGTGACATTTTGTAAATGATAAATGGATTCTATTTATTTTGCACTTTTCTAATCTTGTTGACCACTCAAAGCGTTTTAACCCTACAAGTCGCATTCACCCATTGACACACACACAGCACCAAATGGTCTATATACACTTTTACAGCCTATTTAGTTTTTTTTTTAGTTTTTTTTTACCTTTCATACACACATTCACACAAGTGGATGCTTTGGATGCAACATCCAAAGAGTTGAGAGTCTTGCCCAAGGACACTTCACCATGTGATCTGGGGTTGACTTGGATCAAACCTTCTGATCAGTGGTTCCCCACTCCTTCCTTCTAAGCTAGCCCCTCCAATGTAGCTACCACAATCCTGCATCAATAATAAACTCATTGAAGTCCAAAGTGTTTGGAACTGTTCAAACCATTCATTTTATTTTATAGAATTGAGGTTTCTAGTTTTATATTTGTATATTTGATATATTTATATCTGGGAATTTGAAGAAACTCCATACAAACCAAGACTCCAAGAAATTCAGTTCTAAGAAAATTTCTACCAAGGTTTCTTTGATTTGCGCTGGCTTTATGGCAAGTCACAATCATTGCTAAAAAAAAGAACACATGGGACAAAGACT
Source organism: Atherinosoma microstoma (assembly GCA_037177055.1). Lineage (NCBI taxonomy): Eukaryota > Metazoa > Chordata > Actinopteri > Atheriniformes > Atherinidae > Atherinosoma > Atherinosoma microstoma. The sequence goes on from JBBBVU010000019.1 coordinate 15,732,617, forward strand.
ATAAATACTTAGGCTCATCAAACTTTGTCTCAACATTCAGCCACTGGCTCCTTGAATTAAAGCTTAATTAATGCTGAAGAAGTACAGGGCTTTTAAAAGTTAGCTAACAGTCACTAGGGACTAGAGTTTATGTTTGTGAAGACTGGGGTGGGGGGCGGTTGGGGGGAGTTAACTTTTTCTTATCTTCATGTGTGTGTTTGTTTGTGTGAAATTGTGTATGAAAGAAATTATAATGATCTTTGTGTTTTTATATTGTTGCTATATTTGTGTGTGAAGGCTGTTTTAATTCCCTTTTATGCATAAATTGTTTTTAAAATGTAAAGCACTTTGAGTTGCCCAGGCCTGAAAGGTGCTTTATAAATAAAATTTAATTTGATTTGATTTAAAGTAAGGAAAAGTTTGTTCGTTTTTTCCATCAAGACCTTGACTATGATTTTGGGATGGTTATAGCGAAATAAGAAATACTGAGGAAATATAGTTGGGATGTTTATAACCGGAAGGGTTCCAATAGGCTCTCCAACTTATCAGTGTTCCACAGACAAACAGAGAAGCTTGCAGACAAATATAGTAACACACACTGCTGTGAAAAGGATTAACTCTTGTGTGAAATTTATTTGCAATGGTTGACTACTTTAAAGTAATACATAATAATGCCAAGAAATTAGTGAAGAACTTTTTTTCTTTCAATATGCAATAAACAGTTTTTCGGATGTGATTAGTTAGTATGTTTTTTTATGTGTTATCTTCTGCTGAATGTGTGGGGATGTATCTGAAGCTAAATATATTTGTGATATTTGTGAAAGGTTTTTTTGTCTCATTTCAAGTTGTTCTATTTAACTTTTTTCAAATAGCGTTTTCAATTAAACATTCACTGAAATAGATTAACACCTCAAGATTTCAGCGCCACTTGCTCAGCCATAGTATTAGATCACAATGAAAATGTAAGTCTTGTTTTGATGATGCAACCAATAGTATGGATTGGCAGAAAAAAAAACTCATGTTAGCTAGTTATGAGCATTTGTCCTTAGCATATCAAGGTTTGAAGCCCCCAAAAACCTGCTCTGCTACTGGCACATTTCAGTAGACACAATTTTGATTGGATTTGATGAATTATGTTTTGAAATCTTTATAACTTGTGATTGAACAAACCCATATTCATTTTATTTATTTATTTGTTTCACATCTGTAAAAAACAGAGGAGAGGATGCCTGGTGGCATAAATACAAGAAAAGAGACTCAAAAAAACTATACTCGAACAGCAACTGACCAAAAACGCCACTGGTAATGCTTAATTTCTAAAAATACCTTGTTAGACCCTATAAAGATAATAATCCATTGTAAGTAAAAGATTTTGCTGTGAATTTTAAAATGCTTCAGCCAACAAAGTCTGTCTGATTGAAGTTATATAAGTAAACATTTACAACCTTAAGTGTTATAGTGCTGATTCAGCTAGTTACAAAAGTAAAATATATCAATTTTACATTTCTAGATGCCAGAGATATTTATTATTTCAATGCTTCTCCTCAAACACTTCCATATGAATGAATGTGTAGTGCATACATAATTCACCAGTTCACTCTCATTTACTTTTTGGTTACATCCAGCATACAAAACCTACATGATTGGCATTATGAAAAGGTCTGGCATTGGTGTAAACAGTCCTTCACATCTCTGGATGTTTCTAACAAGTTACTGTGTGAAAACAGACCTTATGACTCAGGACTTGTGATGACATGAACCTGTGATGTGTCAAGATGTTGAAGTGCCAACACTTCCATGTGGCAAAAGGGTAGGTGTAACATGACAAGAAAGTGAAAACAAACTGATACATCACATATTCAAGTCTTTGTGCTCATAAATCCTTTTGTGCAAAAACACAAACATGACTGACAGGCTGGGGCTAATTAAGTAAGGGGATAAAGTAAAGCCAAATTTTTACTTCTGCTCCTTACATTTTCACACAATTATCTGTACTTTCTACTCCTTACATTTTAAAAACAGCCTTGTTACTCCTATTTCATTCCAGCTTGTCATTGTTAAAAAAATAAAATAAAAATAACACAAAAACCTACCCAGATAAATTGTGCTTTCCAGATAGAGTGAATTTAATCATGGTTGGATAAGAATTATAAACATATACTATTTGGACACCCTATTGGTTTGTACGTGATCTATCACACCTGCGCATGAAAGAAATCCTGTCTGAGTCCAGCAAGGACATAGCAGACATATGTAACACAAAGATGTCCATGGCAGAGACTTAAGGGACCAGGTAGCCTATAGCATCCCAACTCCCTACTCTTGTCCTGCTTAGATTTAATCTGTGACTGCAGAAAGTAGATAATCTATTGGGAAGGTGAAAGATGTTTTGGATAGGGTTGGGCGATAATTCGATAAGGATTTATATAGATCGATAGAAATGTGGTGCAATAGAGAAAAAGAGAGTCCATAAACAGTTTTATATAAAAACACAGTTTTCTTCCTTTTGTATTAGTCTATCATGTAGCTTAACATTACAGTTGTTACTTCCTCGAAACCAATCACAAACACAGACCCCAGCACGCTCAGCCACCAAGCTCCGCCCCTGTCAAACCACAACAGCACACGTATTGCAAAAGATATGTCTGCAAAGACAGGAGAAGGAAACTGTCCCAAAAAAAAGTTTCAGTAATTTGCCAGGATGGTGGTATTTTGGTTTCCATTAGGGCTGTCAAAGTTAAAGTGTTAATGACACGTTGATGCTAATTCTTTTAATGGCACAATTTTTTTTAAACCGTCAGCTTAATGGACACAGAATGGATCTTTTACCCTGACAGTTTAGCTTTAAAGCCCTGCTATATGCTTCTCTGGACAAGACTAAGGTATTTTATCTACTTTCTATGAGAACTGAGTTACCGTAAGTTGCGTCTCAAATACCATCTGCTGTGCAGCAAACAGAGATCAGCTGACAGTCCGTGCAGATAGCTGCAGATACGTTCGATAAATGTACAAGCAGAAACATTTCATCAGCTGTTCTAGATAAACTACAGAAGCTAGAAACAATGCTATAGCCCTGCAAGATATTTACTCCTTTTTATAGCATGTTGCTTTCTAAATGAAGGTGAGAGGGAGAGTCCGTAATCACACCTGGTTGTCTGTTTAACTGGGTTTATTTCCAGACTTGTGCCATCAAAACAGCGTATTACTCCAGATAATGCAGGAGAAGGCGACTCAAACTGGCCACGCGCTGATGAATGGAAAATGAAACTTAAACTTACATGACATGCAGCTTGCAGCTGTGCTGCATTCAGGGTTGACTCGGAACAAACAACTCAAACAATGTACCTCAAGCAAGGACAACTACAATATTAAGAAATAAACAAATCAGGTTTAATTATCGGTTTGGGGTCTATGTGGGCTTCCTTACAGCTTACATAATCATTATATAGTGATATTATCTTGTTTAAAAAATTGATAAAATAAAATAGATAAAATTAAAATATTCACAGCACAGCACTATATATTCGGCTGGCTGCCCGGCTTCTATCATATTTTTGTTTGGACTCACGAGATGCCGCCGATAAATTCTTTTTCCTCTTAGTGCCACTTTTTAGTGGGCTTTCAGTGATGCTGGGTCGTTTGCTGGCTGCGGTAGAATCCATTACTACTCCAAACAGTAGTTGAATAAACCGTGACTATCTTCCTCCTGTATCAACGATGTCGAGGACGCGCATGCAGCGTCAATTGACATCACATCCGTAGGACTTCGCGGGAAATTCGGGCCCCGAATTGCATCTCATTATGCAGCACACAGCCTGTTCAAGGCAATGGAGAGATACGTGGGTCGGCTCGTTCTTTTTGGTTTTTAACACTTCATCACCTATTAGCATTAAAAAACTGGTAATGCGTGTGTATTCTTTAACAAATCCTGCCCATAGTTTCTTTAAAACGATCGCTGACCAACAAGGAGGAAGAAGAGAAATCTGGTTCATTGATTAGCCAGGCCCGAAAACAGCTTATTCGCTGCAAGTAAACAATGGAGAAACAACTAATTTATGCAGTCTTGGGGTGTCTGCTTCTACATTAATGCGGTTTTCATTAGAATCTGTCCAGCATGAGCAGCAGGAGAGGCAGCAAGCTTTCCGACATGTTGCGGTACTTTGCCTCATATTTCACTTCCTGTTTTGTCCGCTGGATGGTCTGTTTGCTTTCCCACTGTCAGCACATCTGACCAGATTTCACCTGCAAGCAGACTTTAAGCAGAAAAGAGTTTGCTTCTTTGTTCGGCACCATAGTGAAATGCAAATGCATTCACACTGCCCTAAAAAGAGCGGACTATCCGTGGAAGCAGACCAGGATTCATTTAAAGGGGACCGAATCTCCACAATACAATGATGGTTCTGGACAAAAATGAATCTAGTCTTTAATTAACTCACTGTAAACAAATTGATAATTTTCTAAACAAACAAAAACACTAGCATATGATCATTTGGTGGTCTTTTTAGAAAAGAAACAAAGGAGTGAATTTTTAATTAAGTAATGTTCTATTCATACCTTTCTAGGACAACACAAATCTATTAAAATAGAGCATATATTTGTGTCCTTGGCTCCAATCTCACTTGTCCTTGTTTTCAAAGCAAGCAACTACAGCAACATACAGCAAATTTTCCCTCAACCAAAGTCTCTGCACTATAAGCAGAGAACCTTCTTCAGTTTCTCTGACTGGCTCTGTGTCTCATGACTGAGTGATGAATGCAGATACTTGTTCAGTGAAAGCTAACACTGCCAGCTATGCTGCAACAGGAGAACATGCACACACATCTTTATTCTGTTACATGAATACTCCAAATTCCTGCCTCATTTTTCATGTGCTACTCTTTACAGACAGTGAATATTCAGCTGTGTCATCTAATCCCTTTTGTTTTTCTTGTTATGTTTTTTTTTTGTTTTGTTTTTTAACCACTCCTATCGAGCAGAAAGAATGACTTATATTGTATTTGTATTTGATGAAGGTTGTTTGATGAGGACAGGTTATAGACAGTACTTATAGTTGTGTTTTGTTTGGTTGGTTATAGATAATACATATAGTTGTGTTTATCTTATTGCAATGTCTGCCACTGTCCCCCAACACTATAAATGGTTTAACACAGTCTTTTTCACAAGAGCAAAACCCTCAGGCATGTTCTGGAGCAACCACGGAGAGATACACTTTTCTACTCTATTGTCTTTTTCATGATGAGATTCTCTCTCTACCTCACCATCTGCTTCAGTGTTTCTTCTATTGCTAAATGTTTTTCCTGTTTGTTCTTTAATGAAATTTACTTAAGCTCTGACTTTCTTAATCAGATTCTTCAACTTTTGTTTCCTCCCTTGTTGCTAGAGTAATCATAACCTCATAACGAGACTACTGCTTCTAATTTGTGCAGCCATTGGTAAATCCCGACATGAATACTGGTCTATATTTCTGTCTCATAATTCTAGTTAATGTGCGCAATGATAATTAATTTACATTTACAGAGTTATAATATTGTTTACACTGATTAAAGCAGTTTTTGTTTCTTCTTTTTTGAAATGAGTGTGAGCATCCAGGGAAAATTGGGAGTGGAGCTGCTGCTCCTCTGAATAGAGTCAATGACGGGGTATGGATATCTGACTGAGATGCCCCCTGGTTGCCTCCTTTTGGAAGTCTTCCAGGCACATCCAACTGGAAAAACACCAGGGGTGGTGAGGGGATCCGGTACATGGAGGGGTGATTTATCCCTCAAGCCTGTGAACACCTCGGGATCCCCCAGGAGGTTCTGCAATGTCACTGGGGAGAGGAATCTCTGAGTTTCCTTAACATGTTGCCCCTGTGACCCAATCTCAAACTAAGAAGAAAATGGGAAGATTGATCTTGTTTTTGTTTTTTTCAGTCTTTTTGCTTATTGATTAAAGTAGTTTTAGTATGTTTAGATCAACTAATGTCAGATGCCATTGTACTCATCTTCCTAAAGTATTGTTCCACAAGACAGTTTGTTAATCTTCTACACTAATTCTAAAATACCCTCAGACATCTTTATAGAAGCACAGATTAAATTACACCGCTTCTACCAATGGCGGTCGCTGAGGCAAAAACTCGGGCGTGGGAGGAGTTCGGAGAGGCCATGGAGAAAGACTTCCGTACGGCTTCGAG